>JANRMT010027041.1:75872151-75930905 GCA_026402145.1 Polypterus bichir lapradei
AAAAAAAGATGCCAGGCGTCCAGCTCTAAAATGACATATGAGCAAAGACAACTGAATGATTTGATTTGTTATTGCTGAAAGGAACACATTTTATTTATATTTCCAGGTTTTGTTATGCAGCATGTTCATATTTGAATTTGTATAATTTTGACAGGATATATTTTTATGGAGAGCAAAATCTTTTGGGATATTTAAAATCTAAGTTTATTTTTTATATAAAATTACATAAGAGTAAAGAAATTTGAATGTTTGTTCTTTTAACGTTTACTTTATTTCTAACTTGTATAATTTAGACAGGATATATTTTTATGGAGAGCAAAATATTATAAGTTGTTTAAGGTTTGAGTTGATTTATTCAGGAATAATATTCCTGTCTGTTTTTACCATTCCTACCAAAGATATTTCTGTCGACTAAATAAAAATTCCTTCTATTTAAAATTTAAATAGAACTTGAACAAATACGATAGTTCATAATATCCACGCAGACTTGCACGTAAGAGCGGGAGTTATCCGTTTTAACAAGCAGCGTATTGCACTGATACGAAATAGCTGTGTGTGTATATATGTAGATATGTATGTATATGTATATATATGTTTATATATGTGTGTGTGTATGTATATATATATGTATTTGTGTGTATATGTGTGTGTGTATGTATGTATGTGTGTATGTATATGTATGTGTATATATGTAGATATATATATGTATGTATATATGTGTGTGTGTATATATATGTGTATATGTATAGATATGTATATATATATGTTTATGTGTGTGTGTGTAAATATATATATATATATATATATATATATATATGACAGCAACACTCATCACTCACAACAGTGACAAAACAATTACATTGACAATCATGTTACGTTATTTTCAAAATGTTTCCTTTTCTTTTTCATTGCTTCTTTAACACACTACTTCTCCGCTGCGAAGCGCGGGTATTTTGCTAGTATATAATATACAGATGTATTCATTTTTCTGAACTTGAGCATTTCGTCTCTGGGCAGCAGGAAACTTGAACCCATCCCAGCATTAGCAGCTGTAAGAGACAAAAATATTAAAGTGGCTTTGAAATATCAATAAAATTAATGATGAACTGTGCTAAGGATATGGTGCTATCAAACTTCTCCAGAAGATACTATGGGGTGTGTGCTTTACAGTATTTTACATTATTTATCTTTCAATAGAAACAGGTACTTTTAATGTAGTTAACTTGTTTTCTTTGGTAATTCAATTGATGTTTTCTAAACTGTGCCTAGGGTTTATGGTGTTTGTTTGGTGTTATTTGAAATGTTTAAAAAAATGTATTTTTGCTGTCTGTGTTTTATTTCAATGTTCTCAAGGTTTTTCCTCTTTTTTATTAAATTAACATTATTTAGATCCTACAGAAGGACATAATATGTTTTTAATATTGTGCTTTTTTAATGACATTGCACTGTAAAAATGTTTAAAATCTATTGACAGCTAGGCATGGTGAATGCATACACAATTGATATAACCTAAAACCATTTATTCCAATTCATGCTCATAGGGCACATTAGACATTACACCTGAATATAAGTAATGCAGTTGACTGTAGTATTAACTTCCAGCAGTCACAACTGGTACAATGCATCACTGAACAACTTTCTTACAACTTTTTTAAACATTGGATGTAAACAATGTAAATTTTTTTTGATAGACATAAATTTTTATACTTCAGAATGGGGTCATAACAAAAGAGAATTCAAATAGTACAAACAGGGAAGCAGTCATCAGAATAGGAAGCCTGTTTAAAATGTTAGAATATTTCTAGTTTACCCAAATTGAACCTTTTTTGTGATTGCTGTTGGTTGACTTTTATTATAAACCAGCTGTGTAACGTGAGCTATCAAAAAAAAAAAACATGCACCATGTTGAGTTTTTCAGTCAGTAAGAGGCAGTAAAACATTTTTTAATAATACCGTACTTGCTATTTGAGTAAAATTAAAGTCTTAATGACTAGTCAGTTTTATGGTGTGATCACCTATTTTTCATATTTATAAACAAGGCTTACAATCATCATACAAATTTTTCACGTTTTTACATGTTATTTGTATATAAATAACAGAAAATCAAAATCGAACAGCACTAAGGCTTTATTACTGAAGTGCTTTACTTTTCTAATTTCATTGAACCACTTAGAAATGGAATTGAGATAAATCATAACCAGAAAGTATAGAAACAAATAGAAACAATATCTACAACACTTGTTGCAAAAATCATAGTCAAATTTTGAGTCAGAAATTAAAAATCAAGTAAATTCACACATAACCAGAAAAAAACATTTATCTTAAATCATAGTCAAGAGACCAAGCTGTAGCTTATTAACTGGAACTTTGTAAAACAGTAATGTAATAATGGTTTTAATGTCTGGGATGAATCCACAATCATGGATAACTAGGCAGTGAATGAAACTGACATTTATACCTTCAACCTGGTGATGTCACATGGTACATAGTTCCTAACAACAGCAATTTAACCCTCAAAATGGCCATAAGAAAAACAGTGTTAGTTACTTTCATGATTATTAAAAATATACTAAGCACTAAAGCAAATGTACTAATGAGATTTCTTGACCTCTAAAATCCTTACAGCAATGATAGGATAATATTTTGAGGCCAAGGAGAAGACATGAAAAAATCATTAAAAAAAGCCTGATCATTTTGTGTTTTTGTACAATTCTGCTTTGGTTTGTGGTGGGCATTCAGACAGCCAGGCACGCAGGCAAGTATATTAATTATATAAGTGAGGACAGGGTTTTCTAGAACTCATCATTAAAGATTTTAAACTTCAAAAACAACATTTATTTCTTTAGCACATTTTGATAAAAAGCATGGAGCTGAAAGTGCTTTACAAGATTTTAACAAAAAAATTGCACATAAAAAGAAAAATAATAAATTAGAAATAAATATGTACAGTATATGAATCAATAAAATAAATCAAACACCAAAACTAGCAAATCGGAATAAATCAATATACACATTATTCAAGTAGATAAGTAATAGATAAAACAGAGTCCTAATTTTGCCGAGAGAGAGAGAAGATGGCATCCCAGACTAATAAGTTTCAATAAGTCCCTTTAGATATTCCAGGAGGATGTAATTTAAAAAATTTGCCCACTGTGGGGCATTTTGTAAAACATTCCTGTGTTATCCCCGTAGTGCAGTTTTCTTTTCAGATGGACCCTTAGTATTTATATTTATGCCCAACTTCTTCCTCCTTCTTTATGGTGAATGACTTTAGATCTTCTGTTGTGGTAAATTTCAGTACCAGAAGTTCGTCCCTACATCGTGACTCAAATTTCTGTACCATCTTCGTGTACTCATATTCTCCAAGCTACAATTCAGGAGTCCTCTCTTAGTTGTCATATATTGGAGTTGTACTTTAAACACTGATGTAGAAGGTGAAAAGAAAGGGAGATGAGACAGTTCCCTTTGTTGCCCCAGGGTTGCTGATCACATTGAATAGGTACAGAAAAGTATAAGTGAAATTAATTAGAAGTCAAATGAAACATGCATTGGTATAATCTTGCTTTGTCAAGCCTTACATATTTGTTGCTTTTGTTTTTAAAATAATTATTTAGATAGAGTTCTTGTCGTGCTTGCTTTCATTTGTTTGAATGAATAAAGACAGCAGTTATATGACATGAGACTTTTTGAATTTCCTATATCTGTTTAAAGCTGAAGAAACAAAATGTATCTAATACACTTAATGACCATTGTTGATATTACAGTAGTTACTGTATGTTTATTATTTTGTATATCTTTTTATCCACAGTGTTCTTGATAGCCCCAGTAGATTAGATGAAGAACACCGGCTTATAGCTCGGTATGCAGCTAGGTTGGCTGCTGAAGCTGGAAACTCTACAGTAAGTGACTTAATTTTGCACAACTGTGCAGTTTATATTTTACTTCAACCATTTTGCTGTGTGTATTATTGAGAGGTTACATATTTCCTTTATATACTGTTGCTGTCTTTTGCAGCTAATTTAGAAAGACAAAAATAACACTAGGAAAAGTATTATGGTGGAATAGTACATTACAATAATTATATAAAAAGTACCATTGCTGTTTCTGGTCATAGTTTTCATGAAAGCAAGAATGTACTCACAAACTGAAATATTTATGGCAATCTATTTTAATACATTCTCTTGAGAGAAAAGGGTCTTATCTTAGCATCATGTTCAGCCAGTTATTTATTTGTCAGTTAACCAAAGAGGTTGGGCATATTTTTGCATTCCTCTTTTATTAAAAAATGCTGATATTCCGCTGACTGATTTCCACCAAAAATATTTTGTGTTTATTGTGCTTGAGGAACACTAGGCCTCACAAAGGACACAGTATGACTGAGTCATATACTTATGACTTCTTTTTCATTAACATTTTTCTGTTCATGACTTAATTGCTATGGTATACCTTGTTTAGTCTGTGTAAACATATTTATCTGCTCTTAGAGGTGAAAATCTAAGTAGTACATGTCTCACAATAACCATAATTCTGACTGAATGAATCTACCGAGTTGGAAAACATGACATTTTTTTTAACATTTTCCTTAATTGCTGTAGTATTGTACCATGTAAATTTATTTTTCAGGTAAATTAAGCAATATCAGTAGTGTCACTCAAGAGCAAAGTTTCACACCTGTTTAAATTTTTTTAGGATGATTCCTTTCTAAATACTAACTTGGTGTATGCAGATTGATGAAACATGAAGAATATATATTTAAAGAGTGTTATTTCTGCACAGTCCTGTTTAAGACGTTTGATCAAATTCTCAGTTCTTTCAGTTTAAGTGGGAATTCAAGAAATCAAATGAAAGTGGCTAAAAGCATTGTATTATTTAAGTATTTTCATGTGGTTTTCTTGTACATATTTTTGTATAATAACAAATATTATCTAAAATATAAATTTCCATTTTTAATTTGTATCTTGTATAAAACAGTATGTACGTAAAAGTGAAAAGATGACACAAATGTTAACTCTTCTCTCTTAACAACTCTAGCAACCTTGTTTCTATTCCAAGCAACTGTAGTGTTTGCATTGCGAGTTGTTGTTTTACTGTTGTGAAATTACGGAAGTCCTATGCTGTCCTAACAGAACAATATCTGTAATAACAGTACCACATTCTCAGTTTCTACATGAGTTACATGTTAAAAGTTGTCTTTGTTTGTATTTCTTTTATATTTAGTTCTAATTCTCCAATATTCTTGTTGCTTTGGAACTATACAAACATGGGAGAATGAACTCCAATTTCTTATGTCTTGTAGCAGTAAAAACTAGTTTATTTGATAAATACAGTGGTGTGAAAAACTATTTGCCCCCTTCCTGATTTCTTATTCTTTTGCATGTTTGTCACACAAAATGTTTCTGATCATCAAACACATTTAACTATTAGTCAAATATAACACAAGTAAACACAAAATGCAGTTTTTAAATGATGGTTTTTATTATTTAGGGAGAAAAAAAAATCCAAACCTACATGGCCCTGTGTGAAAAAGTAATTGCCCCCTGAACCTAATAACTGGTTGGGCCACCCTTAGCAGCAATAACTGCAATCAAACGTTTGCGATAACTTGCAATGAGTCTTTTACAGCGCTCTGGAGGAATTTTGGCCCACTCATCTTTGCAGAATTGTTGTAATTCAGCTTTATTTGAGGGTTTTCTAGCATGAACCGCCTTTTTAAGGTCATGCCATAGCATCTCAATTGGATTCAGGTCAGGACTTTGACTAGGCCACTCCAAAGTCTTCATTTTGTTTTTCTTCAGCCATTCAGAGGTGGATTTGCTGGTGTGTTTTGGGTCATTGTCCTGTTGCAGCACCCAAGATCGCTTCAGCTTGAGTTGACGAACAGATGGCCGGACATTCTCCTCCAGGATTTTTTGGTAGACAGTAGAATTCATGGTTCCATCTATCACAGCAAGCCTTCCAGGTCCTGAAGCAGCAAAACAACCCCAGACCATCACACTACCACCACCATATTTTACTGTTGGTATGATGTTCTTTTTCTGAAAGGCTGTGTTCCTTTTACGCCAGATGTAATGGGACATTTGCCTTCCAAAAAGTTCAACTTTTGTCTCATCAGTCCACAAGGTATTTTCCCAAAAGTCTTGGCAATCATTGAGATGTTTCTTAGCAAAATTGAGACGAGCCCTAATGTTCTTTTTGCTTAACAGTGGTTTGCGTCTTGGAAATCTGCCATGCAGGCCGTTTTTGCCCAGTCTTTTTCTTATGGTGGAGTCGTGAACACTGACCTTAATTGAGGCAAGTGAGGCCTGCAGTTCTTTAGACGTTGTCCTGGGGTCTTTTGTGACCTCTCGGATGAGTCGTCTTTGCGCTCTTGGGGTAATTTTGGTCGGCCGGCCACTCCTGGGAAGGTTCACCACTGTTCCATGTTTTTGCCATTTGTGGATAATGGCTCTCACTGTGGTTCGCTGGAGTCCCAAAGCTTTAGAAATGGCTTTATAACCTTTACCAGACTGATAGATCTCAATTACTTCTGTTCTCATTTGTTCCTGAATTTCTTTGGATCTTGGGATGATGTCTAGCTTTTGAGGTGCTTTTGGTCTACTTCTCTGTGTCAGGCAGCTCCTATTTAAGTGATTTCTTGATTGAAACAGGTGTGGCAGTAATCAGGCCTGGGGGTGGCTACGGAAATTGAACTCAGGTGTGATACACCACAGTTAGGTTATTTTTTAACAAGGGGGCAGTTACTTTTTCACACAGGGCCATGTAGGTTTGGATTTTTTTTCTCCCTAAATAATAAAAACCATCATTTAAAAACTGCATTTTGTGTTTACTTGTGTTATATTTGACTAATAGTTACATGTGTTTGATGATCAGAAACATTTTGTGTGACAAACATGCAAAAGAATAAGAAATCAGGAAGGGGACAAATAGTTTTTCACATGTAGTGAAAATGTAGTAGTACATGTTTGAACTACCTTTAAGCCATTGCAAACGTGTTGTATAAAGTCAACTTCTATGCATTGCTGTTGTATAATTTTAAAATTGCCTTTACTATTTGATTTCTGCACTACAGAACAGCACTGTCAGTGCATGAGATCTAAAAATGTGTCTCCAGTATACATTACCTGGCTTTAATAATATAAAATTTTTATTTCTATACTGTATATTTATAGTAAAAACATATTGTAAAATATTTACAAATATAGAAGTTACTGAATTATTTTGTTTTACTTATGTATTTTTTTGGTTTTAGGGTTACCAACAACATATTTCTTACAATAATCCATATAATAATCTGTATATCAAAGTTTTGATATACGTGTGACTAGGTTTTAAATTTTTATTTCTATACTGTATATTTATAGTAAAAACATATTGTAAAATATTTACAAATACAGAAGTTACTGAATTATTTTGTTTTACTTATGTATTTTTTTTGGTTTTAGGGTTACCAACAACATATTTCTTACAATAATCCATATAATAATCTGTATATCAGAGTTTTGATATATGTGTGACTAGGTTTTTTAAGTAATCTTGTTTTTCTTAATTAATTCTACTATTTTTTTTTTTTAAACAGTGGTGCATATTACAGTAGAATATCCCTTCCTTGTTTACACATATAGCACAGTGTGCCACATACTGTATATTTGAGATATAAAACTGGCATAGAGTCACATACCGTATGGTTTCCCTTAATCCCTTCTGTGTGCTTTGCGTGAACATCCTAGTATTTTTGCCTAATAATAAAACAGACAGAGTGAGGAAAGTCTTTAAATATGCATTGAGTTTTGTGATGCGGTGATTTATAGTTCAGATCTGACATAAGTTAAATTACACCAGTCTGGTATCTGGATAGAAAACAAAATAATCCATCATGTGTACAGCTAAATAGATGGAGCTCAAGTTGCAATCCACCTTTTTCAGATTTTTTTTATCCAGTCGAAGAGTTAAGGTTATATAAGAACATTGGACCATATTGTTACTTACTAAAGTCAGTTGCATAACACTGATATGAAGAGAAGGCACGTCAAGGATTGCTGAGAGTTACCAGAAATACCTGCACCCTGGTCTCCTCATGACCAAAGAATAGCTTCTGGTGTTGAAAGAGATTCTGGGGATTGCCCGAAAGTGACTTCAGGAGAGGGTTCAAAGCTGTTGCAAGTGGGCAATCACTACACCATTTTTCATAATTGTGGCTTCCTTGCCATTATTTCATCATGGAACTATGCCTCTAGAATGTTTACTTATTACAGAAGAAAATTACTAAACGTGTTGGGCTGAATGGCTTATTCTTATTATAACATTTTATCAAGTTATTACATAGGGAATGAATATTTTCACAATGTATAGATATAAAAATTTTAAATGTAATATCCTTTTGTCTTTGCACAACAGCAACGCCCCCAGGCAGATCTTGGGTTTAACTTTGATGCCAATAAGCAACAAAGGCAACTTATTGCTGAACTGGAAAATAAAAACAGGTAGGAGACTTAAGTGTTTTACTATGCAGGTCTCTTTTTTATTTTGGAAATATTTTAAAGGATATAAATAGTTTCTACAATGAATTAAAAAACACAAAATTTATAAGTGCATTGCGAAATGAGTAGCAGTTGTGTATTTTCTGAATATACTAGTGTATTACATGTGCTGTACTTGCATGTTTACTTTAAAATTATAAAATATATAAAATAAGCTGGTAGCAAAATGGTACATTTGAATCAACTAAATGCTGCATTTTTACTAATGGAGGTAAATATGAAGTGCATTTGTATAAATCAAAATTAACTTGGAATATACTAGGTAGGTTTTAAGGAGTCGACGTAATAATAAATCATGACCAATTTAAAAATGAATTTCAAGATTTTGGCTCATGTACTGTAATATGTATGAGGAATAAATGCAAATTAAATCATGTTATCTCTCAAAAGTTTTATCATTTGGGAATAGTTTCCTTTTTGTAACTGAAGCAAAACATGTTCTTATAAAAATCTTTTTATGTTTGCATTTTAACATTTATGTTTCTGTTAGATTAGATTAGAGCTTTACTTTTGATAAATTAAATATCTCCTTTTAATTCTAAATTGAAGACCTAGTTCCACATTTTGTCTTTTGAAATGTGAAAGCAATTGCTTTTCCATCTGTATCTGCATTTGCTGCCTGCAACTTCAGTTATCACTCAAAATTACTTGAACAGGCATAAAATGAGTATGCAGTATCTGGATTAAATGGGTTCTGTAATGGATAGATGGGTGGAGATTGAAAGAGATACTCATGCACTACCCATGAAAAGCATTAAAAATGATAGAAAGACAAGTACTTTACTCATTCCTGATATTGTGATGTCTACACCTCATCAACTTTTATACAAAATACTGTAGGGTATACTGCTTCATGCACTCTTGCAGTACATTATTAGGTAATATGGCAAACTAGTCCAGTAAACACTTCTGTTTTATGTGATTTAAATGTAGTTATCTTTGTTGCTGTCTGTTGTACTGAAAGCCTGACAAATAATTAAAAAAATTATCAATGTTTACTGTTGCAAATAGACTTTCTTTTTCTACTAATTAAAATTTAAATTTTCATCCAGTGTGATTTTGTTATCAATAATGTGCTTATGTTTTTTATAAATATTTTAGTGCAATGCTGTTACAACTAAATCCTCACAGTTGTTGATTCATTATTATTGGGGAATTCTAGAAACAAACTTTTGCAAAGAGAATTATTCATCTGTCAGGGCTTTGATTTGAAGATTAAAAAATAATAAGCGCATCATTTTTAATTCAAAGCTATGATTTATTGCAATAGATCACAAAGTATTGTTGGCAAGTTTACAGTCTTTTTAACTGCTCAGAGTCATTAGCCTGTTATGTGTTTACTTGGATAATTATTTTAGCAATCAGTGTGGTGTGTGCTGCCTGACCTCCATACTGTTAAATGTAATCCCCAGTATTGTAGATGATGGGCTGAAATTCAGATCTTTTGAATATAAATCCAGCAATACTGGATTAGAGTCTTAGTATTTTTCAGAAAAATGCTTCTAGTAAAATAAATATATTGCAGAATTACGCCTAAGAAGTTAGCTATAGTTAGTTATCTGTATCTTTGGATTCAGCAAAGTGATCCTAGGTCTTTTGAGAAACACTAGTCTATTTTGACTACAAGTTTTAACAAGACGTGTTCTTCTACTTTTGCTAGCAATTTTGCAGTTTACATCATTTTTTAAATTTCAATTTAGAAATCTTGCTGTTTTTTATAACTCTGTTTACATTTGTACAGTAATGTATTTCAAAACATCCATCCATTCTTCCATTTTATAACCTATTTATCCAGTTCAGGGTCACAGGATGACACAGCCTATCACCGATGGCATTGGACACAGTCCTGGATGGGATGCCTTTTCAGTTTTTTTTTAAATCAGCTGTCATTATGTAACATTATGCTATTTTTAAAGGCTTTCCAGGCACCAATGTGGTGCTTCTTCAAAGTTTAAAGCCCCATCTTGACACTGTTTATGTTGATTTTACACTGTCTGTCTATCTCCATGTGTATTTTCTACAGGAATACTAGTTTGCTTCAAACATCAGAAATACATACCAGTTAGATTAACTGATTATTCTGAGCAGCCCATGTGTGAAAATGCGACTGAATGTGCCATGTGAAATGCTGTTGTCCCATTTGAGATTGCTTCCTGCTTTATTAGAAGTATTAGGCTTGGAAAAGAAGTGACTGAAAAAATATTTCCCTGTCCATTTTATTATTAGTCTGTGTTTTGCATCTATCCCCCATTTTTTTCATCTGTATTGTTGCTGCTTCTAGGGAAATACTGCAAGAAATCCAACGCCTGAGACTAGAACATGAGCAAGCCTCACAGCCTACACCTGAGAAAGCTCAGCATAACCCAACACTGCTGGCTGAACTGAGACTTTTAAGGTAGTAAACAGCAGTTTGTTATTAATTATTTGCTAATATTTTGTTCAATAGTTGGTTGTCATTAGAGATTATTACTGGTTGTTCATTAAAAGCTGTTCCATCAAAACTGATCACCAAGTCTTAGACTTTAGTGTAACCCTCTGTAACTGGATTTTGTGTTTCCTAACTTCATCATGTTGACATTTTAAGCATCATTTCCTCCTCACTGATTTTCAAAGAAGACACACCACTGAGTAGTATCGTGAGCTTCCTACTGTACTCCTTGGTCACGTATAACTACATGGCCAAATACAGCTTCAGTTCCAAGATTAAATTTGCTGATAACACAATTGTCTTAGGCCTGATCATCATCAATGATTAGACAGTGTACATGGAAGAGTCATGCCAGAATAGCTAATTCTCATTTAATGTCATCTAAAATGACGTACTAGGATTTGTCTTCGGGAAGCAAGAGGGAGACAACGCTCAAGTATATATAAAGAGGGCATGCTTTGAGGAGAGCAATTAGCTTGAAAGTTATAGGACACACTTATTTCTCCATCTGTGCTCATGAACTTTCAAAAGTACACAACTGTGTTTATGCTCACAGGCTTTATAGCACATTTTCAGCTCAGGACTGCAAAACACTGCAAAGGGTGCTGAAGTCAGTTTGCAATATTACTGGAAAAGAGCTCCTTTCAGTTCAATACATATATATCACATGACACCTTAAAAGACAAACACCAGTAATAAATACTGCAACTAACATAACCAGCTACTTTTTTCCACCTCTGTTCTGTTAAATGGTAAAGAACCATTATGACTAACACCACTAGACTCAGGGACTATTTTCACATTTAGGTCATTAGACTATTTAGCAGTTGACAACCACATGGCTGTAAGTGGTGTGTTTTATATAGTATAGCGAGCAAGTATGTACAGTATATGTATATAAAAGGCTGCTATTACTGGCAGACAGTATTCTGTAGTGGATAAGGCTTGGACCCGGAGCTTCAAACCCTGAGGTTGTGGGTTCAAATCTTTCTACTGACATTGTGATCTTGAGCAAGTCATCTCATCTTCCTATGCTCCAACTAGAAAAACAAAAGAAATGTAACACAAAAGTTTTAAGTCACCTTGGATTAAGGTGTCAGTCAAATAATAAGGAACAATTATATTATTAGGTCACTGGAGCTTTTTACTGTTGAACATGCTATACACAGTTTCTCATGAGTAAAACATTCCTATATTAGATCAATTCCTCCTTTTACTAGTGACTTGGATTTTGTTGGATTTTGTTGCCGTTTGTTGAAAGGCACAATTTTACAGGAAAACATTTTCTTTTGAATTGAAATGGGTAATCAGTATTAATAACGTGAAATTTAAGTATCATTAGATCAAGTACAGTTACATTTACTCAAGTGTTCCTTTTCATGTTTTTCGTCAGTTATATGTATTCTGAAAGAGCAAGTACAACATAGGTTTACCTGGAGGTGTCCATTTTGGTTTTCTAAATGGTTTACTGGAATGTGGTCAGCTCAGGTGTGACTTCATTCCCAGCTTTGATATCTGACTTTCAAAGTAAATGCAATGCAGCATAACACTCCAAATTAGTCTCCACATGAATAAAAACCTTTGTTTTATATGAATATCAACTAAATAAAAAATATGTAGGTATTTTAGGAATTTCTCTCCAAAAATGGCTTTTACAGTACATAATAAAGGCATTTTCTGATGCTTAACCCTGGAATCAGTTTTCTTTTGTGCTCCAAATCGTCAAATGTCATTTTGCCAAATTTAGATTTCCTAGCCTATATTTATACTTTTTGGCACTAGGTGCCCCCCTTTTTGGAAACATGAGAGCTCATTATACTTTTTTTAACCCCTTCTTCTTTCATCCCATTGGCATAAAAACTTAAGTCCAATCTGTAGCACCAATATTTTATCTTCCTCAATTAAGTATTGAGATGGATTGTACAAGACCCACAGGATTTCTGCCAATAACATGACAAAAGCAAGACTCAGACACTAGAATCAGTTTGTAGGCCCAATTAAAATAATCTTAATGTTACTTTTATGTGGAAGGAAACCTAAAATGTAATAAGAAAAAAAAATCTGCAGACATGGAAAAGAATGCGCAATCTTCACACATATGTAGTGGGATAGATTTTAGGCAGGTCTCAGTGGTCTGTTTTGGCTTCAATCAAGCTTTAACATCTATGACACTTATATTAGGTGTCATCCTATCCAAATAACATTGTGAATAGGTATAACATGTCAGTTTGAATGGATTTCTATTTCTAGTACCTAATCACTCTAAAATGTCCCGTGTAATGGAGATATTTTCTATGTTTTTAGTTGTTTTTACTTCAAATTTGTGCATGTAATGAAAGGAATGAAGAATTAAACATTTAGGAAAACCGCATATAAAAATTCCAAATATTAAACTGCATCTGTGGGAAAGTTTCATGTCATATACCCATAAAAAATGAAACACAAAATAATGACAAAATGATGTCACCAAAATAGTTAAAAAGTGGCAAATTAGTAAAATAAAAGTGTAGAACTACTTGAATGAACCTAACAATATTGTTATGCCAAGTAACAAAACTGGCTGTAGTGAGAATTGTTATGGATGACATCTGGCCTACTGGATGAAACTTTAACCTACTGACTGTAAAATATTTTTTTTTGTCATTGAAAACTGAACTTTCTAATAGACATTTCTTTTTCATTTTAAATTGCTTCCTGTTTGTATCTAATGGCGATGTTTTGTTTTTTAAAATCTCAATCAAGAATTGATGGTAATAATTACCACTTTTTGTTATTTTGAAGAGATTTTTGTATTCCAAATTATTTGTTTCCTTTTAACATCAAATTTTAAAAAGGTTTTAAAATGGGCAACCTTCATAGTTTTTTATTCCTTTCTCTTTCATGAATAGGCAGAGGAAAGATGAACTTGAACAGCGAATGTCAGCTTTGCAGGAGAGCCGAAGAGAGCTGATGGTACAGCTCGAAGGACTAATGAAGCTGTTGAAGGTAAATTACGATGTTGGTATATTATACACATTGTAACGCTAAGGAGGAACTCAGTGAGATTGATTTTGTTTACAACATTGTGAATAAAAATATTATTTGGTTCATGTCCTCAAGAATTGCAAAACCTTCTTATAAATGTAACGTTTCAGTTTTACACCTAAATATGTAAACTTCTCTTACAGTTCTCAATTGAGTGCTGAAAGAAGAAACTGTGTTTTGGAAATTTATTTATAGTATTTTTCATACCAGCTACCCCAATTAAATTTCTTATCAGATATCAAAACATAAATTAAAACAAAAACACAATAAAACAATCTGTAAAGAAGTAGTTAAGGTATGAAGTTAAGATTATTAGGCTTTGTTGAGCTGAATATCCTGTTTTCATCAATATTGTTAAAATGTTCTAAGGATTGGCAATACCGCAGTGCCAACTGTAAATAAATATGAATCAAAATTTAAAAGTTTACCTGTGCTAAAAGAATTTGGAATCACAGCATCTCACATTAGTAACCATAAAACGATATGAATAGGACACAAGCCTTGTTTTTAGATTTCAGTGATGACTTTGAAGAATTTTTAGGAACATATACAGGAGAAAATGGTTCTCACAGCAGAGAAGATCATTGGGGCCTTTCTATCCTCCATTAAAGACATCTTTATTAAGTCTATAGCATTGTGGAGGACCATTCCCACACTTCCCACCGTGTCTTTGTCCTACTGTCATCTGGCAGAAGAAACTGTAGAATCTGAAACGGTTGTACCAGGTTCTGCAACAGCTTCTACTTTTTTGCTGTCCATACTCTGAACTCTGTGATGCCACTCTCCCCACAGATCTGTTGTTAGTACAGTTTGAGTATCCAAAATCTGAAACTTTTTGAGCTCCAACATGACATCACAAGTGGAAAGTTCCACACCACGGGTTTCTTTTATGATATTTTGCTTGTATTTGAGCATTAAAAATATGCTTTTGGCAAAAGTGGGCATGAATAACATACATGCAGATTCAAAATGGATTTATTCTTTAGAGCTGGATTGGGTATGGGGGAGTTCCCCATGAAGCTTAGTGCCTCAAAAAGCAACTACACATGAATGATCTCCCACGAAGTATCGAGTGCTATTGGGAAACAACACATGATCAAAGATATAGGGACTTGGGGAGGAGTGAGGCATATACCCCATGAAGCATCAAGTGATTCTAACCAACGAAACACAGTTGACAAGCTTTGCCCCCATTAAACAACATGATAACAGCTGCATGGCAATTGAAAAGTGCCGTGCTGTACCATATGTTACTGCATGCAGTTAAAAAAGTGATTTCATTGTCTCTAGGTGCCATTATTGCAAATATGAGTTTTCAGTAAATTGCTCTGATTACGTTAGAAAAACTGCATACTGCAGCAAATTGCCTTTTTATGTTGACAAAAACATATTTCCTTATGTTTCATGTATGTATACCCACACCTTACAAATACTGATTGTAGTGACTCATTTGTTCGGTTAATGACTCCCAGCACTTCCAGGCTGGTTGGCTGAGATAATCCTGACCTGTCAACCAGTTCCCTGAGAAGTGAAAACGGGTAGCCAATAAAATAAAACGAAAAAGTCCTTCAGTGCAAATTTAGTTTATGCATCATATTCATCACTTTTGAGGTTAATATGTTTGTCATGTCAACATACCTTATAATTAATGGCTTGGTCATATGAATCATTACATGCGTGAGTCATTATTTAGCCGGTTTGTCTGCATTTCCCTACTTAATCAAGGGTGTCCCCATGATATTTCATGTTGCATATGCAAATATTCCAAAATTTGAAAATACCTGAAATCCTAAGGGCAGCACGGTGGCGCAGTGGTAGCGCTGCTGCCTCGCAGTTAGGAGACCCGGGTTTGCTTCCTGGGTCCTCCCTGCGTGGAGTTTGCATGTTTTCCCCGTGTCTGCGTGGGTTTCCTCCGGGCACTCCGGTTTCCTCCCACAGTCCAAAGACATGCAGGTTAGGTTGATTGGCGATTCTAAATTGGCCCTAGTGTGTGCTTGGTGTGTGGGTGAGTTTGTGTGTGTCCTGTGGTGGGTTGGCACCCTGCCCAGGATTGGTTTGTGCCCTGTGTGGGCTGGGATTGGCTCCAGCAGAACCCCGTGACCCTGTGTTCGGATTCAGCGGGTTGGAAAATGGATGGATGGATGAAATCCTAAATACTTCTCATCACAGGCATTTCGGGTTATGGATACTAAGCCTGTAGTTTATTCATTTGCAGTACATTTGTTGCTACTTTTGTTTTTATTATTAGTTGTTTTTTTATTTATTTATTTCAAGTACTATCTATTTCAATTTATTGGCTATTATTTATTTATCTGTTGTTTATTTTTAGTATAGTGTAGTATAGTTGTTTACCCATCTTGCACTTGTCCAGTGCTTATGTATATGTTGCACAGATGTCCTTGGAACCTCAGTATGTTGCAACACTGTGTATGGATGGTATGACAATAAAGCCACTTAACACTAGAATTACCAGAGCCTACGAAAAAACTCGTAATTCCGTCCCACCCTTAAATTGCTTCTTAAATCCCTTCACACCTCTCCGCAAGTGTCCTTTGTCCTCTAAATGTGCTGATAAAGAGAAGCTAGAAGCTATTCCATCCCCCCACCAATTTAGAACGTGCACGAATTTTCTCCCAGCTCATGCCTTGATTGATTATCTGGGAGTGAAGTGGAGTTTTAGAGTGGAAATAATAGATCGTTATTTGGAACACACGCATTTCATGTCTGTTCCGTTTCTATAGTAATCTGTGTAAACACATTGTTAAAACAGAAACGTTTCTTATATTCTTGTAGTAGATGACAAAATGTAGACATAAACTATATAATGTATGAAGCCTGAAGTCCAAATATCAAAGAAACATTTTCACAAAAGGTACAAATATAACACAGCAATTGCGCTTTTATTCAAAAATATAACTGCAGAAACAAAAAGCCGCCTTAACATGCGACATTGACACACAATTATTGTAACTGCCTCTGTGGTGCAATAGAATCAGTTCCTGCCTGGGAATCTAAAGGTCACGAGTTCGAGCCTACAACACTCCGTTTTGAGAAGTAAACTGTTCTTAGTCTTACTATTTTAGAATAAAAGCATACATTTGATTTCAGTCTGTAACAGCCGGTGCAATTTATGATCCTTGTAAAGGTTAGCTTTGTTTTTTTTTTTTTTTAATTCACTTTTTATTCTCTCAGTCGCGTTCAGAATCAATCCATACAACCCCATCTGACACGGCTGTTTTCACATAAAGACGCGCTATAGCTCTACAGTGTACCACGATGCATACTAACGACCACCCCACCCCACCGCCCCAAAGGATTCTGACACACAAACGCTGGCGAAGCTGCCTTCTTCGTATCTCACCGTCACTTGATTTTCTTTTTATTCAGTTTTATTGAGTGTTCCTGCCAGTCCCCGCATGTTGCTGTATGCGGTTTCTTTTGTACTCCAGGACATGCAGAGGAGAGAATGGTAAAGAGCAGTAACTTTGGCGCTATATGCAATCATCAGACACTCCCCATTTAGTTACTTGTAGTAAAACTGTGGGACATGAAGTACCTTTTAAATAATCATTGCAGTGTAGCACAGTATACATTCTACAGAATGTAATAACAGGTAATCAAGAACAAAATACAGTGGTACCTTGGTATACGTCCACTTTGGAATAAGTCCAACTTGGTATACGTCCTGTTTGGACGCGAAAAATTTTGTTTGATATACAACCTTTGCTTGGAATACGACTCGCACGCTAGAACACTGCGCGCTACCCTTGTTTACCTCTCTTGAGACAAAGCCACGACTGCCCACGAGCGTCAGTACACCAGTTGCTAGCATTCAGTGAACAACCCGCGTGCTACCCTTGTTTACTTCTCTCAAGACAAAGCCATGACTGGCCACGAGCATCAGTATGCCAGTTGCTAGCATTCAGTGAACAACCCGCACGCTACCCTTGTTTACTTCTCTCGAGACAAAGCCATGACTGCCCACAAGCGTCAGTACGCCAGTTGCTAGCATTCAGTGAACAACCCGCGCCCTACCCTTGTTTACTTCTCTCGAGACAAAGCCATGCCTGGCCACGAGCATCAGTATGCCAGCTGCTAGCATTCAGTGAACAACCCGCGCTATAACTCTCTGTGAATTTTCATGTGATTTTGTGTTTTTTTGCGTAAATTTGAATTGATTGTTGAAAATTATGAAGTTGGCATGTGTATCCGGGACTTGGCTGCTGTGTACCGTATGCCGAGAACGACAGTATCTATGATTGTGAAAAACAAAGACGTTATTACAAGGTAAAGTGAAGTTAAATTTTCATTTATTTCATGTAATTGCTTTGTATTTATGTATGTTAGTATTAAGCAGTGTTTAAATTATTTTACACAACCCCATCAATGTATAATATACCTATAACAATAGGATTTTTTTCATGGGAACGGATTAATCATTTTCCCTTTATTTCTTATGGGAAAAATTTGTTTGGTATACGTCCTGTTTGGTATAAGTCCAAGAATGTGAAATGGATTAAGGACGTATACCGAGGTACCACTTGTATAAGAAAAAGTTTGTTAAAATGAGGAGTTTGTGTCAAATTCAAAGTAGATTTTTCAGAGATAACCAGTGGTTAATGAGACCCTTCTTAAAGGGTAACTACTCACCACTTTTATCCATTTAGATAGCGGTTATATTCATTTGATAACAGCAAGAACCCTGCTTCCAATTTGAGATGCCAGTGGCAGTAAGTTGTTTTTTGTATTGCTTTCCATGAACTACATGAACAGTCAACTGTTATAATCTGGAAGATTAGAAAGCAACACATTTCTCTACAATATTCATATTAAAGAAAATGTAACACAGTAAGTTGTTTTTTAATGCAGAAATGAGGAAACAAGAAACTTAATTTAGCACATGTCAGGATTTCAGGGAGCTTGAGTACATTTTCCCATTTTTTTGTATCCCATTGGCGTAATTTCAAGAAAACAAAAGAATGTTATGTATGCTCATGTTGGGCGTGTGATGGTGTGGGCCCTGCTCCATTCTCCATCTTCCCTTTTGGAAGCCTGTCCAACCTAACACCGTCAGTCATGTAACCAAATGAGCTAATCTTATGGGAACAAATCAGACTGAGAAAGGAGATGGTGCAAAAGGTGCAAGTGCTTTTATTTAAAACCAAAATCAAATCCAAACATTGTCCATTGTGAAAGTGCAGTTCTTCAAAATGTTAATAATCCATAAAAGATAAAAATCCCAACTATTTAAAACAAGGCTTAAACAGGAGAATAACCTGCAACAGTCATTGGGGCCACACCAGCCAAAAACAGCTCCTTCCCAGTCACTCCAGTTCACCCAAGGTTTTCTCAGCTGAAGAGACTTCAGCAGTCGCGGTCCTCTTGCTACCGAACCCCATCTTGACTGCCTCCACTGGCGTCTGCTAGACCGCTCGTGGTCAGTTGTCCTTCCGTCTTCCTTCTCACACATGCAGTCATTCCTTTGGATCCCTAGGAAGGACTCCACCTCGATCATACCCGCTCCTCCCATTCAGTGGGTGCGATCTGTCCCTCAAGCGCTGATCCTTCGCTCCACATGGGACCCCTGACCACGCTGACCTCTCTCTTTAAGCTGGCTGGCTCATCCACTCTCTTTCACCGCCCAGATGCTGCTTTTGCTCTCTAAGCCTCTTTTGTCTCTTCTTTTCTGCCTTTTTCCTCTCGATCTCCTGTGCCGGCCCGTACTCATACGGCTCTTTGGGCGCAACAGCTAAATCACGCACCACAGGAGGCCAATTAAGCAATTGAGAATGATTGCACCCTCACATGCAGGTGTGACTCGCCCCATTTACCTCATCAACTCCCCACGGCTGCACAGTCGTGCCCACGGAGACTGACATGGTCAAATGGATTATTTAAAAACTGGCCTTTCATTCAGAACCACGGACCCGCTATACCACAGAGTGTCCACACATCCTAAATTATTTATCCTTACTTGTGTTACTACTTTCTAAAATTTTGTCAGTTAACAAAGAGAGCATGGGTATGTTTGTGATTCTGTCTGTCCAAGGTCGTTTCCCGTCTGGCACCAAATTCTGCCAATTAGTCTCTTGAATTGCTGAATTAGAGTAAGTGGGTTTGATAATGTATTGATAGCCAGAGTAGCATACTTTATGCAGAGCATTTTTTATTGGGTTTGACTTGTATGTAGAGTGTCTTATTTGTCCTTTTAGTGCAATAGTCCTGACTCTTTCAACTATCCCACAAATATCCCACTTTTTAATTTAACTACATTCAATTAGAGGAAGAGATCTTTTCTATATCAAAATCAGAATCAGAATATCTTTATTGTCATTGTAACAAATACAACGAAATTAGGTGCGGTCCCTGTCCTGTGTATATACTAAAAGCAAAGACTTCCACATTTTCACATGGAAAAAAACAAATTATGACATTTCCAGCATAGAACAATTATGAGGTACTTCATAAAACTCAATAAAAAAATTCCAGAGAACCATTTGTAAAAATAAGTGGTTTGTAGTGGCTTGAGAGAAACCATATTAAATGATGCTAGACATTCAATTATTTTTGAATTTTGTAACCTTTTTATGTTCCTTATTTTATATTATAGTATATAAACATACATACAGTATGTAAACAGTTAACTGACAAATTAAGGAAACATTTCTCACAAATTATCCTGAAAGCACATACATTTGCATCGACTAAGATACTAAAATAGCAAACACACCATCATGTTTACGTTCATGTAAAAAAATTCCAAGGCAGAAGCAGTTGCTTCGTACAATAGCTTCCTTAATTCAAATAGATCGCTATGACTTTGGGAAGAGCCTACATGTTGGGTCAAGTGCGACAGTAGTAGAGGCTGTTACACCTACCCATATTTCATGAGAAAGTGTCTAAAATTATGTTGGCTTGGCTTGACTATTAGTTCTGTAAGTAAATGGAATGACACAACATTTTAGCGACATGTACAAACATACAACCATAAACATTCCTACAACTGGTTAAACCTTAATCATTTAAAACAAATGAAATCAGAAGAAGACATCTGGCACAGAGCAACTGTAAGTTAACTCAATTAAACCTAGTAAAAAGCAATTTTACAAAAATATAACAGTTAATGTGAAATGTAAACCAAATAACTAAATATAAATGTCAGGATTTCTTAGAAATATTAGTTCATTTAATCTAACATTGGAAGACAGGTCAACGTATACTGAAAGAGTGGAACTTTAACATGCAGTTAACAACATTGAGAATTAAAAAAAAAAGTAACAGTGCTGCTCATCTTCATGGTTGGTGTCAAAAAGTACAGTTTACAGTACAGCCTGTTAGTTCAGGGAAAACTATCAGAAAACATTAGAGACCTTGTTGAGTTTCTTCAAAATTGTTTTAGTCCAAAACCTCTTGTAATGGTGGAATGATTTTGTTTCCATGAGCAAAACCAGGTTAGAGGAGAAAATATAACTGAGTATATCATGGAGTTAAGGAGCACTGTCAGTTTAGCTTAGGACTGCCTGATATTTTTTGAGAGGACTTGAATGTGCAACAAATAACATTTCAGTAAAACAAATAACAAACAAGCATATTTCCACTGTGGTAAAGTGTCACACAATGCAGATGACTTTAGATTTAAACAAGAAGACTACAGAAAATGTCATAAACCTGGTCATATAGAGACAGAGAGTGCACAGAGTAAATAGGACACACACAAGTAGCAAAAGGAGTTCCCAGAAAATGAATTGGAAAACAATAAATGACCATAAAGTGGCTGGTACAGACAGCAAGGTTGACACAGTGCAAGCAGAGTATGATGCAAACTATGGAAAAGATAATATCTTAAAGGCTTGAGCTGCATAATGTTAATGAAAATAATTGTAAAACCATATGCATCTGGAAGTGTCAAAAGTAAAATTAAAAGTGGATTTTTGCAGCAGACAACAAAAATGCTTTTAAAAGACACTGCAGTGGTACTCAAAACATATACTGGAGAAAAAAGTTTCTCCCAAAGGAAAAATTAATATACCACTGAGATAACAGGGTAAAGCACTTTATTTGGATGCTAGAAAAGAGAGGACAAGCCTTGTGTGGGTAATGAAAACTAAATTGGACTGGCATTCAATTAAAACAATGAATATGTCATCACAATGTCAGCTGCAAAGGCACTGCTGAAAAAGGATTAGAACAATATGCCTCGCAGTTAGGAGACCCAGGTTCACTTCCCGGGTCCTCCCTGCGTGGAGTTTGCATGTTCTCCCCGTGTCTGCGTAGGTTTCCTCCAGGTGCTCCGGTTTCCTCCCACAGTCCAAAGACATGCAGGATAGGTGCATTGGTGATCCTAAATTGTCCCTAGTGTGTGCTTGGTGTGTGGGTGTGTGTGTGTGTGCGCCCTGCGGTGGGCTGGCGCCCTGCCCGGGGTTTCTTTCCTGCCTTGTGCCCTGTGTTGGCTGGCTGGCTCCAGCAGACCCCCGTGACCCTGTAGTTAGGATATATCAGGTTGGATAATAGATGGATGGATGGATTAGATCAATAGGACAATAAAAGCACATATTGAATTTTATGAAAATGTCATTACTAAATTCCATATTCCTTGTCCAGTCCCATATATTGTCCATTCTAAATTTGAGTTGGAATTAAGTAAAGTTAAAAGTAAAGTGGAGTGAGTGAGCTACACCTCTTGTCTTCTTTTAAAGAAAAGAACAGCTGATGATGTTCACATATGTGGGAATTTTAAATTTACAATTAATCCAGTACTTATTAATGTACACAAAAATGTATTTCAGTATAACTATCTTGTTTTTGGTATCGCTTTAACACTTGCAGTATGGCAAAGATGCAATGGACCCAGTACTTAAGGGAATACCCAATAAACAATGCTAGTTGATGATATTCTATAACAGGTATGAATGATCATAAGCACCTGAATAATTTAGAAATATTGCTTGACAGGCTTAAGGAATATGGACATCAGATTAATAAGGCAAAATGTTAATTTTTCAGTAATAAAATTATAAAATATCATACTGCAGACATGTAAATTACAAAAATGTGTTGCATGAATCTCCAGACAGGATTGAAGCTGTATTAAAAGCTCTACATCTACTAATTGTGTTTCAGTTGTGATGCTGTCTAGGATTTAATAACTACTACCATAAATTTCTTCCATACATTTCCATAGTGCTACACACATTGAACTCTTTTCTACAGCCAGGATCAAAATGGAAGTGGTCTAAAAGTTATGTACGGGCCTTCTAAGAAGAGGCTAAGAAAATAATAACGTCAGATGAGAGGGCTTATACACTTTGCTCTATCTCCGCCTCTAACATTGGCTTATGATGCTTCATATGGAATAGGTGCTGTTCTGTCACACAGACTAAAGGATGGCAGTGAGAAACCAATTACCTTTTCTTCATGATCATTGACCAACAATTAACATATTCATATGCAAATTGATTAAAAAGCCCTTAGCCTCATATGGAGAGTGAAGAAATTTCACCAGTACCTTTAACGGCAAAGGTTCACATTGTTTGACAGCCCACCAAACTTTAGAGTAAATTTTTAATTTAAAAAGGGAGTGTTTCACAGGTCATATCAACAAGATGGTTGCTTTTTCTAGGAGCACATTCCTATGATATTGAATTTAAGGAAACATAACATGCTAATGCTGCTGCATCAGCACAATTACCATCACTGTCTAAAGAAACATAAAAATATTCTGATCCACCTAATGTATATTATGCTACAATAGTTGAGCAACTACCTGTTATGAATGCCCTTATCCAAAAAGGAACTATCCACCACTATCAAGGGTCTATGACAGGGTTTTTTCCCCTGAGAGCTACTTTTACAAAATGAAAATGGCCAAGAGCTACTCATGTTTTCTAATGCTTATTCTCATAGCTTATTTCAACCCAAACAAACTAAATAAGCTTGTTTTTCCTGAACATTTACAAAATGTTGGTGTCCACAACTCACATTTTGCATTAAAATATCACAAAAAATATTTAGTTCACCTGCAAGTGCTTTTTGCATGTCTGTATGCATTTTCTAGTGTATCTCACAATTATTGAATTAAAACATGAATGCTGTCAAAACAAAACAATACAATTACAAATACACAGATATTACTTATTTATTTGTCACTTTGTTACATGTCACTGTTTCACTTCACAAGAGTATTCACATGTCCAGCTGCACGTGTGATGTGTTTTTAGTTAGTGAGATGACTAGCACTGCATGGGGTCAGCAAGAGAGGTGTATGGTGGAGTGTAGCCACTTAGGTTCACTCTTATGGAGTCATTTAAATGTTCATCTATCAGTCTTGTTCTGAACATGGATTTCATGACATTCATGTCAGAAAAGGCAGACTCACAGAGATATGTAGACCCAAACAAAGCAGACATTTTCAGAGCTGCTTGGTGAAGATTCTTATAGTTATCTGGCTCTACTAAGCTCCAGAAATGCTGAGAATGCTGTTGAGACTTAAACTGTGCATTATTTTGAAAGTTTACTAATATATAATATATAAAATCCAATGTCTGTCTGTCAGTATGTCTGTCCTCTTTTCACGAGAGAACTACTTAACAGATTTAGATTAGGTTTTTTTCTGTAATTTGCTTGAACATTCCGGTTGATTTTGCAACTTCTCTCATTTCGCTATGTATCATATTTCGCTTGCGGTACCAATTTATTTGCGCAAATCCGCCATCTTCAGGGCGTGTTCCTTAACTCTGCTTAGCTAGCGAACAAGAGAACAGTTTAATTCAACTTTGTTTGACATTTAAAATAAAGTGTTACTTAGGTCTTGATGAATTTGAGTCCAGATATTCTCTTAAGTGTATGCCACATTGAAAAGACAGATTGCAATTCAGATTGTGGATTGTGATTTTGTGTTAAAAGGATCGTGATATAATTTTTTTGGAAAGATCGCCCACCCCTAATTTGACAAATCAAGTTTTCATATTTAAGTAGGATTCATTAACCCTTTGGTGGGCTACTTGGAAAGGGGTTGCGAGCGACGTGTTGGAGACCTCGGTCTGTGATATTGTTAAGAGACGGTCGCCAAAATTTGGAATGTCTCTTACCCCAGAATTTGATGTTACAATGGAGCTCTTAATTGTTTTTCAAGGTACTTTAATGTTTCGATCATATGTAGTGATTCCTTCAGAGCTGCATTGTGATGATGTGGCCTCCCTCCATGCTCCCATCTACCTTTTGGGAGTTCTTGAACCCGACACTGTCGGTAATGTCATCGATGAGCTGGACAGTTAGGCACAAACAATGAAGCAAGGGGATGGTGCAAAAAGTGCAGTGTGCTTTTATTAAAATCAACAAACAAAAACCAAACAGTGTCCAAAGTAAAGTGCAGTGCTCCAAAAGTCTTCAAATAAATAATCCAATAAAAAGCAGTGAATTGTGCAGGTTAAAACAATGGAAGAAATCTTTTAAAACAAAGCCCGGTGCCTTTCTTCTGGTGACTACTCTGCTTCTCCCGTCCAGGCAATGCACCAGGGGGGCCACCCTACCTGCAGCTGACCTTCTTTCTACTTTCTCCTGCTGGTCTGTTCACCTTTCTGATCCCTGGCTCCAGTAGGCTTCACCAGATCTTGACTTGGGCTCTTGAGCGACCAGGACGCTCACACTGGAGCTTTCATGTCCCAAGTCCCGACTCCCACTGCCTTCTCAGCCTTATGCGGTGAGCCATCCTCCTTCAGGTCACTCCCGCTCCTCACAAACGCTCAGCGGGAGCGACCACTACTGACTGCCCCCGGGTGCCGGCCAAACACCTCGCGAGGGCTCACTGTCCAGCTGCCTTTTGTTGTCTTGCTCACTCACGCACCAGCTTTCTCCTCCCTGATTCCTGCCTTCTTCTCCTTCTAACCTCTATTCGTCTTTTCACTCTTCCTCCTCCCCTCTAGCTGCCTCGCGCTTCTATTTATTATAGGGACGTGGATCAGATGTGGCAATTAGCAGCTTCCAGTGCCAATTACTGATGCAGATGACTCCTCACCTGGGCACTTAAGTGAGGACCGCCCGCATCACGAATTCTCCCGGAACTGCTCCTGCCACACTACCACACCCGCTCTCTAAGCCGCGAGTGTGCCGATTATTTATTTTACAAAGTGGCCTTTTTGACGTGAGCTGTGGTCCAGCTATACCACATGCATACCATGGAACTACATGCATGAAGGACACTTGAGGACTGTGAAAATGAAGACTCCGATCTGTAGTTATGTGTGGCGGCCTGATATTGATAAGCAGACTGAAGATATCCCAAATAACTGTCCATTTGATTGTTCTTTTAGCTGGTACAGAACTCCCCTCAACAACACTACTTTACACACTCATTTTGAATCTTGTTAGGGCCATTCTTTAACATTCTGTTCTTGATGCATATTCAAAATGGCAAGTTGTTATTCACAAGATGTCAACAATTTCAAAAAAGATCCTCTTTGTGCTGAGAACAATATTCTCAAGAAATGGCTTACCAGAGCAAGTTTGCAGTGATAATGTACCACAGTTCACTGCAATGCAATTTCAAAACTTTATTGAGGAACAATGGAATTACATTACATTACATCTGATCTACATTACAGCTGCATATGGTTTTGATTTATTCTAAAAGTCCATGTCTAGTCAAGGTCATGAACAAAGATTTACAACAATAATAAAAAATGATAATTTTCTTTTTGTGTACAGAAATACAGTTAATAAAACAAACACTACACCAGCCTTAATGTTTTGAAATGGATATTAAAGATCTTACATGGATCTCAACAAAACAGATGTCCACTGGGTGGTACAATACAAAATTGTTTAAGTACATGTATAACAAATTGACCAGGAGTGTTAACATTGGACAGAATGTTCTAGTTTGAGAATATCAAAATAATAAGTGGCAACTGGAAAAAATCATTGCTAGCATAAGTCCATTGATGTATGATGTTGATGTTGGGAACACCATGTGAAAAAGACAACGTAGATCAGGTTCTGGAATGCTCAAACACAGGGAGGTTCACCTATCTCAAGTTTACCACACAGGAAAGATGTAAATGAAAGTCAATCTGAATTTTTTTCAGAATTCAGTGAAAATGTTCCAGAAATTCCAACAGTTGACCAACAACAAGAGACTGAAACAATTCTTGCTACATATGTTTCATCTGATATGTCTATAAAAACTGCTCTACAATAACAAAAATAGTACAAAAACAGTATCCAGAGAGGTTTTAAAAAACCCAGAAACACTGAATCTTTCATGATGTGATAAAAATTGTAAGACTTGAAAAGATTAACTTTATATATTACATTTAATGTTCAAATATGGTTGCTTTAGTAAGTATTTAACTGGAGGAATTGGAATGTATGTGGGGAAATATTTTATAGGTTATTGTTCAAATATTTTGTGTATTAGGTGCATTTGTATTGATATGTTTTATATGTATTTAAAAATATAGTACAGTAAAGAAGTATATATTTTCTTGTGAGCACAATCTGTTTCAGTATTTTTATTCTTATATTAATATAGTTGCATAAATAAACGGAAAGACGCAACAAAAAGTCCATTCAGAACTTCAGTGAAGGATTTTATTGTTGGTTTTAAGTACATTTACCCCTTTCTACTTCCGCAAATATATTTTTATGAATAAAGTTGTGCAAAGAGGACAAGTGTGATGTATAAAGCAGTGGAAAAAGTAATATTCTGAAAACAAAAATACTTCATCTTCTTTGGAAAGTACAGATGAGTACAAAAAAAGATTATCAGCCTGAATGCTTTCTTCCCAAAATAATCACATGAGTTGCTAATCAACAACTTGAGCCTTCTTATCAGCCATCCTGACATGTGTACACAACAGTTGCTAATGTCCTCTGATTATGGGGTGCAGTGTATCTTGAAGAATAACACTGACATTAACTCTAGTGTTTCTTCAGTTCTTGTTCCATTTCTGTCTCTGTTGGAGCTTTATGAGGTACATCTTCCTCCACTATTATCCGAAGTTGTTGAATAAAATTTTACTCTGGGCCACCTCTTTCAGAGGGAAATATCATTCTTGACTAAATAATCGTAGACTTCATTGTCAAGATGTGATTTTGTGTACGAGGCTCTGGATCATTTAGATGTTCAGTAGTTAGAGGTTTGCTATTCACAATTGCTATTGTTATGATTCTCTGTAATAATTTTTTGTTGTTATTGTTTTCAGTTATTAATAAGAAACTTTTTATCATTTCTATTGCATTTTTTTTAATGTGGTGTCAGTTGTAATGGAACACATGCCCAGAAATACCATTATTAATGTAACAAACCAATGATATAAAAAGTACCGCATCAGACAGAACATTATCCAAGTTTGCAGACACTTAAATAGAGAACAACCTTCGTGGGTGCATTACTTTTGATATTCTGACATTTTGGATTTTGACTTTTGTTTTCTTACAATTTCTTGATTAATGAATTGACATAGTTAAAACATAGGAATGCTTTTCTGGTTTTGATCCTTTGCTCATCTTATGTTTTCTGTCCCGGTCATCCCTTTAAACCTTGGTAGCCTTTCCTGTTAGGCTTAACAGCCGTAACTTCATAAAGAAAGGTTCTCAAGAAGGCACTACCAAGTCTTTCAGATGACAGATCAAGAATAATTCTATGTTTTTGTCTTTCCCAAATGCCACACATATGACCTGAAGACAGGCTGCTAATGGTGATCTAACATCCTAATTCCTTTAGTCATTCTTGATTATTTTCTTACTAACACATCAACAAACCTATGTCTTGCACCAGTTAAATCGTTGCCTAGATTACATCTGTTTTGATGAACCACTTCATGTATTCCAATGAATGAATATAGTATTAATGAAAACATCAGTGGTTAAGTCATCAAGTATTTCAAATATGTGTTGCTGTGAAACACATGCAGTTAAGTAGCAGCGCACAAAGTTTCAGATGTGGTCTTTACTTTTTCACATAGAAAGATCCAAAGCAATTCATCCCACAGTATTTAAAGGAAGGTGTTGACTCCATGCATTCTGTCAGGAGGTCTGACGTCATTTGTTCCTCAGTGCAGCTTCTAAATTGCCATGCATTTGTAGATGTGAGAGGATTACATCTTGCCTGAAGAAGGGACCTGAGTTGCCTCGAAAGCTTGCATATTGTAATCTTTTTAGTTAACCAATAAAAGGTGTCATTTTGCTTGGCTTTTCTCTACATTCATAATGGCTAACACGGTACAACACCCTAGTACTATAGATGTGAGAGGAAACTGCATTGCTGCATACTAAGGTAAATAAGTAATTGGATTGGAGCTCCTCCTTAGTCATTCAACGTTCTTAGTTTTGTACTTTGCCATGATAGTGCTTGATGAATAATGCTGACAAGCAACTTTCTCTTGGAAGAATTTCCAGTTACTTCAAAAATGGATAAAGCTAAGCATGCATTAAGCAAACTCCCACTCAGCATACCCTGCTCCTCCAGGAATTAACTCAAATAGGGCTGCACAATTAATCATATATTAATCACAATTGCAATTATGGCAGCTGTGATACACTTAAAGTCCATTAACACATTTCATTTAGTACTCCCACTCTGTTGAGAATTAAGGTTTCCCTAGTACAGACTGCTCTATACAGTAAATGAGTCCAGGTTGGGCATTACATCCTTGAATCCAGGACTTTGAAATAGACTGGGAAATGAGGACATGTAACAGGCAAGGGTTGATTCATCAAAAGTGGTCAGTGTTTTTATTTAACAAAATGTTCAAAAGTGCAGTACAAGTTTCTTCTATAATGTATAAATCAATAAATAATCCCAATAAAAACAGTGACATATTTATGAATGTTAAAAATCTAATAAATGCTCAATAAATAATCCAACAATAAAAACAAGGTTAGAATCATTGGCAAGATTTGTCTTTAAAAGCACCCACGAGCCACAGTATTTCCTTCTCAGCCTCGTCTCTGCTGCTCACCCAACAAGACATCCACTAACAAGTACTGTCAACCTTCAAATCTGACTCCTAGTTTTTGGCTTTCAGCAAGCAACCCTGCAAGCCCTGATCCTTTCTCCAGCAGCCATTTGCCAGTCTTTAGCAGTTTTCCACTCTTACTCTCTTCCACACCAGCTAGCTACGGTTTGCACTCACTTTTTTTTCCTCTTTCATTTCAACTTCAATCTCTACATTTTTCTCTTCGTTCTGTTTTTCTGTTCTCTCTGTCTTGGCCCTTTTTTCTTCTTCTGTGTAATAGTCAGGCTCCTTTTATTTTCAACCGAACACAGGTGCCTAAGTACATAACCCAGAGCATTAATGAGGAAATCAGGCAATCACACAATTTCCTCATCAACACCCAGGGCCATTTTATCCACCCTGCTGCACACACATTCTCCTGCCCGGAGCCTGAGTGCACCATTTTTATTTAAAACCGGCACACTACCACAAATCCCAAACAAGCATTAACACAGATAACAGTCATAACTGTTAAGGAAGTCTACAAACTCCATAGACTATTTTTGGGTCCTGTTTTAGGCCATGCAGTATGTTTGTCTCTAAAGGTTTTGACAATGAGGAATTGATGCCAATGCCTAGAGCTCCATGCTGATTGACAGACTGTCTCTGTACCTTGCAGAAAGTTGCTGCCAATATACATTTATAATCAATAAATCTTTTTAGCTTCTGACATATTTTTCCAACCTGTCAGGGTCTGAAAAGAGACTTTCCAATCAATTAATTTGAGTTGGTCTCCACTTAATATTGACGATACTGGTACAGGCAGGTGACTGGATGTGCTTTGATATTGATGGTGGTGCTGTCTCCTTGCTTGGTTTGTCATAGTTGACAGCAAAGAAACATCTATGTTTGAATTTCTCTTTATTCTTTATTCTTTCACAGCCACAGCATACTTCTTTCATGTCATTTTCTTGAGTCTTCAGTTTGCTCATACACTTGCATCTATGCATCCGCAACATTAAGTTTCTTGAGTGCCTTCAAGCGCTCTCTCTGCACTTGTCTTATCTGGTAGTGCTTATTGTTTGGCCCATTTTTAAAATGTAATTTGGTTTATAGCCTAGCTTCTTCTTCATTCTTTATGTGTGTCTCTCTCTCAATAGGAGGCATTTTAAAGTGTCAGCATCTTGCTCTGATGTTATAATGATTTTATAATGGACAAATAGCAAGTCAGAATGGAGACACTGTGGTTGTCAGTGAGCAGCTGAAAGACAACATCATTAAATTTCAGATCAACTGGTGTCCATCAAGATTGAGTCTGTGTCAACAACCCTCCGAGTACTCATATCATATGCACCAGAAGTAGGATGCTCTGAAGAAGAAAAAGACTGAGATTCTTTCAATAACCACCTCAAATCATTAGGCATGGAAGAATGTTTTTTGATTGGAAGCGACCTGAATGGTCATGTGGGTTCAACAAATGATGGCTATGCACAACAGCATGGCTTGCATGGATACAGAGAACAAAATGATAAAGGTTGTTGTATCCTGGACCACATGTAGATCACAACATTGTCATAGTCATCACCTTCTTTAAGAAGAGATCCAGCTACCTGGTCACTTAAACCATTGGAGGCCAGGCTACACAAACTACTACTGGCTAATATGAAGATGCGATCTGAAGCTAACCACCAATTAGAAAGTGATTCTCTTAGATTGCATGGTGCCGCAACACCATGTCATAGTTATAGATTTGCAACTGCAGATCAAATGGAAAGAAGGTTGACTGTAGTCAACATTGAATGAATATGGGAGTAGTGTCGATTACCAAAAAGATGCAAGATGCCTGTCTGAGATGGTATGGACATGTACTTCACAGTGGAGAAGGAACAGTGGCCCAGATAGACCTAAAATTCAGTTCAGGCGGTAGGCAACCACGTGGGAGGCCCAAAAAATTCTGGCTTGACAGGATCAAAGAGTATACACAACAAATTGGCATCAAGCCAGAAGATGCCCTAGACCAAAAGAAGTGGAGAAGGGCACTGAAACAGCGGACCCTGTATTAGCGCAGGACAAACACTAGGAAAGAGAGAGCTTCTTATTCTGATGTTCTAGTCCTATCTTTAGTTTCAAGTTGCAGAAGCTCTTCTAATGGATGTTTTTGCAATATTTCTAAAGTTGCCCTGATTAGCAGTAACTTAAGCAGATGGTTTTTGTATTTTGGTAGTTGACAGACTTGAGCCTATTGATGTGACCTTTGAGTTGCTTTGAGACTGAGTGGAAGCCTTTGAGTGCTGTGACTTGAGGCTTGACTTGTGCAAGGCTATGGATGTAAATGTATATTCTTTGTCTTACCACTGTTCTTGGTCCCTTCTGTGACCTTGAGTTGCTGCTCTTCTTTTGTTGATCCTGTACAGTGTCAATAGTAATCTTAGTAATCATTTCATAAGTATTAACTCTACAGTGCGCGTCGTTGTCCGGAATAATAATTTAACAAAAGTCTTAGGTTTATAAGCTCCTACGGTTAGTCATTAAAGCAGTGTCTAGCGTTGTTAATGAGTGCCTTCCAGTTCTAACTAGATAACTTTGAAATTGATCCATCCTTCCATTTTCCAAACCAGCTTTAGCCTGAGCAGGGTTGCAGGAAATCAGGAGAATATCCAAGCAAGCATATGACACAAGGCAAGAACATTCCCTGGTCTGGGCACCAGTCCATCACAGTGAACACACACACAGTGATTAGCAAGGCCAAGACCAATTTACCATAAACAATACACCTAACTTGGATATGTTTGGACAAAGGGAGGAAGCTGGAGCTTAAGGAGGAAACACATCTGGTGGGCATGCAATCTTGATGCATGAAGAACCAGGAAAGTGAACCGTGTCGCAAGGCAGCAGCATTATTAGTTTGCCACTATGTTACCTCACAAAGAAAAACTGACTTCCTTTAAGTCTTCAAGTCTATCCTTGTAAAAAGAAATTAGAAAATTACACATAATTTAGCATTAAAAAGATACTTTTTTGGCAACTTAACCATTTAAAATATTCTTGTATGCATAATGCATAAATAAGACTTTTCTTGGAAAACATACCCTACTTTTTTCTGTGTAATTACACAGGGTGTCTCTTTTTAAAAAATACTGGTTATTAATTAAATAATGGGTTTGACTCCATATTATAAAATGTGGCCATAATTGGCATACTTAGATCCAGGCTTGTTGCAAACTCTATATAATTGAAAGCCCATCCTCGGATCTCACAGCATTTTCTGTCTTTCTGCAAACAGAAATAAAGGATTAAATATTTCATCTTGTCATGTAGCTTTTGTAAAGAATAGTTTAAGTTTTGTATTTCCACAAAATGAATTCTAATGTTATCATGTGCTTTAATGGACTGGTATAACCTCCAGGACTAGTTTCTGCTGTAGTAAGTCCAGGCCTTAGTGACACTAAATTTGATTTAGAGATTCTGAGAAGGTTGTGTCATGTTATATTCGAATGTAATCTAGGGTGCAAAGCAGTCTATCGCAAGTCACATATTTTCATATAACTGAACTCACTCAACATAGACCAGTTTAGTTATACCAAATCATATTGACTGCCTCTCATTAAATCTTTTATTTTGTATTTCAGCATATTAAAGGATGTGTGCTGCTTGATTAAGAGAAAAACTTGCAATTATAATTTTTTAAAATTTTTTGTGATGTAGATAACAAAATACTTCTTGTAAAATTGTTTATACACACAATTTAAAGTTTAATAATGTATATTTACAGAGAGAGCATTGACATAGTGTGTCTTCATATCCATAATACAAACAATATTTTTTTAACATACAAGTAAGGCACAACACCAAATTATAATGAGATTTTGGCATCAGGGTTAATCTCTGCAGATGCTGAATCAATGTTTACCAAGTGGGACAATTCGCCCCTCAACCAAGTACTACCTTTATGTCTATTTTTATGTGTCTCTTTGTCTCTCCCTCCCTCCCTCTTTCAAAACTGTGGTTTTGTTCTCCCACCAATGATTCTTTATTTTGACCCTCTTCGGATAAGTGTCAGATCATCTCTGACTCATTTCTTTGGTCATATTCTGCAATCACTTCTAAACTGAAGGGTAACATTGATATTTTTCTAGTAACTTTATAGTGTAATTTTATTTTTCAAATGCACATTCATTGTTCTTTATATATTCTTAAAGTTGCCTTTTTATTATAAAAGAGTGTATCTCTTTCTTTTCGATTACATTAGAAAAGTTTTTCACTACTAATCAGTCCTGTTTCTTTTGTTGCTTCTTCTTTTCATTTTATTGCTACCGACTGTTTGATAGGATGAAGAACAAAAGCAGGCAGTAAGTTATTGTTTAAGTATGTCATTTCTGCATGCTTAAATCACACTATAGATTACTCAATTTAATTTATACTTCACAATCTAAAGCTTTCTGTATAAAGTGTCTCCAATTCTGGTTTTAAACATCTTAATTCATACTTTGTTCAGTACCTACATTAAATAATTGACATATGCTTCACTTATTTTTCCTTGATATATTTTACAAATTTACATGGTTTACTCTTTAAAATCTGTTTTCCATTCATTCTACTGTACCATCAACTTCTAATTTTTTCACATACTGATTAGGTACTGGTTTTACTCATTTTCTCACATATTATGGAAGTAAGATAATGTTTAAGTTTTATTTGATTGAAAGGTTATCTTTGACAAATAAATGATTGCAAATTCAAAGTCTAAATAATATTACAATTTGAAATTAAATGCAGTTTAATAAAGGAATTATGTTAATCTTTGATGCTGCCCACAAAGAAGCATTCAGTGTATTTAATGAGCATATTGTTAATTTTCAGTGTAGATCTATGTATCATATATGCAGCATACATACATACATATATATAGGTTTGAGGATGGCTACCCATGAAAACGCTATCGGAAAAAGAATGCAAAAAAACAGGCACGTCTTTATAGACAGGAGTCCAATACAGAACTGACTAACAGGTTGTAGGCTGGTCTATAAATATGGCTGAATGGAGGGAGAGGAACTGATGTGGCAGGAAGATGAGTTCTGGGTACCGGATATAACAACATCAGAGAGTGCTGGAAGTCAAGTCAACAGTAGGTGGACCAGTGGTGATGTCATGGAGAGGCAGGGTCTTCGGCTGGTCTGCAGAGGGACAAAAGGAGAAAGGATCAGGTGACAGCGTCAGCCCCTGATCCAATTGAGAAATAATACCTTTTGAGCCTGTAAAGTCTCTCCCACGTGCATGTGTGTTACACGCTCCCCACCCCCCACCCCCCAAGCCCAGACCCATCGGGTCAGGTGGCCCAAACCAAGAGATTGTCAACCCAAGAAAAACCATCGCCATTGACCTGGAGACTACCCCGATGATAAAGGACAGAAATCTTATATTGTTGGAGGTCCAAAAATCAACGAGTGACACACAGGTTGGACTCCTTGTGCACTGCCATCCACTGTAAAGTGGCAAGATCAGTGACAAGGGTAAACTCACAGCCCAAGAGGTAGTACCTCAGTTGTGTTACTGCCCATTTGATTACCAACGCCACACATTCCACCCCCACATACATGGTTTCCATTGTCCAGAAGTTTCTGGCTCAGGATTATGACACGGTGTTTGGCACCATCAATGCCTTGGCTCAGCATGGCACTCAGTCCTGTGTCTGAAGCATCAGTCTGGAGGATAAAAGGCAGAGAGAAGTTAGGAGCCATTAAAACAGGTACTAACGTAAGGGCCTGCTTCAGGTTACAAAATGCAGTGTCCCCTTTACTGTCCCATACCACGTTGTTAGGGGCCCACTTCTTTGTTAAATCCATCAAGGGCACCGCTCTCTTGGAGAACCGTAGTACAAACCGGAGGTAGTACCTGGCCAAACCAAGAAAGGCTTGGACCTACCACTGGGTTTTCAGATGGGGCCACTTCAGTGTGGCATATACTTTGGAACACTGTTGTTTGACTGAAACCCCAACCATAAGGTAGCCCAAATATTTGATCTCAGTCAGTCCAAAGAAACATTTCTTAGGATTGATTCGAAGTCCAGCTTTTCCAAGTGACTGGATCACAGCCTAAAACTGCTGTAGGTGTTTCTTCTACATGTCGGAATAGATAAGTAGGCAGTAGTATAGGAATTGTGGGGCTGCAGCACTTTATCCATCAGATGTTTGATGGTGACAGGTGCCCTGTGCAATCCAAATGGAAGAACACGATATTGCCAGTGTCTACTACGGGTGCAAAACACTGTTTTGGCCTTTGTGGAATCCATTAAAGGAACCTGCCAGTACCCTTTTGTCATGTCAAGAGTGGTCAAGTATTTATATTTATATATATTTACCAGTCAGAAGTTTAAGAACACCTTAGTGTTTTTTTAGTGTTTATGGAAATTCACACAGTCTTAATATTTCATGAAATCAACACATAAGACAAATAAACAATGGCAAATAAAAAAATAAATTAAGATATCATTAAGTGTACAAAATTGAATTCAAATTTTTGATTCATCAAAGTAGCCACCTTTTGCTAATATAACAGCCAAACTGTGGTAGCCATTTTGATTCAGAATGCCTCCAGCATAAGAACCCCAAACCATCACATTTCCTCCTCCTTGTTTGACAGTTGGTGTCGCACACTGAGGGACCATCCTTTCACCAACCCGATGGCATATAAACACCCTTCACGATGAACCGAAAATTTTCTTTCATCGGTCCATAAGTAGTCCACTTTTCAAGGCCCAATTTTGTCCCTTAAAGAATGGCTTTCTTACTGCCACACAGCGTTTGAAACCTTCAGCACAAAGTTTCCTCTTCACAGTAGAAACTGAGACTTGCTTTCTTTGACCAGTGCTAAGCTGTGCTTAAAGCTGTTGTGCTGTAAGGCATCTATTACGCAAGCTGGTGACCCTCAGAAACTTGTCTTCTGATTGGGTTGTGACTTTGGGTCTACCAAATCTCTTCCTGTCAGAGTGTCTTCTAGTTTCCAGTTGTCTTTGGATTGTGTAGGACACCATACTCACTGACACTTTGATTATTTTTGCAGTTCCTTTAAATGAAAGGCCTACACTTCTAAGGATAATAATGCTTTGTGTCATTTTATTTAATTATCATTATCTTAAAGTTTCTTTCACAACTTTCTACAGTGTAATATTGTCCACAAAGTACTTAATAGGATGTGGTAATATAGTCTGTTCTAACTCTGCTTTAACATTTGAATCCCTAAAGCCTACAAAAACAAGGCGGAATCCTTGGCCTGAAGGCTGAAGTCCAAATATCACATAAACACTTTCACAAGAGGTATAACAAAGCAGTTTTGCTTTTATTTAAGAATATAACAAAAGAAAAAAATAATTAAATTTACATGCTGCTGTCAATGAGTAAAATCCTAAGCCCAAATAGCAGCTATACTGTAATATAATAATAATTGCTGCAGAAGATCTGTAGGTTGTAACCTATTAGTTGTTCTCTGAAGAAGGCCCATTTGTAATACAAAATTTCCTTTTTTTCAGTTTTTGCTAATCTAAGCTTTAAATTTCCTCCTCTTATCAGTTTACTACTCACCGTTTAACCATTTTAGGTCATTTATTGCATTTCAGCTGATTAAATTTGAAGAAAAACTGGAAAAATAAGAGGTATTCTAAAACTGTTTACAGGTATTGTGTATGTCTATCCATTACAGTACTACAAAGTGATACATGGTCTTAAATTTTCCATGGTGCAATTCTTGATTTTCTGTTTTATTGTTTGGATCATGTGGGATCAAAACTGCCATTGTACAGTATAACAAGGGCAAAACTCGTTTGAATATCCAGGTATTGCCTTCCTTTTACAGTTTCAGAAAAAAATAAAATTTCATTCCACTAACACAAGAAAACAGACTTCTACTTCTAAAGGCAAATTTTTGCTAAAGGGTCTGAAAGACAGAGATGGAAAATAATGAATAAATTGTAGTAATTACAGAAGTGTAAAGTCTCCAGCTTTTTAGTTTTAATTGTGTAGGACATTACATGCATTAATGAAAGTGCTTCCAGCTACTAAATTCACTGTTAAGCATGAAAATGCAACAACATCCCTTAAGTTTTTGTTTTTTCAGTGGTTCCTGTGGAAACTAGCTTTCCATCCAAAGTAAAAAGATTGTTCTTCTATCACATACTCAGACAGGAAGTAAAGTTGGGATCTTTTGCTGCATTTATTTGCCAAAATAAACCTGCCATTGTTTGCATTTCACTGCAAATTAATGCTTAAAATGAAGCATGCTTATTTTTTTCCAATTTCTGGTTATGTCTGTACTTAACAATATTTATGAAAAGCTGAAAAACCTGTAATTTGCACGTGTATTATCATTAACACTGTGCAAGTTTGGGTCTTAAGAATAACAGTATATTTTTACTTATAGAAAGTGAAGCTGTGTAACATTATGTCGGCTGCAATAGATGTCCCTGGTATCATGTCTGAAGGGCACAGTATCTGTAGAAATTATTGCTGACAGTCTCTTAATTAGGAGTCTGAGTCATGTCTTTAATTATGTTACTGTACTGGCTTAATTAAACTGCCTGTTATCCTATAGACTATGGATTAAAAATAACCCTTTGAGGTGTTTTAAGCTTTTTAAGAACTGTTTTAAACATGAATTACGTTTCTTAATATTACTTTAACATATTATATTTCAGCTCTTGAATATGTCTGTGTTTTGTCTTTTTTCTGTGTTGTGTTTGTTTTATTGGCTCCTTAAGGATTGCCAGAAGCAAGGTTAACTCAAGGAATGAATATGTGACAAAACAGCTTCTTGAGAGGGAGAGAAAGACCAATATTGATAGACTATAGCTCAGCACACTGCTTTGCTGAGGACAGATAAAGGCCGCTCTAGGGCAGCATAGGCTCAGTAGTATAATGAAGAGAGGCCTTTGGAGTCAATGGAGAGAGATGTTATTGCTGAACTTTACAGTGTGTTTATGCCAATCTTTTTGGGTGTTAATCATTAACATTAACAGAAAATGATGGGTTCAAAACTATGTTACAGGATCTAAATTGTAGTTTCAAACGTGTAAAACTATATTGAAATTTACTAAGGCATATTGTTAAGGATAGTTACAGACACCTGATTAATCACCTACAATTAAAAAGAACAACAAAAAAAATCTGAAAAGAAAAAAGGTGCTGTATTTAAATACCTTAATAAGCATAATATTAAGTTGTTGGTAATAGATTCAAAACTCTGCTGTAGTGGAGTAGCACAGATTAGAAGCCTAAAGAGAACTCTTCATTGAATATGTGGAAAGTAGGGGGTGCTCAAGCACCCCAAACACCCAACACAAATAGGCTTAAGACACAAGGTGAAAGCCAGATATCTTTATTGTTGAAAACTCTTCCCCAAATCATTTCCCACCACAGCCACACATATGCACAAGCACAATTAATAAGACAATTAGGCAATACTTTGTCTTTTCTTCGTCTTCCCTTGGTTGCTGCCTCCTCCACGCCTCCTCACAAGCTTTGTCCACCACTTCCTGACTCTGGCTACCTCATGTGATGCAGGCAGTTCCTTTTATTTAAGCTACCCCAAAAGTGCTTCCACGTGATTTGCAAGCAGAATGGACATACTGCATTCTCTACATTACAAGAGTATTTAACTGTTATAACTGGTTATGTCTTTTTAATCATTGTATTTAAGTTATGTTATTTATGGGTAACCATTTTTTACTTTCATATTGTTTAATATCTGCATATAAGAATTCCCTTATGAGAACTGGACGGTAGTCTTTGTGTTTTATGGGAGATAAATAGTACGTACAGTACATGGAAGGAACTATTAAGAAACTGGAATCATATGTTTTGACAGGAAACACTAAAAAAATGGTTTGTTGTGATGCAATTTCAATGAAAAAACTTTGTACATACTTACATTATATGTAGGAAAATTACTTTTTAAAATAAATGTTTTTCAAAATTAATACTATATCACAAATGCTTTTGCTTTCATGCACTGCTGTAAATATCTCTTGGATAGTTATTTGAAAGGTATAATCAGATGAGACCTATTATTTTTTCTCTTCATTAACTTTGAAGGGACAGGGAAGTGTCTGAGAAAAAAGCAGTTTTTATTGCATCCAGTAAAAAAAAAAGAAATGTCTTTGTTGGGTCATTGAAGTTAAGATTAAAATAATCCCATGGAGGCAATCCACTGTTGAGCTATACACTTAACTGTATAAGTAGATACAGTATATACATATAATGGACCCTTTAAAGCCAGAACACCCACCTTTATGGTAAAGTTGTGTTACTCTTTCAAAACATTGTACAAAAACACTAACAAAAAGCTCTTCTATCTTGTTTAATATGTGGAGTATAATTCAAGAAATGTTTATGCTAAGTACATACCAAGTCCAGAAGCCTGAAGTTCAGACACAGCTACATCAAACCATACTTTCCTTGTAATGCAGTATATTCACCACCATTCTTCATCAATCTACAGTTAAAGAGAGGTAGGTCATAAAAATGAAAAGGAGTAAAGTCAAATTTTCTTAAGATATTGAGGAGTAATAAATAAAAATGCTATACCCAGAACACTCAATTTACCCCAAGACACACAATGTATATTCTGTATATAAACATTTATCCATTTTCTAAGCCCACTTAATCTTGAGCAGGGTCACAAGGGTGATTGAGCCTATTCCAGCAAGCATATGGTTCAAGTTAGGAACAATTCCCTGAACAGGATGCCAGTCCATCGTATGGAAAGCACACACACACACTGCAGCCAATTTAGTGTTGCTAATCTACCCAACCTGCATGTCTTTGGACCGTGGCAGAACACAGAGAGAACATGCAAACTCTACAGAGGGAGGACTCAGGACATGAACCCTGGTCTCCTTACTGCAAGGTAGTAAATAGAGAGCTAGACAGAACTTTATTTTTTTCCCATGGGTAAATTTTGTTTTTTTACAGAAGCTCTTTAAATAAATAAAAACATAAATAAATATATAGTATATACATATACACTATGGTCTGATCACTCATCAGAACCACTAAAAAAAGAAAACACTTCTGACTTGGTAGTTACAGTCACAGTGAGACATTATACAGACGTATTGATGTTGGTATAAAGGAGCCTCAGTAGTATTTCTTGACACATTTCCGCTGAATGATTATTTGGCTGGAAGTACTCAGTGGTAATGTGTTAGAGAGAGGATGTGTAGCATTGCTGATAATGGCACTCAGTTTTGTTTTCAGTCTGTCCTTTGCTACTACCTTGAGGAGATCCAGAGTGCATTCGATAACTGAGCCTGCTCTTTTAGCATTACCACTGCACCACACCACTTTGTTGCCCTATATTGCTGCCTAACAAGCAAAACAATAATAAATACCTATGCTTCATCGCTTAATAAATATGCACCATCAATAATATACCTATATGTTGTTGGTATCCTGTTTGCACAATGAACATGTTAACAAAATACATACAAAGTACCAGATATAAAAGGTCAAAGTAAAGGTTACAAACAGAGATGGCATTATTCTGAGTTTGTAAATCAAATCAGGCTCTCTGTAAAGTCCAAAATGGAGATCAGATAGTCAGGACGGTCCAGAAAGAGAAAATCCAGAAAATGTAGGGAACACTCACCATACTGCTGCATGTATTTATGATGAAAAAGGATGTTTATTTTCAGTGCTGATTTTTGGAGTGAGTCCCTGCTTCTTTGTCATAGACCATACCTTTCTAAACAGTTTTTCCAGAAACCCAGTGACCGAACCACAAGAAACTGAATCTCAAAAAAGCAAATACTGTCATTCAGCAAAATTTTGTACCTATCCATCCATTCTCTTACTCAGCTTTTCCACGACAGGGATGTGAAGAAGCTAGAGCTTATCCTAGCATCCATTAGGTGCAAGGCAAGAATAATCCCTGGGAAGGGTGCCAGCCCATAATTAATGATCACATACATGCATGGACCGTCAATTCACCTAACCTGCATATAGGAGACTTGGGTCCACATGACAGGTGCTTCCTGCATGGAGTCTGCATATTCTCTTCTATTCATATGGTAGGGGTGCACACTTTTAAATACAGACCAGATCTTGAGTGTTGTGCACACTATGTCATTTCTGTACGACAGCAACAACATTGTACTATTCTGTGTTACTACACAGTACTATTTTGTGCTGTTCTGTGATTATTTACTAAGGGATACTCATACAATTTATATAGAAGCTGTGTGACTGATTTAAATAAGTGCCAGAAAATAGATAAAGATGATTCTGATAATCAGATGTCTTTCTATCATGTCTGTGTTAAATAGCATATAGTGCTGAACAATTCATGACTTATTACATTTTTTTCATGATGCTCCGTCTTCTTGAATTAGTGCTCTTTTTGCTTACACATTAGCCTTTACCAAAGATCGTTCTGTAAGAGTAATTTCCTGTGAAATGTTTGTTTCTGGATGAAAAGCTGAACAGGCATCTTTGATTAATGTAATAGCTTTGGTGAAAGCTGCCTACTCACATTTGATGTTGCAGTCAATTTTAGAAACAGGTCAATATTTTAAAGTAGGTATTCCAAAGCTAACAAAATTAGTTGGATAAGCAAACAGAAAATGCTGAGAAAGTTAATTCACATCTGCTTAAGGCTTGTGTTTTATGCCAGAACAAACAGGTAAACTGTTTTCAATCATTGCTTGGTAGAGTGTGTATGTAATTAATATTATGAACATCTGCTTTGACCTGAAGGGCAAATGTGCAAAATCATTTTGATTAAAAAACGACTGTGAGATTTGTGTAATCTAATCAAAGTTAATCACACTAAAATGCATAGCTTTTACAGTAGCCTGAAATAGATTAGATTTAGATTCACACAGTTTCATAAATTGAAGAAGGGCAAAGCAAAAGCTCTACCTCTGTAAATATAGATTATCTAAAAAGAGACTTTCTCTTCTACTGGTGGTTTTACTAAGATATTTTATTTAAAATTGTGGGTTTAACATATGTAGTGTATGTGTGTGGTACTTTTGTCAGATGGTTGATGTTTTCTTCTTTATAAGTACCTCAAGTAAAGAATGTGCTACACCATGCAGTATTCTCCCAGTTTCACATTATAAAGTATCTATGTTAGGTTGCTACAGGTGAGTGTCATATAAACTGTTTTTCAACTCAGCAAAAATAGTCTTTCCGTGACACTGTATAAACTTTCAAACTAATTAACCTATTTGAATTCCATTAACAGAATGATAGAGTTAAATACCTACAATAAAGTGAACAAACAGAAAATGGCAAGCAATTCTCTGTGTAAAGGTACTAATGCATGCTTAAAGAGGCAGCTATGAAGTTGACACATTAAAATGGATGTTCCTTAAAAATACAGAGCATGCATGCATTTAGCATGTGAGCAGATAAATATATTTGACTCCTTCTACATATTGGCTGAGTGTGTGTGTAAGATGTTTTATTTAGCAAAGAATAAACAATATGAGTAGGTGTTTAAATATACTGTATATATGTCAGAGTTGCAGTAAAAAACGAAAAATTGAAAATGAGAGAATAGTTTAGCTATAAGACATGTCTTATGGGCTTTACATCCAGTATATCATAATAAGTAGAAAAATAATTTTAGAAAGGTAATTTGTATTCGTGTTTCACTTCTTTGCAATGTATATTTAGTACAGTAGGAGTGACTGGTTAAACAAACTAGCACAGCTCAGTCCTTCCTCTCCTCCCTACTTAAACAAACTGAAATCATTTTATGAAGACAAAGTTTGTTTTTTAGCACATATTTTTTAGCCTCATATACATGGTACGTGATATATACAGATAATGAATCTTAATGTGAAAGCATTCTGCTTTCTGGAATGATTAGTGGTATGAGTTTTGTAAGCTAATTATCCTGAACAGTCATGTATTTTCATTACTGCTGTTTAGGAGTGGCCACCAATAGTCCATTTAAATTTTAACTTTCAGGAGGGCAATTTGGAAGTCTTTGAAAATAAATACACTTTAATAAATGCTCCCCAACATCTTTAAAAAAGATCACAATAGCTAACACTTTATTTACATTTTTTCTTTCATTAACATAAATTTAAGCACTCAATTCTTCTAAGAATGTAAAAGGATTAATTCATGTTGATTTATCAATTAATTACAGAGTTTGCAGTGAGCAGGAAAAGCCTGTCCTCCCAAAATCTGGCTCAAGAATCAAACAAGTCCTGTCCAGCACATGGTATACTCACATACAACATGTACATAATTTACAGTAACCAGTTCAATTAAATGGATGGCTCAGAGATATTAAATGAAACAGGAGTACTTGACCACCACACACAAAAACATGGAAACTAATGTATAAACACCACACAAGGCCAGGGATCTGAGCAGTGAGACAGCAGCACAAACTACTGCACTAACTAGCTCCTCATTTAACATGTTAAAAATGTGATCATTACATTTATTTTTAAAAAACAAAAACAAGACAATTCTGTTCAATGACGAATTAAACACAGTTAATATATACATGTAGGTTGTCAGTGCCACATGGGTTGGACAGGCATCTCAGCCAGAGGTGGGGATGGTTCCTTACCCGTACAGGAAGCTTCAAGCAGTCAGATAGGGATCCCAGCCAGGATATAGGAAGGAACCAGACCCAAAAGGAATGGCCAGAAGGGATGGGCGGACAGCCCATCATAAATAAAAGATGCTGGAGTGCACAGGTTATTCCTCCAGGAAACGAAATGGCAGCTGCCCTCTGTATCGGCATTCATTTGGGAACTGGCAGGAAACGTTGGGAGATGTAGTCCAGAAAACAGCACTGCTGGAGTCCATGATTGCCACAAGGGGGTGCTGTAAGGAGATGCACGCCCCAATTTATGGGACTTGAGTGTGACCTGGAAGTACTTCGATTGAGCAGTTGCCCTGGAGCCGGAAGTACTCCCAGGACCTTAATAAAAAAGACCATACTCCCATATCCAGGAGAGTCAGAGCTGGGAGGACGTGGAGCAACACTTGACTGGAGGAGGGCAGTGCAGTGGTCAGAGGAATTGTGATTTGTACAGAGAGAGAGAGAGATATTATTTGTGTTTTGCTTGTGCTTACAACTGTTTGGAGGTTTAGTGTGGAATAAACCATGCATTATTTGAACCTGGGACTATTTGTGTGTTTGTGTTGGGGTTTGGGGCTCACTGACACCCCAGGGCTCCATCACAAAGTGTATAGGGTAATAACTATCATGTGTAAAGAGTACAATAATATTTTTCTTTGCAAATGTTAAACAACATGCAACATATTGGTTTTTGAGTATCTAAATATCTTAAATTATTTTTTATTATTTTTAATAAATGACAAATTAATGGCCAAAACAAGAATAGAAAATACTTGTAATTACGCATGTAAACTGAAGCATGCACAAATAGCAGCAGCTGTTGCATATGTATTGGGATATTTGGCAGTCTGTCGGTAAATTTATCAGTGCAAATATATAGGTCTAAACTCTTACTAGATTGAAGTTCATTTTATTTCAACTAAATGTTGTACAATGAGGCTAATTATGCCCAGTAGCCATCTGCAGCCTGGAAGATTGCCAGGTGAAAAGGAAAGTTGATCATATGGACAAAGTGCGCCTTTCAGTCTGTTGCCGAGCTACAGCTTTAGTAGCATTTATAAATGCCACATAAAAAGCTATTAGCTTTCCTTTTTTTCTTATTGAAAACAGACCTAATGGCATTTTTATTCTTTTATATTTCTTTATGCTTTCAAGTATGGTTGTGGAGAAAATCAGCACAGAAAGCATTATGTATTTTAGGGAATTAGCTGTATTTAATTGGGGTGTACGTTTTAAGACTTGCTGCTTGCATTCATTTTACTTTTGTTTTGTGGCTAACGTCTTGATAGCAAGATCACTACAAAATACCTTTGATGTTTAAATAGTATGAATAGAGCAAAGTGTTTTTCATTGTATCACTGATGTGAGAGGCTTTTACAGAATGCATTAAAGTTATTAGAATACATACCAGTATACTCTTTCCTCATATAACTAATAAGGATTGCCCATCCATGCTGAATAATTGAAAGGAATCTCCATAAACGTCTGTTTTCCCATACCTTTTCTGTGTCTCATGCTACAGGCAGTACATAAAATTTTGCAGTTGCAATAGAAAACTATAAATATACATGTAGCTTTGACCAGGAGCCAAGCAGCTTAGGAAACCTGAAAAATATACCATTGCAAAATAAATGGAAATTTTAAAAATAAATAATGTGGAAATGTGTAATTGTACTATAAACCAAAGTTTTATATCACTTTTCTGCTTTATTTATGCCTAGAACATGATACTACTGAATTTGTATTTAACATCTAATAATAAACATTTTCTGTTCATTATTAAATTTCCCATTTTTTTGTGTTTGGAAGTTTATTGTTATCCAGCAATCCATTTTAGTGTCTCCCTTTCTTTCTTACAAAGTGTAAATGAGATGCATGGTGGTCAGTCTTGCAAATCAGAATTTTCCTGTACTGGGTACATGGGTAAAAATACTACTACAACTACTGCTACTCCTTGGGCAATTGGATGCGAAAGCCTATCCTAGGAGCTTTAGACACTGGCAGGAAACAAAATGATGCAGCAGTTTATTGTAGGCTATGCTCAGATTGTTACTGCAGATATTTTTTATTTTACTATAGGTTTTTATTTTAATGTTATGCTTATTATATGATAAACATAATGCTTATATTGTACATTTTTGATGCATTGTTTGGGATTGCATTTTGCTAGCTGATTTACATGATCAAATCATGCAGTTTACTTCAGATTTTATATGAATGTTGACTGAGAAATATATTTGCTTATTTGTCAAATTATTCCTATGCTGCTGTCATAGTTTCAAAACCAAAGCATTATCTACTGTATGTAGAGTCTGAACTGGCTCCCTCATTATCTGCATGGATTGTTTTCCTGGAACTGTGTATTTCTTCTCATATCTCAAAAAAGATGTTGTTGTTTTAGTTGCAAATGCTAAATTGGTGTGTGTGTATGTGATAGTGCTGTGTATTAGACTTCTGCCCTATCTGAGACTTGTTACTGCTTTGTGCCCAAATGCTGTCAGGTAAGGATCCAGTCACTGTGACCTTGAATTGGATTAGGCTAGTTTGAAAATGGAATGAAAGATACTGTGTATAGCCTGCCAGTTTTAATCGTTGAAAATGTTTTTTATAAGAATAAATTAAATTCATGTTAATATTTTAATTGATGATTACTATAATTGTATTTCTGCATGAATGCTTTTTAATTTCTTGAACATAAACAGTGTAATGTTAGTTTGAATAGACAATATTTGTTTGATTTAATGCATTATTAAATGTCATGTGTACTTTACTAGGAGTAGGAAGACTACACTGACACAATACTGTCTTTGTACATATTTGAAAAATATAAACAGAATTGTTCAGGATAGGAATATACAGCTTGATAACCAAAAGGCTTTTCTCAAGCTAGTTAGGCATAATTTGAATTTAGTTTGCATCCCTATAAACAGCAGTGCCACTAACTCCCATATTGCCAGTTATTTAATGAATGGATTAACAGGCACTGTTGTGGAACAACCCTTCTAAGGTGCTGAATATTTTATATTATGACATATAGAGTTAAAAAGATAAAGCAAAGGAGCATTTAACTATGTCCCCATAGCAAGTTTCATTTGATAGAAGAAATTACCTCCTGCAAAGTAAACATCCCTCTGTATTCTGTCTTGCTATGTATTCTGTGTGTGTGTCTTGTCATTTGCCAGGCTGATATTCTGTATTGTGCATGAACTCTCACACAGTGCAGAACTGACACTCTTTACAATTACTGTAGAAATTATATTGTCTAACATAATGGAACCTCTCGAGTAGATTTTCATTTACGCTTATATTTACCTTTATTTGCTTGGCAGACACTTTTATCCAAAGCGACTTACAAAAGAGGTAAACAATCAAGCAACATTAGGCTAGGGCCTGTTTGTTTAGCAAGTGTAATGAGATGGGTAACAAAAGGTGATTGCTACAAGTGAAAAGATGTAATATATCCTACATTTACAATCATAGATTACAGTCACTAAAGTAATTAAACTTAAACAAATTAACCAAGATTTTTTTTTTCATCAACTGGACAGATATTCACAGAATAGATGGGTCTTCAATTGCTTCTTAAATACATTGAGGGAGTCAGCAGTACAGATGGAGGTGGGTGGCCTGTTCCACCAACTAGGAACTACATAGGAAAAGAGTCTGGACGCTGTTCCCTGGCAGACCTCAGTGGGGATGCAGACATATAGCCCTTCACCAGTGCCTCCATATACTCAGGTGCTGACCAATTGATTACTCTGTAGGCAAGTATCAGGGATTTGAACTTAATGTGTTCTGCTAAAGGGAGCCAATGTAGAGACTGGAAGAGAGGAGTGACATGTGCCAATCATTAAATACAAGATGGGCCGCTGCATCATGGATCATCTGCAGTGGCTTGTTAGCACACACGGCTACTCCTGCCAGAAGTGAGTTGCAGAAGTCCAGACGTGACAAGACCTAAGCCTGGACCAGAGGTTGTGCTGCATACTCTGTCAGATAAGGTCTGATCTTGCTGATGTTGTACAGCGTGAACCTGCATGAACAAGAAACTATAGAATGTGGTCAGAAAAAGATAGCTGCTCATCACTTACCACCCCAAGTTTGTATACTGACTTGGCAGGTGTTAGAAAACAGTGAGCCAAGCTGTACAAAGATGGAGAGATGAGCAGAATGGCTGGCCGGAATCACAAGGAGCTCCATTTTTGTCAGGTTGAGCTATAGATGGTGGTCCTTCATCCAGGTTGAGATATCAGTAAGACATGCAGAGACTAGCCGATACTGTATTGTCCTCTAGAAGGGACAACAGGTACAAGTATATATCATCGGCAGAGCACTGATAAGAGAAACTATGGGACTGGATGATGGAGCCTAGCAGGAAGATGTATAGAGAGAAAAGTAGAGTACTCGGCACCGATCCTTGGGTACACCAGTGCATGTCTGGTGTGCCTTTGACAACACCCCCACCAGGATACATTGTAGGATCTTCTTGGGATGTAGGACTCAGACCATTTGAGAGGTCCCAGTTATGTCAAGGTCAGAGACGGTGGCAAGAAGGATGTTGTGGTTGACTGTGTCGAAGACAGAGGAGAGATCTAGCAGAATCAGGACTGATGACATGTTGGTAGCTCTAGCACGGCGTAGCTAGTCAACCACACTCAGTAGAGCTATCTCAGTCAAGTGGTTCCCCTTGAAACTGAACTGGTTGGTATTGAGCAACTTTCAATTTTCAGATAATAAATCAAAACCAACCCTCAACAAAATACACTTTTTTTCTCACTTTGTGCAAACATGTAAGCTAATTTGTGTTTTCTTTTTTATAAAATTAAGTATTGCCCAAGATTTACCACATGTTGCATGGTCAGACATGCAAGTAAGAATTTCACTGTACCTTGTACATGTGGCAGTACAATTATTATACCTACTACTACAAGTAGAAAGGCTAGGATCATCTAGTTAAGCTTTTCAGTAATTTTCAGTATCTCTAAATCAATGGTTTATATAGTATACTTTGTCAAAGCCTGATTTACCCAGACCTAATATCACTACACAGACAGTGAATGTGTTATGTGTTGTATTGAAAAGAACTCTACCCCTGTGATGATACAAGTGCACATATGGATTAAAAGAGATTTGAATGTCCTAGTGTAGGTCATTTGTTCACACGGAGAAATATACAGTATATCACTGGTGTAAACGGCACTATATAGCGCCTGACCCGACACAGATTGGACACTGGAGGCACGTGTAAAATAAAATGCTTTTTTATTCCTCTTCAGCTGGAGGGCACGTCTTCCCCGTACTCCCCCCAGCCACAACACAGTCCCAAACACCAGTAATACAGCACAAGCACAAACACTCTTCTTCTTACTGGCACCACCACTCCTCCCTCGCAACCTTGTCCTCCTCCACCCAACTCTGGCCGATGAGTGGTGGTTGCTGGCTCCCTTTTATAGGTCACCTGGAAGTGCTCCAGGTGTTTGATCACCAAGATCCGACGGCACTTCCAGGTGTGATGAAGCTGTTGCCCACACGGGCTCAGGAGTCCCAAACACAGCACCCCCTGGCGGTACCTGCGGGACCCAACAGGGCTGCCCCCAACTCCAATTCCCAGGGAGCCCTGTGGGAAACTGAGGCACTACACCAGCCCAGGGGGGCGGCCATCTAGCGTCCAGGGGTAGGTATTGCACTGTCCAGGGCTGCTCCCCCTGAATACAGTGTACAGGGGCGTCCCGACTGGGCATGGACGCCAGGCGCCTGTCACACTGGATACATTTCTCTGTGCATGAGGCTAACAAAGACAGACTATTGATAGACTGCATTAAATGACAAATGTATCCCAAAATATTTAAAATGGTTAAGTAACAGTTATGTTAACCGTCTAACAAAAACAGTTGTTCCAATGAATGAAAATAAGTTATAACCACATTGTATTATTATTATTATATTGTGAATTTCCCCTTGGGATTAATAAAGTATCTATCTATCTATCTAGATTATATCTCATGCTGATAAGTATTTGTATGCAGTCTACCATTAAGGCAGGGGGATTGTGATTTTTTTTGAAAATATACTGCAGTATGTTAACTTTCATTTGGAAATGAAGTTTCTGATGTTGGGAAGTAGCATTTTTGGGCCACCTAGGTAGCTGGATTTCTTTCTGTCATTCAAAACAGATAACAATGCTTCTTGATGACATTCTTCAAAGTTAAATACATGAATGTTATTAGGCTTCTTGAATATGCTTTACATCATTGCATTATTAATCTATGAATTGTTTTGAAGCTGCATAATTTGTGCTATTGTACATTTGTGATTACATAACTGCATATCTGGTGAGAGGTTAGCAATTGAGCATGCTTGCTGATCACAAGTTTGTTTATAACTTGCCTTGCCCATTTAGAACACTTCTTCACCATCATTTGAAACACCTTTATGTAAGGTAGGTTAAGTGTCAGTTCAAGAGTCTTTGGTAGGGATTGAACTTGCAACCTATCATAGTCTCAATTTGTTATTACATTTATTATGTTTATATTAATACGGTTGGGTAAAATATATTTGCCTTTTTCATTTCTCCACCTTTTATGTATTAAATGGTACTCTGCATACAAATGTAGAACATTTTAAGCACTAAAGTTTATGCTAGATAAAACTGTTATTCCAAGTGGTTTGCATTTACTGTAGGATTTTATTTTAGCTTTATATGTATTATAAAAATTACAATGTACTTATTGTAAATGTCTTAGTAGATAACTGTAAATTATCTGGGACTGTACCTTTTCATTTGCTGACTGATTCATACATTCAAATTCTTTAATTTACATCAGCTTTTGTATGGATGTTGACATCTTGGCTTTTTCATAAAACTTTGCTTATGTTGCCGCCTGGCAGTTTCAGAGTTTTGGTATTGAATACTAACCCAAAGTTTGAACTTTCTTTCCTTTGTCTACATGGGTTTTTCTTCTGGAACTCTGTATTTCCTCTCACAGGTATAAAGGTTTTTGTCAGTTTTGTTGTTCTAAATTGGTCCAGTGTAAGTCTGTGTGCATATACAGTGCATCCGGAAAGTATTCACAGCGCATCACTTTTTCCACATTTTGTTATGTTACAGCCTTATTCCAAAATGGATTATATTCATTTTTTCCTCAGGATTCTACACACAACACACCATAATGACAATGTGAAAAAAGTTTACTTGAGGTTTTTGCAAATTTATTAAAAATAAAAAAACTGAGAAATCACATGTACATAAGTATTCACAGCCTTTGCCATGAAGCTTAAAATTGAGCTCAGGTGCATCCTGTTTCCCCTGATCATCCTTGAGATGTTTCTGCAGCCTAATTGGAGTCCACCTGTGGTAAATTCAGCTGATTGGACATGATTTGGAAAGGCACACACTTATCTATATAAGCTCCCACAGTTGACAGTTCATGTCAGAGCACAAACCAAGCATGAAGTCAAAGGAATTGTCTGTAGACCTCTGAGACAGGATTGTCTCGAGGCACAAATCTGGGGAAGGTTACAGAAAAATTTCTGCTGCTTTCAAGGTCCCAATGAGCACAGTGGCCTCCATCATCCATAAGTGGAAGAAGTTCGAAACCACCAGGACTCTTCCTAGAGCTGGCCGGCCATCTAAATCGGTGATCAGGGGAGAAGAGCCTTAGTCAGGGAGGTGACCAAGAACCCTATGGTCACTCTGTCAGCGCTCCAGAGGTCCTCTGTGGAGAGAGGAGAACCTTCCAGAAGGACAACCATCTCTGCACCAATCCACCAATCAGGCCTGTATGGTAGAGTGGCCAGACGGAAGACACTCCTTAGTAAAAGGCACATGGCAGCCCACCTGGAGTTTGAAAGACACCTGAAGGGCTCTCAGATGAGAAACAAAATTCTCTGGTCTGATGAGGCAAAGATTGAACTCTTTGGTGTGAATGCCAGGCGTCACGTTTCGAGGAAACCAGGCACCGCTCATCACCAGGCCAATACCATCCCTACAATGAAGCATGGTGGTGGCAGCATAATGCTGTGGGGATGTTTTTCAGCGGCAGGAACTGGGAGACTAGTCAGGATAAAGGGAAAGATGACTGCAGCAATGTACAGAGGCATCCTGGATGAAAACCTGCTCCAGAGCGCTCTTGACCTCAGACTGGGGCGACGGTTCATCTTTCAGCAGGTCAACGACCCTAAGCACACAGCCAAGATATCAAAGGAGTGGCTTCAGGACAACTCTGTGAATGTCCTTGAGTGCCCCAGCCGGAGCCCAGACTTGAATCCAATTGAACATCTCTGGAGAGATCTTAAAATGGCTGTGCACCAACACTTCCCATCCAACCTGAAGGAGCTTGAAGGTGCTGCAAAGAGGAATGGGCGAAACTGGCCAAGGATAGGTGTGCCAAGCTTGTGGCATCATATTCAAAAAGACTTGAGGCTGTAATTGCTGCCAAAGGTGCATCAACAAAGTATTGAGCAAAGGCTGTGAATACTTATGTACATGTGATTTCTCAGTTTTTTTATTTTTAATAAATTTTCAAAAACCTCAAGTAAACTTTTTTCACGTTGTCATTATGGGGTGTTGTGTGTAGAATTCTGAGGAAAAAAATGAATTTAATCCATTTTGGAATAAGGCTGTAACATAAAAAAATGTGGAAAAAGTGATGCGCTCTGAATACTTTCTGGATGCACTGTATATGTGATTGTACTGTGTAATAGACTGTAGCCCCATGAAAGACTTTTTAACCATAATTAGAAACACCTTTAGCTGAGATAGGTTAAGGGTCAATTCAAGAGGGTTTGGCAGCAACTGAACACAATATTACCTCATGTTTCAAGAGAACTTGCATTTCTTCCATCAGGTTTGTCTCAGGTTTGATCATTTGAGTATTTTCCATAATCTCTGGCTTAATGAATAAGATGTTTTAATCATTACCTATATTTTGAGCAATTTATCAATAATAAAGTAACTTTGGAGTCTAATTTATTATTTATTTATATCTTTAAAGGTCTTGTATATCGTATGTTTATATTCATGTCAAAATCCATCCATCCATTATCCAACCCACTATATCCTAACACAGGGTCACGAGGGTCTGCTGGAGCCAATCCCAGCCAACACAGGACACAAGGCAGGAAACAAACCCCGGGCAGGGCGCCAGCCCACCGCATTCATATATACTGCTCTGAACTCTTCTTAGGAGTGTCTAAATCAATTATGTTTTATCAATTGTTTAACTCTCCAACATGAAATGCACTTGAATAATGTTATAATAGTTGATTATTTGTGTGTAAATTCCATTTTTTCCTCCTTTTCCCTATTTAGGCCCAAGCAGCTACCACCCCACGCTCTTCTCCAAGCCATGGAGGTAGTCGCCCAATGCCAATGCCTGTCCGCTCAACCTCAGCTGGTTCCACGCCCACTCATGCACCTCAAGACTCCCTGGCTGGGGTTGGTGGTGATGTACAGGAGGCTTTTGCTCAAGGTATGTTTCTGAACATGCCATTTAGGGTTGGCACAAAAAATTATGTTGTAAATGATTAATGTATCAACTATTTTATGAATTAATTGATTAATTTAATAACTATTTTGACCAAATAATTCAAGTAGTAATTCAATATGAATGTGTTCTGTATTTAAATATTTCATATATTTATGTGTTGAATTTGAAAACATCAGGATATGAAAAAACACAGCTAAAATACCTCCAACAAGAAGACAATCAGGACAAAGCTATTAACCATAAATATATAAAAGTCAGAAAAGCCTTTTGATTAATAATGGACTTATTAACATAACTTGATGTCAGTAATGTAACTTTAAACAACATAATTAGGTTTTTGGGTTCTTCTAGAGTTAAGTGTTGCAGTCGATCTATTCTAATACTTGTTTTACACATATTTTTTAAAAAGTCCATTTTAAATTGATATAGGTGCTATTCATAAACATCATGAATATAACTGCTAGGCATATTTGCAGTAAAAAACCTTAGTAATGTTTATAAAATCTAAATTATACAAACTAAAATCACATTGCAGGGGAAGGACAACTCATATCTCTTGAAGAGAAGAATGAATTAAAACCAATATTCTGTACTTTTGCATCTGCAAAGTAATTCCTTTTTTGACTGCAGACTTTGGTGCAGCCTCAAAGGGGCAATGACTGTACATCTAGCATATCTTAAATCACATGGCTTTTTTTCTTTAAACTTTTGTTATTCATAAAAACAATGACAGGCAGGGCTGACAATTCATGTGTAAATATGTTCATTTACTTTAAATTCTTGATGTTAGTCATTTTTCACTTTTTCAAAAGCAGCCTAACTAGTTATCTTAATCATTAGGCTACCCTGTACAGTAAGTGCACAATAATCTCATGCATGACTACTAATAACTGTACTTCATAATTCTAATGTAAGAATGACATAAAATATGACTATTAGCAACCAAATAAATAATAAATGTGATTGCTGGAATTTATTTGAATCATTTTTGGTAATAGAAAACAAAATATACATTTTTTGTTTTATATCTGTTAGTATATTCTTGCACTATGAACCTGAGAAGAGCCCTGTGTAAACTTTAATTGAATTAATCAGTGTCCTGGATTGGTTCAGTTAGTACCCACAATTCATTGAAAGAGAAAATCTGTGAGCTTTTCTAAAACAAGACTTTGGAGAACTAAAAAAAGGGTAAACAAAGGTCTGTTGTGATTTGTCTTCATTTCACAAGGGGTATGTGCAATATATATCAGATATATAGTGTATATCCATACATTAAAATGCAAAACACAGCAGAGAGTCAGATAAAAAAATAAAATCAAAACAAAGTAATCACAGTCTGCCTGTTTAATACCAATGGATATACAGTAGCAACAGACAACTTTCAAGTAAGTTATTTTTTTAAATCATGGTATACATTAATTTGCATTGTGAAATTGTACTTCAAAATCGTGCATTTTTTATAGATTACTGTACATAAAAATTACCATTCCTGTTCTTGCAGTTGAAAATACAGTTTATGAGGTATTGCTTCAAATGTGTAAAAAAAAACTCTTAAAATGTATCAGACACGTCCATTTACTTTAAAAATAAGAATTTCTTGAACATTGATTTACATCATATATATATCATATATATATATATATATATATATATATATATATATACTAGCAAAAGTACTGCCTTAAAATTTTTATTAAGAAGAAAATTAAACCTTAATAAACTGAGGGAAAATATACCAATAATTATTTGTTAAGGATCTCTTTGTATACCACATTGTCAGTTCGGCCCTCCGGTTGTAATATGACCAAGCTGTGCGCTGAGCTTACTCTTGAGCATGCAACGTACAGTTGGCCATGTAAAAAGTAATCTTGTCTCAAATCAATGGCAACTTTTGTAGGGTCTGTCCCTGAGACTTATTAATTGCTGTCATAATCAATTTGAGTTTCATGGTTTGTTTCAATTACGACAGTATTTGCAGGACTTGTGTTGAAGTGACATTCGGCATCTGTCAAGCGTTGTAAGCACACAACCGGTTTCATTGATAACTTCACATCCAGCTTTTGAGAGTTTAAACATTCATAAACATCAAAGAGTCCACTACACAAATTGTCACCTGTGAATCTAAGATGTTTAAGAGGCATTGGCGGTTGTCCAAAGGTGTAAAATATTTGGCCATTTCGGTACACTTGAAATCGACAACCGAACAATTCAGCGGCAGCCATCAACTCACATGCAGAACCATAGGTGAAGGGCATAAGCATTTCACTCTTATAGTGCTCCTGTGTAGTATAATTATCTCCTGTACCGTCATCAGTCCACACTTTGAACCTGTCCCAATCATTCAATACATAAGACACAATGTTCCTCCGGATATCAAGAGTGAGCCTGATATGGCCGTGCAATATGTAACAAAGAGAATGGAAAAGGTAGGTGCCATCTCCGGGCATGGAAACCACTCGGTAAGTGACAGTTCTTTGATCGATGGTGATCACCTCGATAGACATGTTAATGGGGGTACGGTTGGAACGATAAAGGAAATGGGTACCTGAACAATGTAAAGTAAGTGTAAAATACCTACACAATAACTATAATCGCAATAAACGAACAATAAAACAGCGGAGAAGCTGTGGATTAAATAAAAAGGCTGTAGTTATCAGCAGGGAGACGTGAATCCCGTGGCGAAGGAAGGAAGAGAATGTAGAGACCGGAGCGACGGACAGCCTTATATAGGCAGGCAGCCAACAACGTGGGAGGCGTTGGGATGGGGGACCCAACGCCGCCTCACACGGTGACCGAGCTGCAGGCTATGGACGTATATATGTACGTAAGTAGGATTCAGTTAGCGTTGGAAACCCGCATACCAAATTTCTTGAAGATGGGCCCATAAGTAATAAAGACCGTTGGAAAGTTCAATATGGCGGTCGACAGTGGTGTCATACCACCGAAATAAGTACGTACATTGTTTTTGGTTAGCTCAGGGAAGCCACCTACCAAATTTCGTGAAGATGGGGCCATAAATAAGAAAGTTCAACATGGCGGACGTTGTCGACTGTTATGACCGTTACGCATAGAATTTCGAAATGAAACCTGCTTAACTTTTGTAAGTAAGCTGTAAGAAATGAGCCTGTCAAATTTCAGCCTTCTACCTAAACGGGAAGTTGGAGAATTAGTGACGTTGGAAAGTTCAATATGGCGGCCGACAATGGCGTCATACCAACGAAATAAGTACGTACATCGGTTTCGGTTAGCGCAGGGAAGCCGCCTACCAAATTTCGTGAAGATGGGGTCATAAATAAGAAAGTTCAACATGACGAACGTTGTCGACCGTTATGACCGTTACGCGTAGAATTTCGAAATGAAACCTGCTTAACTTTTGTAAGTAAGCTGTAAGGAATGAGCCTACCAAATTTCAGCCTTCTACCTATACGGGAAGTTGGAGAATTAGTGACGTTGGAAAGTTCAATATGGCGGCCAACAGTGGCGTCATACCACCAAAATAAGTATGTACATCGGTTTCGGTTAGGGCAGGGAAGCCGCCTACCAAATTTAATGAAGATAGGGTCAGCCTTCTACCTACACGGGAAGTTGGAGAATTAGTGACGTTGGAAAGTTTAATATGGCGGCCGACAGTGGCGTCATACCACCGAAATAAGTACGTACATCGGTTTTGGTTAGTGCAGGGAAGACGCCTACCAAATTTCGTGAAGATGGGGCCATAAATAAGAAAGTTCAACATGGCGGACGTTGTCGACCGTTATGACCGTTACGTGTAGAATTTTGAAATGAAACCTGCTTAACTTTTGTAAGTAAGCCGTAAGGAATGAGCCTGCCAATTTTAAGCCTTCTACCTACACGGAAAGTTGGAGAATTAGTGATGAGTGAGTGAGTGAGTGACTGAGTGAGTGACTGAGTGAATGAGTGAGTCAGTGAGGGCTTTGCCTTTTATTAGTATAGATATATATCTATACTAATAAACGGCAAAGCCCTCACTCACTCACTCACTCACTCACTCACTCACTCACTCACTCACTGACTGACTGACTCATCACTAATTCTCCAACTTCCCGTGTAGGTAGAAGGCTGAAATTTGGCAGGCTCATTCCTTACAGCTTCCTTACAAAAGTTGGGCAGGTTTCATTTCGAAATTCTACGCGTAATGGTCATAACTGGAAGTTGTTTTTCTCCATTTACTGTAATGGAGTTCAGCTGGAGGGGCGGAGTTTCGTATGACATAATCACGCCTCTCACGTAATCACGCATTACGTAGAAAGCCAGGAAGAGCTACAAAACGCACTTTAGAAAACATGCATTATATAATTAAGAAGGCAGCGAAACAATTAGAAGCGAGCGACTGACATATAAAACCATATTCAGCGGCTCACGTGAGGGGATGCACTAAGTATGTACGCGCGCTTCTCGATTTATTTTAACCTCGCATCCCCTTAGTTTGAGACGTATGAAAACGCATGCGGTTAACGCAGAAAGACAGATCACCTATTCACCTATTGAAGCTTCATGAATAATGGATACTTTATTCGCGATCAATGATTGTTTTGGTAAAGCCATACTCAGTGTATTCATTAGATGAACGGTAAAAAAGTAAGAGCGAGGGGACGGTAACTTACTGAAGCACACAAGCAAAACCACAATAGCACGCGGGCTCGATGTACTGACTTGCGCGATCACATTCCAAAAAATATTTCTTTTCAAGTTCTATTTAGTCCATATGAGTCAAACTCAA
>JANRMT010027041.1:75945905-75956152 GCA_026402145.1 Polypterus bichir lapradei
TTATGGTGTTGACTCTTTTAGTGTTCATACAAATATTTACACATTAAGTCTACTGAAAGTAAAAACAGTTGAAAGTCAGGGGACGTTTCTTTTTTTGCTGAGTATATATGTGACATTTTGAAGAAATCATTTTATGACCTGAACAGTACCAATCAGAAAACATTGTTGCACTAATGCAATATTATTTGAAAAGTTTTAATTTATACTGGCACTTTTAGTAAATTCCTTCTTTAGTCAGTATAAATTGGAAGGCTAACTAGATCACAGCCAGAGTTTTGTAGTAGCTCGCGCATTTGATCGTGCGTGCGGGATGACCAGTGTATTAGAAGAAAAGAGATCTCAGACTGGCCTGTATGTCAATCAAGTCGCAAGTTCCATAGGGTGGATATATGATAGACTAACTTTTAAAAAAAGGTTTTTTTTTAATGCAACGCGATCTACCTGCACTACCTTTGTGATCTACTGGTCGATCGCAATCAATGCATTGGGCACCCCTGATTTAGAGGGTAATGAAGAATGTCTGAAAAACAGAAAAGAAATTCCTGTGGGGTTAAAACATAAATGGTTGTTTAAATTTTGTATTGTTTTATCTTAAGCATTTACTTTACATTGTGAAATTATTTAGCACTGAAGCTAGACTGACATTTTGTTTATCCTGTTAGTTGTATTTCTAAAAGTATTTTTTTTCCTTTAACATAATCTGCTGTATTAGTATTAGAATCATTCTAGCAGTTCTACTTAAAGATTTTTTAAAGAGTACTATAAATCAAGTAAAAATAAAGTAGTTTATTTTGACTAAATATGGCATACCAGTCATTTTTCTTGCCTTAATTAAAAGCAAATAAGACTGTGTAAATTGAAAGATATTGCCTGTGTCCTGTATTGAACAAAATTAATTGCAAACCTAGCTGGATGCAAGTAAAATTTCCTTTTCCTGGAGAAGAGTTCCTGATTCATTTGTCATAAATCAGCATTTCTTACATTTTATAATGAGTAGTCAAGCCTTAAACTGCCAATAGTACATTTTCTATTTTAATAATCAAAATCTTCAAAAAAAATCAATTTTGATACCTCACACTACTCATCACCTTATTGTACTTTATGGAAGGACCCTATTGTATCATCTGTAACTTAGCAAAAAAATGACAGCTTATTACATTTAAAATTAAAAATAATCACATTTGGTCTGTAATGGTGTAAAGATTTTTTTTTCACAGGGATTTATTTCTAGTATTAATTAAGACAAACAAAAGGGACTCATGAATTTTCCCATCTTTTTCAGATACCTCTCCAGTTGGGGCAGGAAAGAGGTGTTTATTGATTTTGAACATAAATCATTTTAATTACAATGAATTATTTTTAATCAATGCTAGTTCAATGCATTTAAGTATTCATTACACTTTAAGAGTAGAGGGTTTTTTTTTTGGTCTTCTGATAGCATTGGTTTAAAACGCATATATTTATGTTTGCTTGCATTATACTTGGGAAGTGTTTTGTAATAACATTTGTCCTTGAGAGACCCAAATCACCATTTTTTGACTACAGGCATTTTGCTTGGAAGGTCACAATGGACTGCTTCTTGCTGCAGGTTTTGCTCAGACAAGCTATGACGAATTGCATTTGAACTGTGCAACTTAATACTCACAGATGTTTCATGTAGAGCAGAACAATGAGATACTGTGAGCGGCACCTTAAGATGTTCCATGGTTTGGTTTTGTACTTTTATGTATTTGTCTAAGTGTATACACGTTTTCTTTGTTATGTGGCAATAAGGTATATCAGTCTCCATTGTCTAGGGGGCGGTTTGGGACACCCATCTGGTCTGCTGAAGCAAGGCTAGTGAGTGCTGAGGAATGATAGGCAGTATAGGCATCACTCATAATCAGTGCTTAAGTGGGCCATGGTTTTTTTGAGAATATGTGTGTCTAAGTAAGTTTGTTAGGCTGATTGTGTGCAAGAGTAGGCCAATCCATAACAAAAGTTGGGGAGTCCCACTTAACCCCACGATAATAATATATCAACATGTTACTGTACTTTTCTAATGAGATTGCACACAGTTTGTGTGAAGAACTTTCAGATTTGGGTACGACTGCCGATCCTAATGTGATGTGGGAGACCTTCCATGACAAGACCCTGAAGGTTGCTGAGTGTTGTGTTGGTGTTACCGGTTTTCCCAGAAGGAGGTGTTTCATCTTTCAGGGCACCCTGGATATCATCGAGAGGAGTCGCAGTGATCCTCCGATTAGCTGTGAACCACCCAGTCTCACTGAGATTGCACAGGTGGTGAACCAGCTGAGGTGGGAGAAAGCTGCAGGGATCTGTGGTATCCAGGGTGAACTTCTCCAGACTGGTGGTAAAGCTGTCCTCCTGGCATTGCAAGCAATCTTTGCTTCCATTTGGGAGACTGGCATCATCCCAACTGACTGGAAAACGGGACTTGTCTTCCATATCTGGAAAGGGAAGGGTGATCGCCTGGATTGCAGCAACTACAGGTGGATAACACTGCTCTCTGTGCCGGGTAAGGTCCTTGCTAGGGTCTCCTCAATAGGATCCATGATCACTTGCTCATCTACCAGCGACCGGAACAGTCTGGTTTTACACCTAAGAAGTCTACCATTGACCGCATCCTGGCACTGAGGGTTCTCATTAAGCGCAAACGCGAATATCGGCAGAGTTTCTTTGCAGCCTTTGGTGATTTTCACAAAGCGTTCGACTCAGTTGATCTAGCTGCTCTGTTGGACATCCTGAGGGTTTGCAGGATCCCCTCGAGGTTGCTAGATATCATGGCCGGCCTGTACACTGTTACTGTGAGTGCTGTGCAGAGTGGAGGCAGGACCTCTGCGTTTTTCCCAGTTGATTCTGGGTTTCGTCAGGGGTGTGTTCTTGCTCTGTTTAATGCTTGTATGGACTGGGTGTTGGGCAAGGTTGTGGGGTCCAGCGGCTGTGGGGCATCTGTTGGTGAAGAAAGATTTACGGATCTTGACTTTGCTGACGATGCTGTGATCTTTGCAGAGTCAATGGAGCCTCTGATCGGGGCGCTCGAGACACTGAGAGAGGAGTCTTAGTGTCTGGGCTTGCAAGTGTCCTGGATAAAAACCAAGATCCAGGCCTTTAATGACTTCTTGGTCACAGCCTTCAGCAGTGTGTCTGTTTATGGAGAGAGTGTTGACCTTGTCAAGGGGTTTGCTTACCTTGACAGTGACATTCATGTCTCTGCTGACTCTTCTTATGAAGTCAGTAGATGGATTGGGAGAGCATGGGGGGGTCATGAGGTTGCTGGAAAGGGGTGTGTGGCGCTCCAATATCTATGCAAAAGGATGAAGGTCCAAGTCTTTAGAGTCCTGGTGCTTCCTGTCTTGCTATATGGTTGTGAGACAAGGACGCTATCCAGTGACCTGAGACGAAGACTGTACTGTGTCTCTCCGGAGAATCCTTGGGTACCGTTGGTTTGACTTTGTGTCGAATGAGCGGTTGCTCATGGAGTCCCGAATGATGTACATTACCTGCATTGTGAGGGAGCATCAGTTACGGCACTACGGCGCCGTTATGGCGCGTTTCCCCAAGGGTGATACAGCTCGTAAGATCCTCATTGTTGGGGACCCAAGTGGTTGGACCAGGCCAAGGGGTCGCCCACGTAACACCTGGCTGCGGCAGATAGAGGGTCATTTCCAGATGGTGGGACTGGACCGTGCGTCTGCCAGGTGGTAGCAAACTGGGATCCCAAGTTGTTTCGTCGTGTATTGGGTGCGGCAGCGCACTTTACCAGTGCATGCTCCCCAACTTGACTTGACTTACTGTACTTTGTCAGTTTTAGGCAACCATGTTTTTGGAGTGCCACAGTGGCTACACATTTTATCAATGTGTAATTCTTTCTGATGATTGTCCATTTTATTTAATTTGATGACTTGATCTTGCTCTCATTTTGAATATCAGAAATTCTTGCTAATGTTTATTTACTTTTGAGTAAAAAAGATCTCTTTTTAATTTAAGGGTGAGTTAATTTAATTTACTAAATAACATCATTTTGCATATGATGCCATGGTATTAAAGATACAGGTGACATTTGTGACTATTTTACTGGAATACAGGAATAGATGTAAGAAATAAAAATTGAATGAAAATGTGATGTGATATTGTGTGTCACCTTGTGACATGGTATTTAATCAATGTTGTAAATTCCTAATTTATTAATTGAATAAAATTTTCCTATTTTCAGAGCTGAATTGTTATTGTAATGCAGGATAATTTCTCCCCAATCACATTTTTCTTTTTTTGAGAAGGAAGCTAGTTAGTCCAATAATTGTAAAATTTGTGGCATAACAAAAGTGAATAGGAAAAGTTTTCATCCAGCTGAAGCATGTAGAACAGAGGAAAACAAAATCCAGATAAAAGTCTTAGCTGTCTATACGCTAACAAGGAAGTGTGCATTTCAAGTGATCCTTAAGATGAACTGGTATCTTGTCCTTTGTTAATTTCTGTCTTGCGCTTGATGTTGTGTGAGATTTGTTTATACACATGTGCTTAACTGTGTTCTCCAGCTCACTGTAGACTTCAATCCAAATGTAAATGAAAAACCTCTAACTGTTCTTTATTTTGACAATTAAAAGTAGAGACTCATTTCCATAATCTCTGCAAATTACTTTCTACTTTTGCTGATTGTTTCATAGTAATTTTATTTACTCTTGCTGTGAAGCACTTTTTATTTAAACAGACAATAGCACTGAAAAGTGACTTTGATACTGAATATTTCAAGAACTATTCTGGAAATCAATTAGTTAGGTTTTAATAGTTTTAACTCCCTGTCTCTTTTACATATGGTGGTACTGATTAGCTTGCTCATGTGGTTTTGTCATTTATTGTAACCTGCTCTGTTTCTGGAGTTGTTTACGTCTTAGCATTTACTTCTAACATTATATCCCCATCATGAACAGTTCAGTTTATTTACTTAATTCACGCACTGTGAGCATTGTATTTGTAATGCTGTCTTTCCAGAACTATTTTAGATTTAAAGTATTCAATTACCTTGTCACTGATTCTGTATAGTTTTGTTCTTGTCTCTACCTGTTCTTGTTCTTTCGTGGACTGGTCTTTAGGGTTTCCTTTACTCTCAGTATTTATTTCTTTTTATTCCTATACATTCTCAGAATCATTTGAATTTTAGTTTTGTTTGCTTTTCAGGGTGGTCACTGTTCATTTATGCATTTACAGTATATTCTGTTTACTTACAGGTGAAATAATTTTACTGTGTCATGATTATAGTTATTTTAAAGTAAGTGTTTAGTTTTTCTTATGTATCTTATATGCGTAAAATAAATAGGGATGCCTCCCAATACATTCTGATTACAGCTTTCTGTTTATATTTTGTATTCTACTGTATTTGCATCATAACATTTGACTTGAGCTGTATATATCATTACCTTAACTGCTTTCCTGTTTTTGGATTGAAGTAGATGAAGATGGTGAGGAAAATGAAGAAGAGAAAATGCAAAATGGTAAAGATCGAGGTGAGTTACTGAACTATTCTGCATTCAGAGGAATTTGAGCTTCTCAGTAGGTCCACTTATTTCAAAAGAACTTAATTGTAACTAGTGGCAAAAGTGGAAAATAGAAGGACAGAATATCCAAATGGCAGACATCTACAAAGAGAGAAGGGGCCATGTTTTCCAGGGCCCAATGATTTAAATTTTATTGAGAGAACATCCTTGATATATTTGAAACTGACATACCATATGTGTTTACCATCAAATGAAATTAGCATTTGCTAAGTAGTGCAGAAATCTTAAATCTTATTAGGGTAAAGAACTGTTAGTATCTTCAACTTAGCAGATAACCTTTCATTGTGCAATCAGCGCCAACACGTGTGAGATAAAGAGTATTGTTAGTATTTCTTTTCCCATATACTGTATATATTTGTAGGAATGGATTACATACAGTTTCCATTTTAACTAGTTTTCATTCTGGACAGGTATTGGTTTTATTTTTCTTAGGTTATGTGTAAATTGAACACAGATAGACAGACATGCTGTATTTGATAAGAAGACATGAACTGAAATAGAAGATGATATAACATTGTTATCTTAAACTATTATAAGTAATGTTCCAAATATTGTTGACGATATCCTTTGACTCCAGTTAATTATCAAATAGAGTAAAGCAATATTCAGTCTCAAACTTTAGATTTTTAAATACTGTATAAGCTAACATTGATATAAACCAAAAATCTATAAATGTGGTTCATTATTCTTGGGGAATATGAAAGGCATTTTCATGGCAAGAAATTTAAGTTAAGGAGTTGTGCTTTTACATGAATCGTGCATTCCTGGCATGTACCTTAAGGTGGAATAAGGCACAGCATACATACAAAGATAAACAAGAGTCAAAAAAATTACCTTAAGGGTCATTGCCAAAAAGTTAGTCAAACCAAGCACCAAAACCAAAACAAAATCCTAACTCATAGACAAATAGACAAGTTGTACCTAAATATAAACCACACATGCATTTAAATTTCTTTAAGTCATATTCTCTATCTCTGTAAATCCGGAAGTCTGAGGCGCTGATGTTTATACCCCTTGAGCTGTGATGTTACACTTAGCATGACCCCAAACATTACTTCATAGTGATATCTAGTGTGGACTAAGCCCCGAACACCGACAGGTAGACATGTTCTTAATCACCACCATACGTTTATTTACAACTATTTACAAAGTTTAAGTGCCACACAACCCACTTTACCCCAAGTCCAGGCCTCGCACACACTTTGCCTCAGTCTTCAGACCGCCTCCACTCTCTTCTCCTGCTTAGTCCTCTCCTCACCCAACTCCAGCCCTGAATGAAGGGAGGTGGCCCCTTTTATAATCACCCGGATGTGCTCCAGGTGTTTCCCGGCAATTCTTCCACCAACACGACCCAGTGTGGCGGAAGTGCCGGCTGCATCCCCGGAGGCACTCTGGGTGTCCCTGCTCTTCTTCGGCCCAGCACTTCCTGGTGTGGCGGAAGTGCTGAGGTCCAGGGCTCTCCAGGCACCGGGGCACCCCTTGGCAGCAATAGGGTGGCTGCCCCCATGTGGTCTGAGATGGGCGCACGCCCTCTTCCGGTCCTCCAAAGCGTCCAGGCCAGGTCGTCGCCCCAGGCATCTGCCACACTAGAAAACCACTAAACAAAAGAAACAAAATAATAATGTTTATAGAATTTCAAAGTGGCATTGCAGGATGGCACAATAGTATTTCAGCACCTTTAAAATGAAAGAATTCCACCAAACTAATATCAAAATTTGATTTTGTGCTCCCAAAAAACTCTAGAAGCTATAAAGGAAAAAATAACATAACATGACCTGTGAAAAAATGAGACCAAATATGAAAATGGGCCTAAGATTTTAACACTAATTTCAGCTAATTTTTAAAATGAGCCACTGTTCTCGATTAAGTCTTGTGTTTATCATGGTACCAGCATGTTGCATATTGGTTAGACATGTTAATAACTCTGAACACGTGACAATATTACTAGTATTTCTACTTATAAGCACTACTTTTTTGTGTGTTACTTTTTACTTTCTCGTATACGAAGTGTAGGGAAAGTATTGGAATCCTCCAAAAATTCCATTTCAAGATTTTGATGAATCTTAATGTTTTAAACATCCCTGAGTCCAAAAATACAATTTTTGAAATTATGTTTGTGTGTCTGTCTGGGTGTGTGTGTGTGTGTGTGTGTGTGTGTGTGTAAACACGATAACCTGAGTACACTTTCACTTAGGTCAACCAAATTTTGCATACAGGTATTAGGTACAAAACGTAGATTTCTATCAACTTTTGGGCTATTTCTATTAACTGGAAGTGATACTTTACCTTTTATTTATGCATCTGCAGAGTTCAATTTATTCAACTTTACTTTTAAATTAATTGTTCAATATATTAATTTATATATATCTATACTAATAAAAGGCAAAGCCCTCACTCACTCACTCACTCACTCACTCATCACTAATTCTCCAACTTCCCGTGTAGGTAGAAGGCTGAAATTTGGCAGGCTCATTCCTTACAGCTTACTTACAAAAGTTGGGCAGGTTTCATTTTGAAATTCTACGCGTAATGGTCATAACTGGAACCTATTTTTTCATCCATATACTATAATAGACTTCTGCGCGATGGCCGTGGGAGGCGTAGTTCCGCCTCCCACGTAATTTAGTGCCTGCCCATATAAGGCCGTCCGTCAGCGGCAATCCAATAGAAACACTACCGCTAAATATTCACAGGTGAAGGACTGTGCTTATGCAGAGGAAGATGAGATGGTCAGGGTGGTGTTTGGCACAAACTCAGCGAAACTGCGAGAAAAACTTTTAAGTGCCGGGTCTTAGCTAACATTAAATACAGCCGTGGACATCGCACGAGATGGCACCAGCACAGCTGGGAAACTTCGATGCATGTACACCGAGCGGCTCACGTGAACTGACGCAGTGCACAGACAAAAAGCAACAGTTCCAAAGAGTGCTGAACAAAAACCGAATTACACAATTGAGAAGGCAGCAAAAAATTATGAAGCGTCTGATACATACAAGCATATTCATAAGTGCAGCTAGTGCGGAAACAAAGCACACGGTGGAAAAAGTCAATGTCCCGCTAAAGGAAGACAGTGTAAAAAAAAACCGTGCATGCAGTGTGTCACGTCTCAGATAAAGAGGAAGACGAGCTGTTTATTGATGCAGTAAGAAACGAATCGATGAATGAAACCTGTTATCTTTACAACGATTGACAAACACGGAATGTAACTTGAACACAACACATCCAACAAATACGAACCTGATTGAAAGAAATAATGATAATAAAATCCTTGATGACAGCAACACTCATAACACTCATAAAACAATTACTGTATATTGACAATCATGTTACGTTATTTTTAAAATGTTCCCTTTTCTTTTTCATAACTTCTTTAACACACTACTTCTCCGCTGCGAAACGCAGGTATATATATATATATATATATATATATATATACCCCAATCTACATACTCTCAAATAGACAAGCCACACGCCGTGGGGCAATGGTAGAGGCTTCGCCTCTAGCGTTGACATCCGAGGCTTGATTCCCGAGAGGGGATACACTGAGTATGTACGTGTGCTTCCCGATTCATTTTACCCTCGCATCCCCTTGGTTTGAGACGTATGAAAAAATATGTGGTTAACACAGAATCATGATACGTTATTTTGAAAATGTTTCCTTTTCTTAGCACAAGCACAGCTGAGAAGCTTCGATGCATGTACTCCATAACGTGTTAAAAAAAATAACGCATTTAATCATACTTTGCATTCCAAGCAAAGGGGAACTTTTGTCAGTGCATGATTTCCTGGTACATCGATTACATTGTTGCACACATCAGAGCTACAAAAATGTTAGAGTCGGAATAAAGTGCGTTCCTACGACTGATTGGAGGCAATTTTCATTTCAAAAGACTACCCAACGGAAGCCTTGATAAAAGCGTGGTTTTGTGCAAACTGTCCAAATACTAACCTGATTGAAATAAATTATAATCAAATCCTTGATGATAGCAACACTCATAACGGTCACAAAACTATTACATTCACAATCATGTTAGGTTATTTTTAAAATGTTTCCTTTTCTTAGCACAAGCAAAGGGGAACTTTTGTCAATGCATGATTTCCTGGTACATCGATTACATTGATGCACACATCAGAGCTACAAAAATGTTAGAGTCGGAATAAAGCGAGTTCCTACGACTAATCGGAGGAAAATTTCATTTCAAAAGACTACCCGACAGAAGCCTTGATAAAAGCATGGTTTTGTGCACACTGAAAAGGAAGCAAAATTAGATGCATTACAGAAAGCGGACTTTGTGGCTCTTACTGGGGATCATTGGACTTCCGTGACCGTTAGTAATTCTAATTACATCTAATTACAAAATGTTCAATGATCACACTGTTTTAGCCTAATGTACAAAATAATTTTGGCTAAGGTTACTCAGAGTTTAAAGATTAAGCTGGTCAAATTACCTTTTATGTTTCTGTCTTATTTTTTTAAGAAGAAAAACTGCATTTTTGAAATTGAAAATGTTGAAATGTTGAAATTTTGGTTATTATTATTTAAAGACAATACCATTCTGAAAATGTACTTAAAGTATTTAAAATACCACTTTATTTTTAAGTCTGCCCAATTTTAGCCAGGGATGATATTTTTGTTTCTGATTTAAATTGAAATGCAGTTTAAAAGCATTTTTGTTCAGAAATTAAAAGAGC
>JANRMT010027041.1:75974083-75988224 GCA_026402145.1 Polypterus bichir lapradei
GCAGCTGGAAGGTTTTGCATGAAGTTACTTTATTGCCATGCTCTGTGGCCTTGCTTGATCTTCTCATAACATTTTAATTCCAGTGTATAATGTCAATTAAAGTGAATAAATCTTGTTGCTTATTTCCAGTTTACTTGATCATATTTTAATAATTCTGTGGTCAGAAAAATACCTTTAAAAGGATACCACTTTTTAACCCTGTTTTACTGAAATATTATAAATAAGGCTTCTCTGTTTTTCTGTTTTTTTTTTTTTTTTTACTTTTTTTTCTCCCAGATGGTTTAATTTCATACTAACTAAACTGAAAAGTCCCTAAGATACTCTGTCAAGTATGTTAATTAAATAGGTAGTGTTTGATTCAGATTTCAGTTACTAGAAGAAAAGTAATTTGGTAGTTAGAGGTGCTATGAGTTTGGTAGAGATAGTATTGGAGAGCTGTTAGACAGTGCTCAGGGATAAAGAACTGTAAACCTCTGTAAACAGTTTAGAGTTCACTGAACAGGAGTAAACTAAAGGCAGCGAGTATGTAAGGGGAGATTTGGATTGATTATGGAAGGAATTCCTTAATGGTGAAAAAAATTCATTAACACAGATAGAGTGAGGAAAGACTTGAACAAAGCAGAAATGCAATTAACCATCAGGTTGTGCAAGATTTACTCTAATGAAGTCATCTAAAAATTTTGCATAACAGAATGGGTGGAGCAGACATCTAATAGTTAGCTTATGATGAGTGAGACTTCCCGTAAAGTGATGCAGAATCTACTGGCAGTTATTTTAATATCTGTTCTTTTAGAAAATATGAAACTGCCAGAAACAAACAAAATAGCCAATTTAATTGTACATGTGAATAACTTCACCTATTAATGTATTTTACTCTTCAGAATGTTAGTCCAAATGTTGTGTAAACAGCAAAATGATCCAAAAAGTGTCAGGACTTTAAATGTGTCATTTTGGGGAAACATTTTAGCTGTGGAAGCTGGACACTTTAGTGTCTATTTTTGGGACTTAAAAACAATAAGAACATTTTGAAACCTGCAATTTATAAGCTGTTGCATTTGCTTGAAATGTATGTTTATTTGCATAAAGATTTATATATTTTTGTTTTATATTTGTGCCAAAATATTCATTGTAAAATTTACTTTGTAATTTAGACATTTTTATGTTTTATTTTGCTCTTATTTATGTGAAAAAAGTATTTTTTTACTCAGTGTTTTTCACAATGGAAATGAAAATAATTTGAGATTATTAAAGATTTAGTATTTTTTTCTAATATTAATCAATCCATTATGAAGATATTTTCTGATAAGAGTTAACTTTCTTTGATGTAATGGAGCTCTTGGGTACCTCAAAAACTTAAGTGTAATAACTGAATTTTTTTTGTTTTATTTTTTTTTTACCTAATTTAGTTATCTGAGGTACAGTGTTTGTTGTGTTCAGTATAATTGGTTTAAACATTTGACATCCTGTAAACAGTGAATCTGAAATACTACTGTAAAGGGAATTGTCAATTTTCCAGATCATTCTTAGTCATCATAGTAAGGCCATGTAGCATCAGAATGTCCTGTTTGTCAAAATTAACGAAAGAAATTATTGATAACTGTGACATCTGATAATTCCCAGCAAGTGCTCAGTCACTGCTTGTCACCATGACTGGACTTTCTTTTCTGGATTACACTAAACTGCTGTATATCTGACAACTACTTAGTCCCCACTATTATGAAATGAATGAATGCTTGTAATGTAATTTGACAAGACACAGTTTTGCTGTTGTTCCCAGTCTTACCAAAGTTGATAATCAGGTTTAAGTAACAAACCCTTTTTGTAAGGTCTGTCTTGGTGCTGGATACCATTATTTAATTATCATTTCACAACCCTTATTTTATTTCACCCAATAACTGTGTTTCATCTGCAAATATAATGTAAAATAAAAAGGCAGCCATTTTAATTCTGTTTTTTGTATTTTTATAAGGCATCTGCAAATATTTGAATGTCCCTAGACCTTTATAATTTGTGAATAATAAATGTTTCTGAAATCCCATCAGTTTATTTTTAATATAATAAATGTTTATAAGGTGTGAATGCTGCATGTCCACAAAGAAAGACACCTGTCAATATACTAATAACTGATAAAGCAGTTAAGGTTTTGCAGAGAATATATTTATTAATACCTTTAATTCAATTTCTTTTAAAAATTATGTATTTATAAGCGCCATATGAAAATGCATTATAAATTATTTAATGAGATGTGTTAAAAATCTTCTGTCTTGTGGTCCTGGTACAGTAATTTCATCCCAAAAAGTTGATTAAACAAATTGTTGCACATAGCAGACTTATTCCAACATCAGCCTGTCTTTATGTTGAATGGTCCCTTTGGCAGTCAGTAGCATCACAACTACATTTCAGAGGGCACTAGTTTCCAATATTTTGTAACATGCTAAAAGGTGGGTAATAATAACTTAAAAATGATTAGAAGAAGTAATAATGCAAGGCAATTTATGGTAAAATATTGAAAGCAGAAATAATTGCAAATGCCTTTTATCCCGTTACAACAGAGAAAATTCTTAATATATTCCATCAAGTAACTGTAAGACAACATAGACTTCAGCAGTGGCACACTAATTTAGAATTAATTAACAAAAAAATTACAGATACAGCTTTTCTAAAATGCTAAAGAGAAAAAAACGTGGGCCATACATTTAAGAAATAGCCAGACTTTGCCAAACACTAAGGCAAATATGCCAATTGATCGTCTTATTGGTTCCGGGCATACTAGAAGCTCTTTTGCTCACATTAGCCATAAGTAAAAGCTAGTAATGACAAACTGTTTTTTATATGTGGACATTTTTCTAAACTTTTTGTAACTACTTTCACTTTATAAATATTTCAATTATACAATTAGGTCAGAGTTATTGTATATAGAGTGCATACATTTGGGTTTATGATATCTTTATTTGAAGAATGCATTACAGATTGTCAGAATACATTACAGTTGTTTATACAGTGTGCCTGTTTTTTTACTGAGAGCAAACGGGAAGCTGCTGACGGTCATACAGACTATCAAAGGTGGGGACTGAACCGGCAAACTACCTAAATTATCAGCTGTTTATGATTCAGGTTTGTTCATCTCATAATTCAGTAAGTATTGCTTGAATTTCCTCAAAAAGAAAAAATATGCATGCCTGTTCCTCTCAATATACATTGTCAATAAGTATCCATGATAATTTATGGGATATGTCTGTTTCTAACAGTATTAAAATTAAATATGTAATTTTATCATTGTTTTAAAATTGAATAGTTTTCTTTGAGATGTATTTGAAAATGGTGGAGTTTCTCTGCTGTTTGTGTCTGATTCTTTTGTGATCTGTAATGAGTTATTTGCGGTGTTTGAATGGTTTGGATTTTTTCCTGTTGTACAAAGAGTTGCAGTCATGCTGAATATTTGCATCCTTTATGTGAATGTGTTTGTGTGCATTCACTTTTGACTTGTTAATAAGCTGTCAGTATGGGCTCCAGCTTTCCATCACCCAAGCTGAATAAGCAAGTAAAATGAGTAAATTTAATGGTTTAAACAAGACTAGACATGACAAACAGTGGTGAGCTTAGACTTTGTTATAGGCTATGGCAGGATAAATATGTTGAATTTGACATGTTTATCTAAATAGTGTAGCTAGCCATACTAACAAAGCAGGTTTTAGCAGGAACTAACAAAAGTTATTTTCAATTATTGTAGATGTGTAAAAAATAAATTCAATAGCGTATATTCCTTTATTTTGCATCCTGAAAAAAGAAAATTGTACTAGTTTACAAAATATGAAAAATTTTAATTAAATGCTCTGAGTCCCTGCAATTCTGCAATTCTGAACTGGATTAAGTAGATTCAGAAATGAATGAAGGGATGGGTTTATTTTATGCACCTTTGCAACTAACAGAAGTACTTAACGTTTACCAGGTGTATGGGTTAAGATAAGAAAGCAAATACTTAAAGTGTTTTTTAAATGATGAACTTTTGTCATTGCTGACTGAAATGCCTGTGTTCATCCATCACCAACACTACCTTTCTGATAGCTATCAGTTTCTCTGCTCTCATGAGTCGAGGAATTGTTTGTGTATGATTGGATTTCATAATTGCCATATCTCCTTGCTGAACTTCTTTATATTTTCTGTTTTGGTGGGATTTCCACAAATACAGTATATATTTGATCCCACATTAATAACTTAGATGGCTTGTTGTATAATTGAATCTGTGGATTGCAGAAAATGGGAGGATGTTTTTCACAGATACCGCTACAGGTCTCTATATTATTACAGGAGACATCACCAGTGGTAGTATTTAATAAAGTTATAAAGATTATTCACTGTTGATCAATTCAGCATTGATTTAAAATTCACGACGATGCATTGTCACCAAAGCATAAAATTGTAAGTGCCTTATCATAAAATGGTTTTTAATAAATGCCATTAAGAAACAGTAAAGGTTGCCAACTATGCCCTCAGTTGTTCTCTTTTTACCATATTCTGAACAGCGACCTGGTTGTACAGAAAGGCTATATTTCATTCTATTTCATAATGGCTTATCTCTATCAAAACTCCCAAATCTCGCTCCTTTGTTTATGTACAACATTCCAAAATAATAGTTGGTGGTAAGCGAAGCTGCACATTACCTTTCACATACAGTTTTATGAATTTGAGGCTAAACTTCATTTCACATATGATTTCCCAACCGTGAAACACACAAGAAATGTGTTTTGCAGTTTTAAAAGTTTTTCAGGGGGATTGATTAAAATAAAGGAATACTGCAATTTTATTGGCAACACCGTACACCACATATGGATCCTCACATTTCTCAAAGTAGAGTCTAGATCAAAATAAACAGTGGAAAAACTGTCCTTTGGAAATTCAACATCGCTAAACACAAGCAATGGTGAGAGAAAAAGATGTACTCAAAAAGATATAAACTATAACAGTATTCCTTCGAGGCAATAAAATTGTTATCCAAATTAGCTGAAAAGAAAACACCATACCTGTGGAGATTCTGCTTTGACTGATACAGAACTCATGCTGATAAAGTTGTCCTTCCATCAGCCCCAGAGCTCTCAGGCTCCCTGATGAAAACTGTAGACTTTATGTTGGCACTGGGATTTAGGTTGCCACCCACCTTCATTACAACCCCTCTCTTAAATATGCCGTATTGCATATGTTTTATGTTGGACAAGCAGCAACACATATGCAAAATTTCTTAAAAGTCAGTTTAGCTGATTTTCCATGATTGCCAAATCAATTGAAAATATTACATTTTTATTTATATAGATAACCAACATCATGAAAACAAGCATGCCTACAATACTGAAGCACATGTTTAGCATGAGTAGCAATCCCAATTATTGTATCACAGGTGATTGAAAGGTTATGCACCTGCCCTATTCTCATGTTTGTAGTTTATTGTGTGGAAATGGCTATCAAGTAGTGATCACACCCCTTCCCCTTTTTTCCTCCCATCCACACCATTGTAAAACAATTTGAACCTGTCTCAATACACCTGGCCTTACTCCCCTTCCATCTGGTCTCTTGCATGCACAATATATCAACTTTCCTTCTCTCTGTCATATCAGCTAACTCTCTCCCTTTACCAGTTATACTACCAACATTCAAAGTTCCTACACTCATTTCCACTCTCTTTACCTTCCTCTTCTCCCCCTGCCTCTGCCAACAGAATCCCAATTTCCGCCAGCACCTTGTTGGCTAACAGTACTGGTGGTGGCTGTTGTTAACCTAGGTCTTGACTGACCCGATATGGAAATCTGTATTGTCCGCATATTGACCTGGCAAAATTTTACACTGGATGCCCTTCCTGACGTAATGAATCACACTGGTTTGTGCATACCCTGTGGCTGGGTTAAACAAAGACAATGTACGCATGATATAATATTCAGGCACAGTTAGTGACCAAGTTAATTAATATGAAAGTTGGAGCATTTCATATTTTTGCTTCCTCCAAGAGTCAGTCATTACATTTTTCTTTATTAAATACTTTTATAACAATGAGTCATATTCAGAAGTTATATTGATAATTGAATGCATGTACATGTTCTAGTAGACTAAATTAAATACATTGTTTTTAACAGCACTTTACAATTAAGTTAAAACAGAGCACAAATAAGTTTGTTGTGGCTCAATAGCTTTCATACACAGCAGGCTGTGACAAATAGTTTTTCTTAAACATAACATTTTTTAAAGTATACCTAACAGAGAAAAGAAATGTTCCCATCTAGCTATTAATGTTAGTTAAAACACAGCAGCAATCTGGTAAAATTATGAGGGAAAGGAAATGATTTATTGTATAGTGGAAATATAATGGGCAAGAAATTCAGGGGTTTGCCACGATTATTCTTGTAGATCTGTGACTGAAAGATCAGGGTCAGGGTGCCAGAGATCAAATCCTAATCCACGGAAGCCTCCCAACTCCTGATACCACTGTCCATTTTTACACCCCTCCTATGTTTATATTAGTATGGGCAGCTACACCTTTCCTATGGTATTAATTAATTTTTTTGAAAAAACCCTATGGGCTGTGGGTTAATGATGTCAGTTCCTTACAATAATAATCTACAGTAAATATTGTTCAATCAATTCAGTCACATATATATTTACATAATTGCTGTCCTGTTCCAAGTTTTTTCAAGAGAAGTGACTTTTTTGCACTAAAAGATAACTTACCTAAAGCTGCAGGAGAAGGTTGCTACTGTGTGAGCTGTTTTGCATTTTGCGCGCTGTGCCTGGTGTTGCAGTCACTTACACTGGGCACCTGAGAGGCTGTCAGGCGTGTAAAAGTGGCAAATATACTAGTTCAAGCAACTATCCTCAAGGTAGAATTGAAACAGTAAACTAATTCCTAGTTACAATCACACAACACATTTCTCCATTTTAAGATGGACAAGTTTGCAAATTCGCCAATGCTTTTCAATGAGAAATTTTGAAATTTTAAAACTTTGTACAGCGCTATCTGTTCGAGTAATCTAAACGAAAATGTAACTGTTTCGACAAATTTCTTTTAAGAATAAGTGTGCCACGTTTCAACAAAATTGGTCCACCAGGGCTGAGTTGTTTCTTTTGGACAGACAGACATGGGATTTCACAATAGATGCTTCACACATTATATGCATACACACCTAAAAACTGACTGCTGGTACCTATGTAGACAAGCATCCTTTCCGAGGAGAATTCCAAGGTCACTGGTACACTTCTAATTCTGTCTGATTTCCATACACCATTGTTGTAATTTACTTTGATTTTTGTTTTATTTTGGCTGTGTGGTGACACACATATTTGAGCAGTTTCATCACAGATTTGGGAAATCTTTGCCCAGTCATTGTCTGTGGAGTTGGCAGGTTTTCTAATGGTTGCTTGGAAGTCCTTGCCCTATACCAAAAGAACAAAGGCATTTATGTTAGGATAACATAAGGTGAATTGGCCCCAAATAGGAAAAATGTCACAGGGGTGACAGAAAGAAGCACAAAGTTTTAAATGCTTCTTATTGAACATTCACTCTTTTGTCAGTAAAGCTGTTTTGGTAAATGATATTATATTAAGTACAAAATCTGATCTGTGTCTTCTCACTGAAACCTGGCTTAGTAAATGTGACACTGTTCCCCTAGCTGAGGCGTCACCAGATGGATACTTGCTCCTTCATAAGTCTAGAGATTCTGGTCGAGGAGGAGGCCTTGGAATAATTCATTTTAACAAAATGCAAATCACGTCTAAAAATGTAGGCGTCTTTACATCCTTTGAGGCATTCATTTTAAATATTAAAACAGATTCCAACACAATTATAGTCCTAGTCTGCAGACCACCAGGGCCATATTCATTGTTCATGACTGAATTTAGAAACCTTTTATCTGATTTGGCTATAAATTATGATCACGTAGTACTGATGGGGGATTTTAATGTACATATTTATGTGGAAACTGACACTTTTAGCAAATGTTTTGCTTATTTGTTAAATTCAGTAGGATTTTGTCAGAATGTCAAAGGTCCAACTCATAATCATAACCACACATTAGATTTAATTATAACTTACAAAGTTGAAATTCAAAATTTAAATATTGCTTCATTAAATGAAGTTATTTCCGATCACTACTTAATTACATTTGATTTAGTCCTGCCCTTGCCAAAGCACTCACAGATTAAAACAAAGACAGTGCGACATCTAGATTGTAATTCTGTTTCAAAATTTATAGATACTTTGAGTAAGTCCAGTGTAATGTTGGAAAACCATTTAGATCAGTTAACATCAATTATAAGCTTGGAAAACAATTTAGATCAGCTAACATCACATTATAATGTGACCTTGAGAGATGCCCTGGAGACAGTGGCTCCCCTTAAAACAAAAGTGATCAAAGCATGTAGAAACTCTCGCTGGTTTAATGAGAACACTCGAGCTCAAATTAGAATGTCGAAAACTGGAGTGCAGATGGAGAACAACAAAGCTACATGCCTTTCAAATTGCATGGACAGAGAGTGTTAAAAAATATAAAAAAGCTCTCTTTAAAGCTCGCTCAGAATACTATTCTACAATAATAGATAGCAATAATAAAAATCCTCCGGTACTGTTTAGAACTGTAGCTAAATTAACAAATGGAAATTTAGATCTACAGTGCAAAATACCAACAAATATTAGCAGTACAGACTTTATGAACTTCTTCAATGAGATAATTAAAAATATAAGATCCCAGATATGAGCATCACAGTACAAACCAAATACTCTCTTAGTAGACCCTGCCTCACATTGCATTAAGCACTTTAGTAATTTTAATCCTGTAACTGAGCGGAAGTCTTAACTTTAATTTCTAAAATGAAGCCCACTACTTGCCAACAAAACTAGTAAAAAGTGTAATGGATTTTCTTGCAGCGCCTATTCTAAACATTATCAGTAGTTCATTATTGCATAGCACAGTATCTGATGCACAGGCTAGAAAATGATGTCGGCCTTACAGGCACCATGGTCGCTTGGTTTAGTTCTTATTTATCAAATCGATTCCAATATGTACAGAAATGTGCTGACAGTACTTCATCCTTATACACAGAAGTGAGATATGGTTTTCCGCAGGGCTCAGTACTGGGACCTTTACTATTTTCAATTTACATGCTTCCACTGGGATCTATCATTAGGAAACATAATGTTAATTTTCACTCGTATGCAGATGACACCCAGTTATACCTTTCATTTAGATCAAATTAAGTTTCTCCGATGTTGTCTTTAATTAGTTGTGTTCGTGAATTAAAGGAGTGGATGGATGAGAACTACTTGTCTTTAAATACAGATGAAACAGAGATGTTAATTGTTGGTGGGAATGACGCTGATCACAACAATATTCTGTCATCATTTAACTCGGTTGGAATCACCATTAATTTTACTGAATCAGCCCGCAATCTAGGAGTTATATTTGAGTCTAGCATGTCATTTAAAGCACATATTACAAAGTTGTCCAAATCATGTTTCTTCCATCTTAAAAATGTTGGGAAATTAAGGTGCTTTCTAAATAAACAGGATTCTGAGAAATTAATTTATGCAGTTATTTCTAGTAGGATTGACTACTGCAATGTGGTGTTCACTGGATGTTCAAACTGATCTTTATACAGCCTCCAGTTAATCCAAAATGCTGCTGCAAGAATTATTACAAGAACAAGAAAATACAAACACATAACTCCAATTCTTAAATACTTACATTGGCTCCCGGTTAAGTTTAGGGCAGATTTCAAAATCCTCCTTTTAACATATAAAGCATTAAATGGCCAATGGCTTAATTGTCTGAACTTATCATGACTTACAAACCAGAGCGCACATTAAGATCTCAAGATGCTGGTCTGCTTATGATTCCAAGAATTAATAAAATAACAATGGGAGGTTGAGCTTTTAGTTACAGGGCCCCTAAACTGTGGAATGGTCTGCTTGCTACTATAAGAGGTGCCCCTTCGGTCTCAGCTTTTAAATCCCGGCTGAAGACTCACTACTTCAGTTTAGCATATCCTGACTAGAGCTGCTGATTAACTGTACAGACCACATCTCTGTTGTTAGTCATTAGCACTAAAACATAAGTAACATGATAGTTAGAAATGGATACTAACCCTCACCTATTCTGTTTCTCTTCTCAGTACTCAAATGTGGCACAGCCCACCTGCCAAATTGTTTTGCCTGCCTAAGGTAAAGTAATCCCTGATGGAGGATCACAGGAATCATGGGAAAGAGGGGTCCTTTCATCGGATTAGTGCTATTTCAGCTGTGGAATGGCCAAATGGGGGAGGCAGCTTGATGAATGATGTCTCCAGGACTCCACAAACAAATCCAAATCATATTACAGTAGAGTCTCGCTTATCCAACTTTCGCTTATCCAACATTCTGTACTTTCCGGCATCCCACCGCAAAAAAAACAAAAAAAAACACATCAATCAGCAACAAGAACTGCAAGTTGCGAGCATGAGCGTAGACTATTTTTAGTTATTAAGTTCATTTTTTCAGTTAAATTTTTCTGTTGTTTTGTTGTAAAACATGATTACAGCGGATTATGTAGCCAGCCCTCTCTGGTGTGTGTGTGTGTGTGTGTGTGTGTGCACGCGCCTGTGTCTCTCTCGCGCGCGTGCGCCTGTGTCTCTCTCGCGCGCGTGCGCCTGTGTCTCCCTCTCTCTCGCGCGCGCGCGTGTGTGTGTGTGTGCCTGTGTCTCTCTCGCGCGCGCGTGTGTGTGTGCGCCTGTGTCTCTGTCGCGCGTGTGTGCGCCTGTGTCTCTGTCGCGCGTGTGTGCGCCTATGTCTCTCTTGCGCGCGTGTGTGTGTGCGTGTGTGTGCGCATGCGTGTGTGTGTGTGTGTGCACACGCACCTGTGTCTTTCTCCCGCGTGTATGCGTGCGCCTGTGTCTCTCTCGCGCGTGTGTGCGTGCACCTGTGTCTCTCCGACACACACACACACACGCAGGAGAAAGACACAGGAGTGTGTGTGTGTGCGTGCGCCTGTGTGTGTCTCTCTCTCGCGCGCGTGCGTGTGTGTGTACTTGTGTGTCCCTCTTTCTCTCGCGCATGTGTGTGTGTGTGTGTCTCACTCGCGCACGTGTGTGTGTGTCTCTCGTGTGCACGCGTGTGTCTCTCTCACGTGTGTGTGTGTGTGTGTGTTTGTGTGTCTCTTTCTCGCTAGCACGTGTGTCTGTCTGTGTCTCTCTCTCGCGCTCTCTCTCTCTTGCTGCACAGGGAATGCACAGGGAGAGACTGAACACGTGTGGAAATCATCGGTGTGCACAAACCGAAAGGGAAACTGACTCGTTCGTATACCTAGTGTGTGGTTGTGAACAGATGCAAAAGTGGCAAACTTTTTGTTCATAACCCGATTTGTACGTGTCCAGAGACGTTCGTGAACCGAAGTTCATAATGTGTAAAATTCTAACATAGTTTGACGTTTAATAGGGTTTTTCTTAACACCTCCCCTTATCTGACATTTTCGCTTATCTGACGTTCTGCTGGCCCATTTATGTCGGATAAGCGAGACTCTACTGTATGTGATATCATCTACTGTTAAATTCTACTCCATACTTCTAAAATTTGTATTTTTATACTGTATTAAGGATTTGTTCTGTTCTGTGTATTGTATTGTATTGTATTGACCCCCTTCTTTTGACACCCACTGCACGCCCAACCTACCTGGAAAGGGGTCTCTCTTTGAACTGCCTTTCCCAAGGTTTCTTCAGTTTTTTCCCTACAAGGGTTTTTTGGGAGTTTTTCCTTGTCTTCTTAGAGAGTCAAGGCTGGGGGGTTGTCAAGAGGCAGGGCCTGTTAAAGCCCATTGCAGCACTTCTTGTATGATTTTGGGCTATACAAATAGAAATTGTATTGTATTGTATGACTGATGATTACAAATTCGTCCTTATGTGGATTGGGTGGCTGTTCATGTGAATGTGACTGGTGCCCTGTCCAGAGTTATTTGCTGTCTTCTGCCAAGTGTTGCTAGCATAGGTCTAGTGGTTGGTGCCTTAAGCATCTGAAAATTAATATATATTGTAGCTCTTTCCTTACCATGAATAAACACTGCATTCTTCCCCTAGATATTTAATCTCTTGCACTTTCCCCTTGCAGGGTTATATTTCTCCATCAGCAAATCCACCTGTTCCTTCCTTGAAAGGTGAGACCCTGCAGGCTAACAGTTTGAGTTACTGATTGTATGGACAATGTGAACACATTGGCACTAAAAGTTAAAACTAATGACAAAAATAAAAGCACATATTGAGACACACAGAGTGGCACAGTTTATTTAGTGCTGCTACTAGAATGCCCTAGAGACCGGGGTTTGAAATCTGACCCCTCAAATCTCAAGGACATGCTTGTTATGTTAGATGATGACCCTGTGTTGGCCCGTCATGAGTGAGTGTGGCTGGGAGTGTGCAGGCAACCTTTGCAGCGTTAACTACTGACTTTTACCCAGTGCCACAGGGGAAGATACCAGTTTTCAAAAATCTGTTAGTAGTGAAATAATATATGCAAGAAATGAAAGGAAACAGTTACAGATGTGCCTGTACAGAACAGAAGCTGCCAGTGTCACAATACTGTCCTTTAAATGTCCATGCTATAGTGATAAAGCAGCAAGCCATATTTATTTATTTTCAAAATATTTTGTCATCCTGCTTGTTTTTCTAACTTAATAACATTTTGTTATAATCCTGCTTGTCCTTTTAGATTTGCTGTATTTATACCCTAAACCATTGTTGGGATGTTGTTGAATGAGACTGAGTAAGTTGGTATCCAATTCAGTAATTAATTTTGAATACAAATGTTCATGGAGATGAGTTTACCGCTTATACAAATAGCACTATGGGTTAACGTGTAGTCAGCAATATTTCCTGCAAAATTTGCACACAGAACTGCACATTATGGACCATTCACCAGAAAAACCAAATTCCACCGAGTGGGTTGGTCCGTGTCAAAACACAGGCAGATGTTGAATCCTCCAATTAGTCCTGCCATGTCCCGCCATGTGACAAATTGCATTCCTTTGCTTTTCACTAAGGTCTCTTCACTCCTTTAAGAAACCAGTAAAATAAAGCTACCGCATGCCATGATTTGTGAATGGCTCGTGATAGCTCTTTTACTTGTATATTCTGTAAAAGTATCATTTCGTCCAAAAAATTGTCACAAAACGTCAAGAATCTATAAGTGAATACTCCTTGACAATTTTCAGGTGTTGTTTCCAAGATTTCACGTTTGATTTGAAGGTGAAAAAATCTACACTGACTATAATGTGATAAAGAATGTTGAGCTTCTAGCAAGATCCAACAGGACTTTTACTTTTTAAAGCGTCTAAAATATGTTTTATCAGTAAACACTTTTAAAGACCACATTGGGCCCTTATTGCTTATTTGTAACAGGCAGTTTCTGATAAAGGGTGAGAGATGATGAATGCATGAAAGCATATAGGTCTTGCTGGTGAGAAGATTTTAAAAGCAGTAAAATGAATGAAAATTCTTGCTTGGTATTAGGGTCTCTTTGGTACAATCACAGTTGGCGTCATAGGACATTCTGGTGGGTTCATTTATAACTGAGTTCAAATAACTACTACACTTGTGTCCAAGGTTAAAGCAATATAAATGTCTTCATTTATTTCTTTATTCAAACTGACCAATTATTGCTAAAGCAGACCCCTGTGACATTTTTCCTATTTGGGGCCAATTCATCTTTGCTTCAGCTTTTCTGTAGGTAAACAGTTATAATAAAATATTAAGAAATTGTGAACAGGTACACCTGAAGATTTCAATCTAATAGCCGAAGTTCAGCTTGGATAGAATGTGTTGCACTGTACAGTAAATGTCTCTTTATCATCTCCAGACAGAGGAGCAGCTTCAGCGACAGACTGCTTTCACTGTCCTGCTCCAGTGACAGACTGAGAAGATCGTTCCTCCCCCACACTATGCGACTCTTCAATTCCACCCGAGGGGGTAAACGTTAACATTAAACAAAGTTATTGCCTGTTTTACCTGCATTTTTATCACTCTTTAATTTAATATTGTTTTTCATCAGTATGCTGCTGCTGGAGTATATGAATTTCCCCTTGGGGATTAATAAAGTATCTATCTATCTATCTATCTATCTATCTATCTATCTATCTATCTAT
>JANRMT010027041.1:75988234-76012046 GCA_026402145.1 Polypterus bichir lapradei
TATCTATCTATCTATCTATCTATCTATCTATCTATCTATCTATCTATCTATCTATCTATCTATCTATCTTTAAATAGTCGGCCATTTTGAAGTTAGAAGCCAATGCAGAGACCCACCTTTATAGGGTTAATGTACTCTGAAAAAGTTAAACTAATGAAACTGTGTCTGGTATATTAATAAAAGAGGCTGCTACTAGCAAATATGTGTTCTTGTCAAATAGCTCCAATCCCTGTGCTTCTCTTCCAGTAACAAGGACCACATTTTCTTCATTATGGTGAGACACAATGATTTGAGGCATTTCCGCAGGTGAAAGACACATGTTTTAGATGAGCTGATGGAGTGTCAACTGAGAGTGTGAAAGGTAAGAGTTTTTCCTTTCTGTTCCAGACAGGCTGGCACTCTAGATAGATAAATAAAGGCAGAAAGGTTAGCAGGTGTCAGACTGTTAGACCCCATGTTAGAGCTGTCATTTTATACCAGCAATATGTCCGACAATGAAGATGCAGAAAGGCAATTTCGTGTTAACCTGCTTCCAACATGTGTGTGATTTTGTGATTTTCCTTTCTTGTGTTTACATGAAATATCCACGTATGTTGCTGTAAATAGATACGAGAAGAGAAATACTGATACTCTGAGGAATCAGTAATAAAATATATTACTTCCAATTATCTTATATTGTCACAAACCTAACTCAGATACACAAAAGGTCAGCACCCTGTAGACCCTATTTTAAATCCCAAGAATAGAAATACTATTTTTTGAATTAAAAATAATGCAACACCTAAGAACAAAGCTTCCTGTGGCAAATTAATGTATAGCTCAACTGGGAAAAAATAACTTCAACTTGAAAAATACCAAACTTATTCTTTAAAACAGAGAGAGGTCATAGGTTATTGCAAAGAGACCACAACTCCTTCTGGCTAGCAGTTCCCTGCTGGGGAAGTCGCTGTTATTTGTGAGCCCTAATATCCTGGTTCAGGATGCAGTCGTGGTGTATCTAAGTGTGCGTAAGTGTGTCCCGTAATGGAAAGATGGTCTGAGTAGGGTTGGTTCCTTCTTTTCATCCAGTTTATCTGGGGTGGGCTGCCGTTGCCTGATACCCTCAAGTTAGTTTGTGTAAATTGGTAGATTTCTTTGAGAGGGGAATTGGCTCATGTTTAGCAGGGTGAGTGTGATCTCTGTTTCTTACGCAAGACTAAAGCGTTTTCTGGGTTCTTTGATTGCTCTTGAATGATTGTTTTCTGCTCCCATTTATTTACTTGCATGTAAGTTTTTAATTCTAGCATATGTTGTAGCACTCTAAGAGCTGGTTTATACTTCACGCTCAGAATGCATACGCTCACGCATCATAGCTGCCACGCGTTCCCTGCATTCATTTGACGAGTCCTCAGAAATTAAAATGAAGCCTGCGTGAGTCACAGTACCAGCAAAAAATCAGGGGGAGCAGTGTGATCGAGTCGGAACGTGACGTCAAACTGTTCTTAATTTGCTGTGAACATGTGACAGAAAGCCGTTTTGCAGATCCTACAGGATCGATGTGAGCGCTTCAATGTTTGATGAATGGTTCGATGTGCTGAAGCAAAATGCCAACATTCAAATGCATTCCTGGTGTTTTCATATTCAAGCGTTGCATATTCCCCATCGTAATGACGCAATACATTTTAAAGGTCTCACATACCGTCTTTTGTGCCGCAACAGATTGTACAACAGCGTATTTGAGCCACAGAGAAAAAAAGTTAGGGACACATTGAAAATGTTTATTTTGTGATTAATGTGGAAATTTTGGCTTTAATCTTGAAATTTCCACTTTAATCTCATCATTTATTTTGTCATTAGAGTAGACCGTCGTAAATGCCATCTTAAAACCAACCTACTTGTTAATCGCTGTGCTTCTGGAGCTGCTCCTGCGCTGACAGCAGTGGCAAGCAGCGATTCCCACACTGAACACATTAAATTTATGATATTCCAGCTCTCTGCACATTTAGATGAAATGCATTAAAGTATGTATGTTACATTTTACAGATAAATCGTTAACTTCATTTAAATAACGAATACTGTTAATAATTACACATGTGGGGCTGGCACAGTGGCAGAGCGGTAGCGATGCTACCTCTCAAGGAGTTACGTATGTTTTCCTGGTGGGTTTCCACACACTTTTCAGAGGTATTGTGGCAAGGTGTCCTCAGAGTTTAATGGGTGTTTCAGGCAATTCACAACACAGGGAAGCTGAACATTTTCTCACTGTGATGATATCTCACACTTCTGGAATCTTCCAGATTTACTAAAGTACGTGTGCAGGTATAAACAGTACAACGCTTGCATAGCAGTAGCGTCTGCAGGCGCACGTGTTGCGTCACATGAAGTTTAAACCCGGCCTAAGTCTTTTAGTATCTCCTTAATGTTACTAGCCTTTGGGTGAATATGAATCCAGAGTACAGTATTAGATATTTGCTTCCCTGTTTGTTTTTGGTTTCCTTAATGCACCATAACTGCTAAATATTAAACCAGCCTCTTTTATATTGTTGTGTTTAAGTGGATTCTAGCATACACCTCTTAATTTTTACCATCATGTGATCATAAGCTGAAAAGTTTGCAGAGATAATTTTTCACTGGCTAATATTGTAGAATTTCTTTTCCTTCAGTAAGTTCTCTCTGTTTATGTTACTCATCCACTGAGGAGCTCTTTTAGATTTATCGTTGTCAATAATTAGCCTTTACTCTTGTCCTGTATTGCCTTCATAATTTAAATTTACTGCATTGCTCCTCAGTCTTCTTCACATTTCAAATTTGCCACTTGAGTTAAGATTTCACCTTTCTGGCAATAAATGTGATGGTTTTTGCAGACTGACTCCGTCTTCTTTCATCATGATCCCCTGTTGTTGTATTTGTGATAAAAAGTGTATATTTGTGTTCACTAACCAGAACAGGATGAAGTAGCAGAGGGGCAGGAAAGTGAAGTGGAGGAGTGCGGTCTGAAAGACTCAAGCCAATGGCTTTGGCGTTACTGCACTTTGTCCTTCTACAACCCTTTCACCCACAGCCCCACACTTTCAAAGACCCTTTGTCTACCATCCATGAAAATGCCACCAATTACAAGTTTAGTAAAACATTTAATAAAAAATGTAGATTTAACTGTTTTATAGATTTAGTGTCCAAGGTTTACATTTTGTCCATTGGTATTTCCTCCATTAGAGTAGCAAACATTGACTTATGTTTTAAAATATTTGGTTTTATGATGTCTTAGCCACATGTTTGTACTTTTTGTTTAACCTATGTAAGTGTGTGATCAATTAGATGGCGGGGTAGAAAGAGAAACTGTCAAGCACATGCAGAGACAGAGACAATTCTATAAAACTTGTATAGAAAAAAACTTAAACAAGGAACTAAATGCAGTATATAAAGTGTTCTGTAAGGGAATGTAGTTTCTAAATAAAGAATTGTTATGAGTCTCCATTGTAATCAAGTCCAAAAACAGCATCTTTTATAAGTTAGGTTCACTTATATAGCATAGCTAGAAAGCATTTTAATTACAACAGAGTACAGATAAATGTTATAATCTTTAAACATTCTTATACTGTACTTTTGGCTGTACAAATGTCCCAAAATATTTTAACAAATTAAAATTAATATCTGTTTATGTTTGGACAACAAAATAAAGTAAAACTGACTCTTATAATGGTGTGGTGGTACAAATATTTCAGACCGACCTAGTTAAGCAGGCAGGCACAGTTTCAAGCACTTCGCTAATTCATTCAGAAAGTTTTTCCCTTACAATTTCTAGAGTGGTTCTTGTAAAATGTCCTGTCTTAGAGGCGAACTTCAGTCTACTCAGAAACATTGAATTGAATTGAATTGAACTCGTTTATTGTCATTGTATGGTACAATGAAATTCAATATGCAACTCCTCCATAACTAATATTCCTATGAAATGAAATGATAAAAAAACAATGAAAAATTGACAATATGAAAGCATAAGTGCAATATACATGTAAATATAGTGCAGATAGTGCAAATGGTTCATAAAGTGTCTCAGGTTGTTTAATATTACCGTTGTAATACCGTTGTAGAGCACGTGATGGACTGATTGAGTGTGTTAATAGCTTTGGGATGAAACTCTTTTTGAACCTCGAGGTCCATGCAGGAAAAACTCTGAAGCATTTGCCGGACGGAAGAAGTTCAAACAGACTAAGGTTTGGGTCAGTGGAAACCATGTAGATGCTGGTGGCTTTCCTGAGACAGCGTGTGCTTATAATTGTCCTCCAGGGCTGGAAGCTGCACCCAGATAATCCTCTGTGCTCTCGACACAACCCAGCGTAGAGCTTTCTGATCAGCTGATACCACACACAGATACAATGGGTTGAAATACTCGCCATGGTGCTGCAGTAGTAGGTCAAAAGCACCAATCAAGGGAGGAAAACAGCCATTGCTGTGGCTTCTTCAGCAGTGCCATAGTGTTAGCTGTCCATGAAAGGTCCCTGGAGATACTGTAAATACGTCCACGTTACCTAAAGCTTGACACACACTCCACCCTATTCTCATTGACGAAAACTTGAGGATAATTCTCACAGATGAACTCCTTGGTCTTCCCTGTGTGGAGGGACAGGTTGTTCACTGAGCACCATCTCACCACATTTTACACCTCCGTTATGTAGGCTGATTCATTATTATTGGAAGTTAGCATTAACGCAAGGCACACTGCAGACGTGATGGTGACTTAATTGTCATATCACGTCTCACTCATTTTCAATGAATAGAGATTTATGAAAAGCCTGGATTTTTCTTTGATATGCTCAGCTTACAAGAAATGACAAAATACAACTGTAACCATAATGTTGTATGATGCTAAGCTGTGCAATGATGGATGGAGACTCTTATGATGACAAAGTGGCAGAGTTGTTCTACAAGCTCATAATTGCAAGAAAAACAAATTACTTTACCAACAGATGTGACACTTCAAGTCATTAAGTTTTTAAAATCCTTCCAGAGACATTTTCTGGTATCAAGTTGGCATATATGATTTTACTAACAAAAAGCAGACCACCACAGATGACTTTTTTATTTCTAAGCTGAAACTCTACATTTGTGTTCTGCTGTGAAAAAAATGCAAAGGCAGGATTGATGCAAAGCTGATCAGGACCAGAAAATAAACACAAAACTTGAAGTGTGCTAATGATGACGGATTCAAAAACCAGAATATCAACCAAATCAAAGAACCAAATCAAAATGCAAATCTAAACACAATAAAAAAATTAAAAAAAAAAAAAACTGGTGAAAGTCATAGCACCTAAAGATCTGAAACAGTAACACCTCACACGACAAAGATCTCTTTTATAAATCCAGACACTTGAATGAAATTTATAGTACACCGCTGTTTAAAAAGCCATTCTGGCCATGTTGTCACACGTCACCACTTCCAATGACAATGTGGGAACTACTCTGGATAGGAGAAACCCACATAGGGAGAAAGTGCAAAGCCCACGTAAATAGTGACCAGACCAACCATTGATCCTTGTGAGTCAGTCCACTTGTGTTATGAAACCCGTGATTTTAACAAAATAAAATTACATGAGGCTCCATGGAGCATAAAAATCCCAAAATGAGTTGCCAGCAAAGGCAATCCAAGACAAATAAATTTCCAATATGAAATCCAAAGAGTAGTCAAAAACAAAGCAAAAAAAGCTCAAAAATAAATCACATTCCTAGAGAACACGTCCTCTGGGTGGCAGATAGTCCTGAAATGGGATTGCTGTGAATATTCATGATAAGCAACCAGTTGTCCTGAGGTAACCCTTGTCGTTGGGCTAATCACCCACACAGGGTCATAAAGTGAGCCTCGAAAACGGATGGTCTAACTGGTTATAAACACTGGCAAAGAAAAGGTTAAGAAAATGTCACAGAAGCATCCAGAAAGAGAGGGATGGCAATGGAACAATTGAAGATCTGGCAAAAGATATAAAAAACATAATCAATGGTTTAAAACACCAACACCAGGACAAGATAAAGTAGTAAGCATAAATCACAAAGCCCAGAAATAATCACGGTACTCACCATCTTCCAAGCGCATTTGAATGAACCGCAAGGGACTGTGGGTTGACACCCCCCCCCCCAAGTAGAAGGCTGAGGTGAGTCCATGGTGGTGATGGGCAGGTGCCATCTTGGAGAACCACCCACAAGACACATGTTACATATGACAAGATACACAGATATATAGGAACTAAATGATCAATAAATGTAACATAACCAAAGGAAGAAAAAAATGAACAAAGCAGACATAAGTTACAGAATTTGAACCCTAGGCAGGGGAGTAACTCTGGCTGAAATGTAACAACTTGCACCATTCCATTTCAGTTTGTAAGATTTTCAGTTTTTGCTTGTTACCAAAGTACATACTTCTTAATGAGATGCAAGACATAAACTGGCATTAAGAACAATAGGCATCAGATGAGAGGCACATAAAAAATACATGGCAATAAAAAAAAGTGAACGCAATGCCAACGAACAAACACAGAAAACAAAAGAAATAAAAAGTATGGAAATGCCACCTAACTGCCCAGTTTTCCCACAAGGGTGTGTTTATTTATGTTATTTTATTTTTATAATAATCCACCTAGGGATACTGGACATCGGTGACATGGCCATATTTAACTCGAAAGAAATTGGCTTGACCCCTGGTTTGACTTGTGATCATGAGAATCTTGACCAATCAGGGTGCACAGTGCCACAAAGCACCACTGAAATGAATAGATGGGAAATTGACTACATGACAGCCCGACCGCGCTCGTGTGCATTTTGTGGTCACAAGACACGTTAGCCCAATGAGAAGGTAAATAAAATAAAAAAATACAGCAGTTGTAAGGCTTGTGATTCTGGTGTTGGGTAGTGTTTTTCATCATGGGATTCCAATAAAATATTCCGACTCAGTAATACATGTGTAATTGATTGAAGATCATTCACTTTAAAACATTCTGATGCTTACCTTCAGTAATCAAGGTAGCTATAAGGTGCCATCCAGAACACTTTTGAAGAAAATTTTTGCTTTATTTACTTATTTATTTATTTATTTGTTTATTTATCTAACTTTGGTTTTTGGATCTTGCTAGTGCTTAGTTTGCTCTGGCTACTTTCTTTACTTCCCAGTTTAGGCCTTTTCATCAGGTCAGTCTTTTTTCTATTTCCATTTCTTGGTCATATTTTCCTACCGTTCCACAGTATCCACTGTCCAGTCAAAATAAATACATGGCTACGCATGACTCTGACATGGAAAGCACTCGGAGATCTCTGAGCTGATGTAGTAAGAGCAGTTGGAGCTGTGGATGGGGGCTCAAGTGCTGAAGGGACAGGGACTTATGTCACCCATGCAGACTGGTTGTCATCATGCTTTACATTTTACTACTATCTGAGCCAAAGGTTATCTTGGTTTACTCCTAACTATATCAGCACATCCCCACGTTTGATTGGTTAACTGGGGAGTGAACTGTTTCTAGACACATTTAGGCAAGTATACCCACCATTTATTACTTGTAATTTGACTGACATTTGCCTTCTGGTAAAAGCAAATGACTAGAATGAACGTTTGTTTGGAGGTTTTCTGCTTTCAGACCAGTCCTGTCAACGTATTTCATTTCTACTCTGCAGTATCCCCTGCCAGTCAAAACTGCAGCAACTGCTATAACCCAAATTTGTGTCCTGTAAATGGGCTGCTGGCTATGGTGTCTTAGTCCCCCACACTTGTTTAAACAAAAATTTTGAAAAGGAGCCATCTCTTAGTTTTAGGGAATTTTTAATGATTAGTTTCTCTGTATACAATTCTTTACAATAGCATTCTTTTAAAGTAAAAACTTACAGCTCGATTTAGGCGTCATCTGAAAAAATGCTCACTGTGTAAACGCCTCTCTTTTTCTGAAGTTGCATTTTTGAGGGTCCCAAGATTGAAGCTTAGGCATTTCATTCCTCAGTTTATTATGTTATTAGATGTTTTGCAAGTATGATTTTGATTAAGTAAATGACAAAGAAAGCCTAATCAATACTGCTTTAGTTGGCCGTATATTGGCATGTTTGTTAAATGGGGAACATTAAGAGAAGAAAGGAGCAGTTTAGGTTTACCAAATTGTGAAAACCATTCCTCAGGGTGATTCCCACTATTTCACTCCTAATTATGCATATTACTTGCTGGCCTTTAGCACGCTTTTTCTTTCATAATGAACTATGTGAAGAATAAATAATCGTACAATGCTCTGCTGGCTTCTTGGAATGTCATCTACTGTTCTCGGGTTCAGAATGAAAAGGCCGGTGTCTTTATCTTTAAATCCCATCACATGAGTGCACTTTTCATTTACTCCCAGCCTGCATTAATGCTTCATCATAAACAAGCTCTTATCTCTTCCAGATTGCTTTCATTAACCTTTCAGATTTTCACAATTTGCTATATGAGACAAAGTGAGTTGTTTTTGAACTGGACCCCAAAGGGTGGATTAGTTGGTTTGGATCCAAAAATATGCAATTTGGGTTAAAGTAGATTTATAAAAAGCTGAAAAAATAGTAAGACCATTTGGAAAGGATTGGCTAACCCATTGTGGAAGTGTTCACTCCGACTTCAAGTGCCAAAGTAATCAGCACCTCCATGATCCAAATAGTGCTGTCCCTGTCCACCTTATCATCCCCAAAAGTATACTTGAGGTTTAAAAAGACCAAAGCCAGGGTTCTGTATTTTTATAAACCCCTTTGTGGCCTGCAGAGGGAGCTCCTGCCACCTAAAACCTGACACAGACAGACACAGAGGCACAAGTTAAGCACACACTTTTTATTTTTTCTTTTCCCCTACCCCCATTTTCCACATGTACAACACGGTTGAGCACAATCACAATACAAAAGTCTTTTCTTCTTCTTCTTCTTCTTCTTCTCTACTCTCTGTTTCTCCACACCTCCAGGCAAGCTTCATCTACTGCCTCCCGACTCTGGCTCCTGGAGTGGTGGCCGCTGGTTCCTTTTATACAGCACCCAGAAGTGCCCCAGGTGCTCGTTGACCCACTTAAGGGCCCAGCAGCAGCTGCAGCACCCCCTGGCGGTGCCAACAGAACCCAAAAGGGCTGCACAAAACTCCAGCTTCCGTGGAGCCTTGCGGGAGTCCGAGGCACCACTGCAACCCTGGGGGACTGCCACCTACTGCTCCAGGGGAGGTAATGCTCTGGATACGCTCCCTCCCCAAGTCCTTCCAGCGTGGAGGAGTCCCGGTCGGGCAGCCGTAGTCCACAACTTTTAACCAGACTTTCTAGTGTTGCAAGACTTACTTTGCATTGCATTGCTGTTTGCAAAATGTTTAAACCTTAAAGCTCCATTCAAGCTGGAGGGCCATGTCTCGTTGAATTTCCCTGTCATCCAGTAGTTGTTTAGACTATCCATCTCCATCAAATGCTGGCCTCTACATTTAATTTCTATATAACCTTAAGATGCACACACTGCAAAGTGAAGTGAAAGTGTTTATCTGGAAGATTATGGGTGCCAAAATGAAAAGCAATCTAACATGTTAACTACATTGCAATGCAAGTGCTATGTTTAATTTTGTTTTACAGTTTTATCTTGTCATAATTAAAAAATATTAACCAAATCATCAATTGCTTTTCACTGTGGCATGAAATTTTCTTGTCAGTTTAATATGCCAATACTGATGATCTGTGCAAGAGAGGACAGAGCCGACTATACTTCCTCAGAAGGCTGGCATCCTTCAACATCTACAATAAGATGCTGTAGATGTTCTATCAGACGGTTGTGGCGAGCGCCCTCTTCTAGGCGGTGGTGTGCTGGGGAGTCAGCATAAAGAAGAAGGACGCCTCACGCCTGGACAAACTGGTGAGGAAGGCAGGCTCTATTGTAGGCGCGGAGCTGGATAGTTTGACATCCGTGGCAGAGCGACGGGCGCTGAGCAGGCTCCTGTCAATCATGGAGAATCCACTGCATCCACTGAACAGTATCATCACCAGACAGAGGAGCAGCTTCACCGACAGAGTGCTGTCACTGTCCTGCTTCACTGACAGACTGAAGAGATCGTTCCTGCACCCACACTAAGTGACTCTTCAGTTCCACCCGGGGGGGTAAACGTGAACATTATACAAAGTTATTGTCTGTTTTTACCTGCATTTTTATTACTCTTTAATTTGATATTGTTTTTTTATCAGTATGCTGCTGCTGGAGTATGTGAATTTCCCCTTTGGGATTAATAAAGTATCTATCTATCTATCTATCTATCTATCTATGCAAAACAAAAGCGTATTGTATTTCATCATTAGAAAACACAAGCGTGAGTAGCCGGAATTTCCTGAAGTCTTACATGCTTACACTGTGGCTTACATCAGAGGACTGGTGTTGTTGCCTAGTGATTCCCCCAGTGACCCCAACACCACTTCATTGTTCATACATCATATGTCATAACTGTGTATTCATATCTAACATTTTTATTTCCTGCTTTCCAGTTTTTCAGATTCTTTTTTTTTCCCGTATATCTGCCTCAGTCCACACTCAAGTCTACATTCTTTCCAAGATACTCTGTCATGATTCTGTGGTCTCTAGGGTATCCTCCTTTTGCAGTCTTAAGCAAACTTAATTAGCTTTTTATTTATACTCCCATCAAGACTATTTATTTATATTAAAAAGAGCAGCAGCCCCGGCACTGATCCTGAGAGACACCACTTTTAATATCAGCTAATTCAGAAACACTTCCTCTCGCCATAACACTTTGCATTCTGTGTTGGGACTATGGTGAGCCCATCAACATGCTGCACTGTGAACTCCCACCAAATCGCTGACATTTCAGATTGATCTCCTCTGCCAACCAGCTACACTGTCCTTAGATTGTAATAATTGATACCCTTGTTACCCTTTAGATGGCATTTCCTGTGTATATTTGCAGAATGGATTAAAGATATAAAGCAAAGGTTCATGTGTTTTTTAAATGGTGACTCAGCTGTCTCATTTATTATCCTCACTGCCTCTCTATCAATGTCTCCGCTCTTGTGAGTCAAAGATTTGTTCTTTTTGGGACTGACTGGATTGTGGTAACTTCTTGCTGGGTTGTAACCATAAACACTGTCATGTCTGACCTGTCCTCTTAGTGCAAAATGGACAGTTTGTAGTGCTTCAATCTATACTAATAAAAGGCAAAGCCCTCACTCACTCACTCACTCACTCACTCACTGACTGACTCACTCATCACTAATTCTCCAATGTCCCGTGTGGGTGGAAGGCTGAAATTTGGCAGGCTCATTCCTTACAGCTTACTTACAAAAGTTGGGCAGTTTTCATTTCGAAATTCTACGCGTAACGGTCATAACTGGAACCTACTTTCGTATACTGTATACGGCCATAGCGGGCAGCTCGGTCGCCGTGTGAGGCGGTTGTGTCTTGCGTCTTGCATCATCACGCCTCCCATGTAATTGAGTGCCTGCACATATAAGGTAAATATTCGCGGGTCAAGGACTGTGCTTAGCATATTCATAAGTGCGGCTGATGTGCAAATCAGCACGCCTCCCATGTAATTGACTGCCTGCCCATATAAGGCTGTTCTTCGCTGCGATGTGTTCATTCCTTTCCTTGCTTCGCAAAGGAAGCAGCCTTTTCACAGCTTCTCCACTGTTTTATAAACGAACGACATATAAGAAAGTACTTTTTCCTTGCTTCACCAAGGAAGCAGCGTTTTCATTTAATCCATGGGTTCTCCACTGTTTTATTGTTCATTTATTACGATTGTTATAGTTATTGTGTAGGTTTTATTTAATCCATGGGTTCTCTGCTGTTTTATTGTTCATTTGTTACGATTGTTATAGTTATTGTGTAGCTATTTTAGACTTAGTTTACTGTTCAGATACCCATTTCCTTTATTTAATCCGCGGGTTCTCCGCTATTTTTTTGTTCCTTTATTACGATTATAGTTATTTATTGATTCCCTTCTTTGGCTGACTGCCTGCCCATATAACGCACTCCGCTGTTTTTTTGTGAAGCAGCCTTTACACAGCTTCTCCGCTGTTTTATAAACAAGCGCCATATAAGGGTGTCGTTTTTCCTTGCTTCGCCAAGTAAGCAGCCTTTTTATTTAAACCACGGGTTCTCCGCTGTTTTATTGTTCGTTTGTTACGATTGTTATAGTTATTGTGTAGGTATTTTATACTTTGTTTACTGATCAAGTACCCATTCCCTTTATTCTTCCAACTGTACCCCTATTAACATGTCTATCGAGGTGATCACCATCAATCAAAGAACTATCACTTACCGAGTGGTGTCCATGCCCGGAGATGGCGCCTGCCTTTTCCATTCTCTGTGTTACATATTGCACAGACATATCAGGCTCACTTTTGATATCCGCAGGGACATTGTGTCTTATGTATTAAATGACTGGGACAGGTTCAAAGTGTGGACTGATGAAGGTACAGGAGATAATTATAGTACACAGGAGCACTATAAGACTGAAATGCTTAAGCCCTTCACCTATGGTTCTGCATGTGAGTTGATGGCTGCCGCTGAATTGTTTGGTTGTCGCTTTCAAGTGTACCGAAATGGCCAAATATTTTACACCTTTGGGGAACCGTCAATGTCTCTTAAACATTTTAGATTCACAGGTGACGATTTGAGTAGTGGACACTTTGATGTTTATGAATATTTCAACTCTCAAAAGCTGGATGCGAAGTTATTGATTAAGCCGGTTGTATGGTTACATCGATTGACACATACCGAATGTCAGTTCAACACAAATCCAGCTGATTATGACAGCAGCAATCCAAGCTGTGAGAACACAGTAAAAAGGAGACATATCAGACGTCGTCGTAGATTTTCTGATGCAGCTAGACCGAATCAACTTCGTGCAGCTGCCGCCAAATACTCGCAGAAAAATCCACAAGTTAATAAACACGCTGTGGCTAAATACTCGCAAGCAAATCCACAAGTTCATAGGGACGCTGTCGCTAAATACTCGCAAGCACATCCACAAGTTCATAGGGACGCTGTCGCTAAATACTCGCAAGCACATCCACAAGTTAATAGGGACGCTGTCGCTAAATACTCGCAAGCGAATCCACAAGTTAATAGGGACGCTGTCGCTAAATACTCGCAAGGAAATCCACAAGTAAATAGGGACGCTGTCACTAAATACTCGCAAGCACATCCACAAGTTAATAGGGACGCTGTCGCTAAATACTCACAAGCGAATCCACAAGTTCATAGAGACGCTGTCGCTAAATACACGGAGGCAAATCCACAAGTTAATAAAGCTTCTGTTTCTAGATATGATCCCAATAATGAAAAGCGGCTCATACGAAAACAACAGGTTTGGCTCAAAAAAGCCAATTGTGGATTTGCGTACAACCCAAACATACATTATGAGTCTGACAAAACAGTACCCATTGGATCCATGGATGTTCACTGTGACTTTTGTCAGGCTCAGAAGTGGAAATGCGAGTCTCCTGGTTTGTGCTGTAACGGTGGTAAAGTCTCTCTCACTCCTTTACGTAAGCTTCCTGACCTTCTTGAGGGCCTGTTAAATGGCGAACATCCTCAAAGTGAGCATTTCTTGAACAACATTCGAAAGTACAACAGCGCATTTCAAATGACATCATTTGGTGCTAACCAAATCGTTGAGGGAAATTTTATGCCTTCATTTAAAGTTCAGGGACAAGTGTATCACTTGATTGGTAGTCTTTTACCTATGCCGAGTGAGGAACACACATTTTTGCAAATTTATTTCGTCGGGGATGATGAAAAGGAAGCACAAATCTGCTGCTCTAATTTTTCTGGACTTAACATGCCCCTGGTCAAGCAATTACAAAAAATGCTCCATGACTGTAACACTTACATCCAGGACTTCCACTCCACAATGGACAGTATTTCAGATGATGACAAAGTCTTCAAAGTTGTCATTCACGCAGACAAAAAACCATCACATGCACACAAAGGCAGATTTAATAAACCCACAGATCATCAAGTTGGTGTTGTCATCGTTGGGCAAACGTTCAACAATAGAGATATTGTCTTGAAAACCAGAGACAATAAACTGCAACGCATTAAGGAAACCCACAGATCCTATGATGCACTTCAATATCCTCTCATGTTCTGCTATGGTGAAGACGGCTATTCTTTGTCTATACCTCAAGTTCATGCTGCCAGTAAGTTACCTATAAACAAAACTGTCTCTGCAGCAAACTTCTATTCATACCGGCTTATGATCAGACAACATCATGATAATACTATCCTTTTCTTCCGAACTTTATTAAATCAGTTTTTAGTTGATATGTACGCAAAAATTTAATCCGAAAGACTAAATTATATCAGACTAAATCAAAAAAAACTACGGGCTGAAAATTACGTTCACTTAAAAGATGCTATTGACAAAAATGACACTGATTTAACAGAACTTGGTCAAGCTGTGATATTACCATCTTCCTTCACTGGAGGACCTCGCTATATGCACGAGCGTACACAAGACACAATGACATATGTACGTCATTATGGCCGCCCTGACTTATTCATCACATTTACTTGCAATCCTAAATGGCCTGACATCACTGAAATTCTCCTTCCACGTCAAAAACCTCACGATCGCCACAACCTTATCAGTCGTGTATTTCATCTCAAGATTCGCAAAATGATAGACTTACTCACGAAGAGTAACATTTTCGGCTGTACAAATTGCTACATGTACACCATAGCGTGGCAAAAGCGAGGTATTCCCCATGCACACATTCTATTGTTGCTAAAGGATAGGATTAAACCAGCTCTCATCGATCAACTCATCTGTGCGGAAATTCCTGATCCACAGACTGACCCTGCCCTACACAAAATAGTAAAATCCACCATGATTCACGGCCCATGTGGACCTCATAATATCAACTCACCCTGCATGATCAACAGAATATGCACTAAGAAGTACCCACGTCCGTTCATCTCACAAACTCAGACCGGAGAAGATGGTTACCCTCAGTACTGCCGGCGCGCACCTGCTGATGGAGGTCATACAATTAACATCAAAGGAGTAGATATCTACAACAGATGGGTGGTCCCTTATAGTCCTGTGCTGTCCCGCTTCTTCAATGCTCACATCAATGTCGAATTTTGCAATTCAGTAAAATTAATCAAATACATCTGCAAGTATGTTAACAAGGGAAGTGACCAGGCAATATTTACAATACAAAATCAAAATGATGAAGTATCTCGATACGAAGCTGGTCGTTACATTAGTAGCTCTGAAGCAGCCTGGCACATTTTCTGTTTTCCCATTCACGAACGTTTCCCTCCGGTCGTTCATCTTGCTGTGCATCTTGAGAACGGACAAAGAATTTATTTCACAGAAGGCAACGTTGCCAATAAAGTACACAATCCACCACAAACGACCCTTTTAGCGTTCTTTGACCTTTGCAAACATGATGATTTTGCTAAACAACTTCATTATAATGAAATTCCATCATATTATGTGTGGGCAAACAACATGTTTCGTCGAAGGAAACAGGGCAACCCTGTACCAGGATATTCGGGAGTGAAAAAGGATAATGTACTGGGACGGGTCTACACTGTACAGCCGAATAACTCGGAATGCTACCATCTTCGACTGCTGCTCAACAAAATCACAGGTCCCACATCTTTCAAATCTCTCAGAACAGTTGATGGTGTCCTACATCCGACCTATAAGTCAGCCTGCAGTGCACTCAGTTTATTACATGACGATATCAACTGGGACGAGACTCTACAGGAAGCTACTCTATCTCGCTCACCTCAAAAGATCCGTGAACTATTTGCTGTCATGTTAGTGTTCTGCCAAATGGAAAACCCCTTAAACCTATGGGAAAAACATAAAGACAGCATAGCAGAAGATGTTAGGAGACAAACTGAAAGAGATTATATACGAACAGAAGTCCACCAGTGGTTAAATTTGATCTATAACAAGTGTCTACAGTTGCTTGAAAACTACGTAATTGCTATTGGAGGTCAATCTCTTCATCATTACGGTTTGCCTTCACCTTTAACAGAACTGGCACAACTTGCGTCAAATCCCGAGTACTTGAAAGAGACATCTTACAACACCTCGAACTTGGCCAATATAGTCACAAATAACGAGCGGTTGCTAAATAGTGACCAAAAGTCAGTTTATGAGCAAATCATGAGCAGCGTTGCGTCTGCCACTGCCACGGTGTTTTTCCTTGATGCTCCAGGAGGAACTGGTAAGACATTCCTAATAAACCTTCTCCTTGCAAAAATCCGAGCAAAATGTAACATTGCCATAGCTGTGACTTCTTCTGGCATTGCTGCAACTCTTCTAGAGGGTGGCAGAACTGCTCATTCAGCTTTCAAGCTACCTCTGAACCTCAACCATACTGAATCCCCCATGTGTAACATATCAAAGCAGAGCAACATGGCTGAAGTGCTGCGACATTGTCAGCTTATTGTCTGGGATGAATGCACTATGGCACACAGAGCAGGTATTGAGGCTTTAGACAGGACCCTCCAAGACATCCGAAACACCAAAAAACTTATGGGAGGCTTGACAGTGTTGCTGGCTGGAGACTTTCGCCAAACCCTACCAGTCGTGCCCAGAGGAACACGCGCTGATGAAGTTAAAGCATCTCTGAAATCTTCATACCTGTGGCCAAAAATCCATGTTGTTACTTTAAAAATAAACATGAGAGTTCATTTGAAAGGCGACAAAAAACCCGAAGAGTTCTCTGCTCTTCTGATGAGTATAGGTGATGCACCTTCATACAAGAAAACCGTAAAATAAATATTCCGACGAATCTATGTCTCATCGTGAATACCTTACAAAGCCTTCTTCAAAATGTTTACCCCAATCTATGAAATCTACACCAAAATAACGTCTCATGGTTAAGAGAGAGAGCTATCCTGACACCAAAAAATGACATTACTACGACTATAAACAACATTTTACTTCAAGAACTACCTTCACAAACAAAAACATATCAATCTGTTGATTCAGTTGTAGAAGTAGAAGACGCGGTTCATTATCCAGTAAAATTTCTGAACACTCTAAATCCTCCAGGCACTCCTGAGCATAATCTCATCTTGAAAGTTGGGGCACCAATAATGTTACTGAGAAACTTAACATCCACCGAAACTTTGTAACGGCACGAGACTTCAGGTCACATCTCTACAAAACAACTTAATTGAAGCAACTATTTTTACTGGCAGTGCCTCAGGTGACACAGTTTTTATTCCTTGCATCCCCGTTATACCATCTAATCTCCCATTTCAATTCAAACGCGTTCAATTTCCAGTAAGGCTCTACTTCGCAATGACAATTTAGTCTCAGGGAAAAACACTACAAAAGGTTGGCATTGATTTGAGGCAGGATTGCTTTTCACATGGCCAACTGTATGTTGCATGCTCAAGAGTAAGCTCAGCACACAGCTTGGTCATATTACAACCGGAGGTCCAAACTGACAACGTGGTATACAGAAAGATCCTTAACAAATAATTTTTTATATATTTTCCCTCAGTTTAAAAATGTTTACTTTTTTCTTAATAAAAATATTCAGGCAGTATTTCGCCGCTGCGAAGCACGGGTATTTTGCTAGTTATGACAAAAAGCTGACAAAACAGCAGTTAAGCACCAACCCTTTGATCCTTGTTTGTATTACGCTGCACTTCCACTCTCGATCAAACCTGACCCAACACCCCACTACAAAAGCACAAGACCTTCCTTTGTATATTACAGTAGACAGAAGCCATAAGTGGCGTTGCCCAGGTAAGTAATTTCAAGCTCTAGTCATTTTGTCTGCTAGTCTGGCTTCAGTGTGTTTGGATGTTTCACTTGCTGTGAGCCAGCAGATGGCACTAGTGTGCCAACTGTAGCACAGAGGAAGCCCACTTGTTCAAAATTTTAGGTTCCAAAGTAGTCTGTCTTGTCCATATGGTCCTAGAGAGCAACTATGCAAAATATTGCCCTGATCAGTCAAAGGGTATAGGATTTTGTAGGGAACAGACAGGCAGACATCCAGACATTATATTTAATATAGGTAGATTATACATACACCCTCACTGCTGGGGCTCTCATTCAAGTTTTGAGTGACCGGCCTGCCTGTTACTGGCAAGCTCAGCACAAAATATTTTTGGAATGATTTAATTAATTTTGTGAGGTACGGAAGTGAAATGAAACGGACTAGTATGGGACTGAAATAAATTTTGCCCAAAAGGGAATGGATCTGGTGTTTGCCAAGCTGAATTCTTAGATGGTGGAAGTGGCTGTAATTCAGCAAGAGGAAGAAGCTGCATTTGTGAGCCTTGAATTTTTTTTCTAGCATATTTTACAGGCCCCATAATCGAAACGATTTCTGTGTATTTCTGCACAGTTCTAAACACTCTCACATTGACTTCCATATATTAGGGTTTTTTCAAGGAGATGTATATTGTGTCTTTTAGTGTTGTATCGGTTAATAAGTGCTACACTTTATATTTTGCTTTTGGGTCATGATTTGGTTCAAACCATACTTTTTGAATTTTAGTTTAGCTTGCTTCTTGGCTCAAAAGATTTAATGCTATCAAAAAAATACATCTGTTTGTATTGACTTTTCCTGCTTTGTCTCTTTAGGGGTCACCAATGCAGATCATCTTCTTCCATATCTTCCTGTCTTCTGCATCTTGCTCTGTCACTCCCATCACTTTCATGTCCTCTCTCACCACATCCATAAACCTTCTCTTAGGCCTTCCTCTTTTACTCTTGCCTGGCAGCTCTATCCTTAGCATCCTACTCCCAATATACCCAGTATCTCTCCTCTGCACATGTCCAAACCAATGCAATCTCGCCACTCTGACTTTGTCTCGCAACAGTCCAACTTGAGCTGATCCTCTAATGTACTCATTTCTAATCCTATCCATCCTCATCACACCCAGTGTAAATCTTAGCATCTTTAACTCTGCCACCTCCAGCTCTGTCTCCTGCTTTCTGGTCAGTGCCACCGTCTCCAACCCATTTGCCATAGCTGGTCTCACAACTGTTCTGTAGACCTTCCCTTTCACTCTTGCTGATACCTGTATGTCACAAATTACTCCTGACACTCTTCTCCACCCATTCCACCCTGCCTGCACTCTCTTTTTCACCTCTCTTCTGCAATCCCCATTACTCTGTACTGTTGATCCCAAGTATTTAAACTCATCCACCTTCGCCAACTGTACTCCCTGCATCCTCACCATTCCACTGACCTTCCTCTCATTTACACACATGTATTCTGTCTTGTTCCCACTGACCTCTCTAGAGCATATCTCCACCTCTCCAGGGTCTCCTCAACTGTTCTCCCTACTATCGCTACAGATCACAATGTCATCAGCAAACATCATAGCCCACGGGGACTCCTGTCTAATCTCGTCTGTCAACCTGTCCATCACCATTGCAAATAAGAAAGGGCTCAGAGCCGATCCCTGATGTAATCCTACCTCCACGTTGAATGCATCCGTCACTCCTACTGCAGGCCTCACCACAGTCACACTTCCCTCGTACATATCCTGTACAACTCTTACATACTTATCTGCCACAGAGTAAGTGTGATTTGAATGTGTGTGTGTGTGTTGAGGGGGGTTTCATGTGAGTGTCCAGCAGGGGGCACTTGTCCCTCGGGAATGTGTTCTTTTTAGAAATGCTGACCTTTGAACCTGCATATATACCCCTTCAGTAACCCGGCGCAAATGTTAAGACACGAAAAATAGGCACAAAAGAAACGTTATATTTACTGTAATTTGCTTTGCATTGTAGCATAATCATTTATATATACAAAAACTGCAAAAGAGAGGCTATTGGAACAGTGCGGTCACCGTTCAGTTCTTCAGTGGGGGTCGTTGTAGACTGCAGTCCATTCAGTTGGGGTAGAGGCTTGCTTCTTGGTGCAGAGTCGACGTCAACATCTGTGCCATAAATACCCACACTTTAAGCATATTCAGTGAGCTATTTGTGATCTATGGACCACTACCAACTGAGCTATTTGCATGTGCTATGTATAGCTTAGACCTTCTAAAAATCCAATCCAGCATATTCTTTCATTATCTGTGAAGAGTGAAGCTTCCATAATCACTTACGGTGTCTGCCTGAAGGAGCTTTTTTTTGCATAAGCTAAAAACATATGTATGTTAAACATAATTAGTTTCACAAATCACAATATCAAATTGCTGTTTTACAATTCTGGTTACAACATGAAATATGGGGACCCAGTAGTCTAGTTCAAAATTGGAAAAGACCCTAAAATTTGAAGAAGTCCTGCCTTGTATTAAAGTAGAATATCTCAGGATGTTATCACTTGTCCGTAGTCTTCCATTGCTTAAATAACATTGAGAGAGGTAGGCTCCAGCAACTGTGACCCAAAAATCAAAAAGCGTGCACAGTAAATAGACAGATGAATGGATATGTCAATGCAAATATTGAGAAATTAACTAGTATTACTGCACCCTACAAGGAATTTTCCAAATTCTCCATAAATGGAAGGAAATAAATGTGTTACCTCATGTCTTGGTAATTACTGATGAATGCTCTGATTTAACCAAAGTCTGGCTTAGAAATAGTTACGTCAATCCTCCTGTCCATGTAGGGAACCTGTTTAATCCAGTTTTTGAGTTGTGGTGGACCTGCAGCCTATTGCTATGCTTTTAGCTGCAAGGCAGTAACCAACCCTGTAAACTTTTCATTCACAGCAGGCCATTTTAGAGTCACTGAGTAACCTAACATGTACGTCCTTGGCATGTAGGAGGAAGGCTAAGAAGACTCAGTGAAAACCCACGCAGACACTGGGAGAATGTACAAACACCACAGAGCAGAGGGACTGGTTGGAAGGTGATCCCTGTGCTTTGTGTAAGGTGTGAGTGATCATGTGATGATTATAATGATAATAATAAGTTCATTTCTGAGCAACTGGAAAAATAGCTTTGATATATATTTCAAGGCAAAGCTGCTTATTCACAATCCGGTATATTCTAGTTTCCTTCCGTTACCATAAGCCAGTCTCTTAAACACAGAAGGCATGTTTTCTTAAATTGAAACATTTGCTGCTACAGAGTGGATGTATTTGGTTAAGTTTTAATGCCTTTTCCTTCACCTATGGACCATGGTGCCCTTTAGCCCAATTGTAAGTTGCAAGAACAGAGAAGGTATGTTTAAACTTTAGAATGCAATTTTACCCGGCAAATATATATAACATGATTGTGAAAAAATAGCTTTGGTTTGAATAATGCCAATCCTTTAATCTTATTTAGAGTTGTGGTGGTTGATTATGATGGTGATGATAGTAATAATAAAAATAATAATATGGTTCCAAAAATTGATCAATGTATGCATGTATTATTATTAGTGTTATTATTTCTACTGTAATCGTGTGACCTTGTACTGCTGCACTTGATTCTGAGAGCAGATGAATAAATCAAACAGATCTCCTTCCTGAACAGTTGTCTTGTAAGACTGACCTGCTCTTTCCTTTTGTTTCCCTTCCATTCACTGTCTGGCCTGCCTGGCTTCCAGGCCATTGTAATCCTGAATATATAAGTTATTCATGAAAATACCTGGATTGAATTGTTTCAGGTAAACTAATTACAGTTGTATTGAAGTATTTTATATGTATTAGCAAACGATTTTCTGTGTCTATTATTATTATACCTCTTTAAGGCAGCCTTGAAATGTTGGTCTGATTTGTTCAGGATGTTCTCTGTCTCCTGTAATTAGAAGAAAATGTTTGAAGAAATAAGAGGAAAACACTCAAGTGAGATTCTTTGTTATTATCGTTTTAAAAAAACAGTCATTTGTGTCTGGCTTTTTTTCATGTGCTGTCATGATTTCACCTTGAATCTGAATTGTTTTTGGGTCTTTAAATTATCCTGTGGTTTTGCTATTGGGTATCTTTAAAGACTTGTGAGGGAAGCATACTTTTCCACAAAATGTCAAAATATCGACTCAGTTGCTCCTTTCAGTCAGAGAGGCGTGTAAAAGGTTTGGGCCTGGTCGTAACCTTGCTCAAAGTCTCTGTCTGTGTTTTTCAAGTACAGAGAGACAAGGAGGGGCAAGGAGCCAAGAGACTTGAATCCCATCTTTGTCTCCAATTCCCGAGTGGCATGGGTGACCTTGGCTGAGTCATTTATTAGAAGAAAAGCTTGAACATTTAGAGAGCAGGTTCCCTGTGCTAAAACATTAAGTAAAGTTGTGTTTCTAAAAGTAAATAGAATCATGCAATTCAAGGAGTAAACTTGATCAGATTAGATTGTGACTGAATGAAATGGCTCTTCTGGCACTGAATTGTTTTTTTTCCCTTCTTCTTCTTTCCCCAGATGCTGACACAAATTCTGTCACAGCACCAATCCTCCCTCCCCCCCTGTTCTTAATAGCTGGCTGGCAGGATAGCAGACCTCTTTGAATATTCATTGAAATTCTCTCGGCGTATTGACTTGCTGTCATCCAGGATGCGCAATTTAGGCTAAAGTCGCCAGGCCCGTCTTCAGCTGAGTCCCTGCGCACAGGGAGGATGCCTCTGTGTTATCAGATGAGGACATGGATTGAAATATTTACAGAGCTGACAGCCAGGCTCTTGAGCTTCACTGAGATTGGCAGAGAAAGGTAAAAAGAAGAGCAAAAACAGCCATGAAAACACAAGCTAATCACCAGTCCTTCAGGTATACACAACACAGCTGATTCTGTGAGCCTCCAAGAGTGCAGATCAGTTAGAATGACGTCTCCGCGATTGATCACAAGTCCTCAGCTGACAGCTCCTTCATTGAGCTCGATTTCAAATTTAAAGATTCTCTGGCCATTCAGCTTCCACCTTTTTGAATTAATTATATTGTGTACACTTAAACAGATATGATTTCCTTAGACAATTTTAACTTCATGGGAAAGACATGTTCACAGAAACAGAAAAAATTAACATGATAATAGAAATAAACTGTTGAACATTGCCATTTCCTAATCTTGCATCACAATGTTGTTTAACAATACAGTATTTTTTAAAATTTGTTTTGTTGTTTAAGAGAAATCTGTAATATGGCTACAGTGGATTCATGGAAGCACTGCCACAAAGGATAATGGCGCCATTTCATAAAGACTGCATTGATTTCTTTTCAACTGTAAAAGTTTGTTTGGCCATTCATAACAAGTTTAATATTTTTGGATTATATTTACTGTAAGTATACAGCATTACATTAAAAATGGGAAAAAAAAAACAAAAAAAAACAGCAATAATAATAACCTTTCCACTTTACTTTTACCCTCACTCAGGCTCTTCACCCATTCCATCTTCAGACGAGCTGCTGCTCCAATAAGCTGTCGCAGAGATCCTTAGGCACTCGTGATCACAGGTGTCACCAGCTGATTATGGGAATATTTTATATAGTCCAGTTTACATTCCACAGAGTCTCTTACGCTCTTAATGTTTGCAGATGAAAGGTAGCCTTCCCTCTCTGTGACTTCTCCCAAGTACCCAGCTGGTCTGAAAGGCAGTTGAGATGAGCTGGCACTCGGGTTTGTAATAACAACAGCATATCATCAATTTAAAAATGATTATGAATCCCTTTTTGAAATCTGTAATGAAACTAATTGCCTTTAACTGTAAACCTATAGCACAATTGGGCTGATCTGACTACAATATGATCTATCATACTTCCACCTACAAGCCTGTTATTAGACAACAGCAGCTCTCTTATCATTAGCCAAGCCAGAAGTTATTGGGAGTGTTTGGAGGGTTGTTGTTTGCTACAATATTTATATTTTTCTTTAACTGCTGTAAAGTTTTACTTTCCCCTTTGGGACAAATAAAAATTATCTATCTATCTATCTATCTATCTATCTATCTATCTATCTATCTAT
>JANRMT010027041.1:76012056-76037471 GCA_026402145.1 Polypterus bichir lapradei
TATCTATCTATCTATCTATCTATCTATCTATCTATCTATCTATCTATCTATCTATCTATCTATCTATCTGTGTCTTTTTGTTTATTTGTTTGTTTGGTTTTTTTTCCTCCTTATCCCCTTGTTTTCCATTCCACATCCCAGAGACTGGCAGGTCAGATTAAATGGACACCACAGACTGGCCCAGTACTGGGGCCTCATGCATAATGCCTTGCGTAGAATTCACACTATAACATGGTGTATGGACAAAAGTGAAAATGTTCACATGCACAAAAAAATCTAGATGCATAAATCTGTGCATTTGCCAACTTCCACGTTCTTCCACTACGTAAATCCCGGTCAGCGTGAAAAGTAACGCACGCGCCTGCTGCCACTCCCCAACTCGTCCCAGAATTACGCCTCTTTGAATATGTAAATCAATATAAATTGCCCTTAAGCTCAGCATTCTGTGAAAAGGCAATGGCAAAAGCATGGAGGGAAATGAAAGAATTTCAGCGAATACCAAGTAGAGGCAAGGAAAAACTTACTATTTGTTGATTTAAACAGTGGTATAAACAACAAAAGGAAGTTGATCGAGTGACATAGCATATCGGAGAAACTTGAAAGCTCAAGTTCACAAAGTCGCACAGTGCCCGAAATAAAAAAGAAGCTGTCAGATATCAAAGTCGCCGTGAAAAGGCGAGTCATAGCCCACCGTCTTAGTGTCATAGTAAAGCTTATTAGGGTACAGAGAAAAAAAAAATAGGCATACAGTGGCAAAAAAAAGCTTAAAATGTCAACTTTAATTTCAAAAACTCCACTTTAATCATGTAGTTTATCATTAAAGTAGAACATCATAAACTTCATTTTAAAATCTTTAATTTACTAGTTTCTTAAATACCATCATGACTAAAGTAGCACGTTAAATGCTTTTGTTTTGTATATGTTCTTCTACAGGGTGGTCCAGATCTAATTATGCAATTTTCATTACACTACAACTTATTAAGTTTATTGCATAGAGAACTCACAACTGAATGGAGGACAAGTGGGACATTACATGGAAAATCAGTGAATTAATTCAATGTAAGTCCATTTTCGTTTATTACAAGATATTTCAAACAATTCTTTTGTCTTGCATTGTTTTCCTGCATTGCATTAAAAGTTGTATAATTAGATCTGGACCACCTTATATGTGCTCTATGTGTGTGAATCACTACGTGTTTCTTAAACGGGTTTTCTCTTTCTCCGATGGGACACAGAATCCATTACGTTTGTGATATTACAGCTCTTTGAATAATTTAAATACTGAGATGTATACTTGATATAATTTTCATGATGATAGGAATTAAAGCATGTTATTAAATATGGGAACACAGTGGCGAAGTGATAGTGACGAGCTGGCACCTCGTCCAGAGATTGTTCCTGCCACAGGCAAGATGCTTGCTGCGCCGTGCGCGACCTTCGATGAAATAATTTATTGCAGCAGTACTATCTCTCTCAAACGTACTAACCTTCAATTCCTGTCCTTCCTTTTCTTTCTCCAAGTACCCAATCGCCACACAATCAGCTCTGTAATAGATGTACAGCCATCTGTAGGCTTAGAACGCCGATTCTTCAAAATGAAGGGAACATTCCAGTGTCGCGCCAGCCCCAGCAAGAATACAGTGCGAGGCAGGAACAATTCCTGAACAGGGCACCAGCTCCTTGCTAGCGCTGCGACACCATGTCCTCACATGTTTAATTATTGACAATATAGATAATTTAAGTAATGTTAACATTTTATCTGTTGTCACAAAACCCATACAGAGTCATAAAAAGGTTTGGGGCAGCCACCCGTATAATTTTGTTTCCTGGCTGCAACAGTCGTTTTTAAATGAATACTGCACTGATGTGCACACAACCGAGTCCAAGACAGAACTGAGGGACTAGGGAAAAGGTGTAGGTTTTTTAAGGAGAAGACAGGAAGTGAGATCATAGGGATCGGGTTCATGGTCTTCAGCCACTAGTTCGAGTCCGGACGTGACATCACAGGGGCCGGGGCCGGCAAGGTCTTCTTCCATTGGCTCGGTCCCGGAAGTGACGTCAAGAGATCCAGGTGGGATCTCCCGTGAATGGTCTGCAGGGAAGGGAGAAAAAGAGTCAGTGCACTCTGCCACATCCTGGCATATTTTGGAACCGCTCCTAGTCAAGCCCTTTAGCTGCCTCCCATGTGCACGTGTGTGACACTGTATAATGTAATAAACATATTTTACTGCATTTCATCTTAAAAATGATATCGTCATCATATGTAAATATGCTCTTTATAAAGTGGCTCAGGTTGTGCAATATTATAACTGTATCGCAAGTTTACAGTGAGGTGATTGTACTTATAAGTACAAACAGTTCTACAAGGAGCACTTGGTGGACTGACTGAGTGCATTTACAGTTCTTGGGATGAAACTGTTTCTGAACTGCGAGGTCTGTACAGGAAAGGCTCTGAAGCTTTTGCCATATGAGGGCAGTTCAATAGACAGCATGACTGAGGCAGCGTGTACTTGATGCTGTATACTGATAATTCTCTTTCCGATTAGCTGCTGTACAGCTGTGATTCCACACTCAGATGCAGTGATATAAATACTCCGAGTGGTGCAGTGAGAGTAATATGAAAAAAGATGGTCCACTGTGGCAACACCTAACGCGAGCAGCTGAAAGAAAAAGAAGGAAGCGCAGTGAGAGTAACAACACTAAAGCAGCTATTGTATTTAGAATAGTTTGACCATTCTGTGGACCATTATATTGTTACAGGTTAATTACAATCAGATGCCTTAAACTAATAAACAATATGCGGTTAATTTCAGTGTATTTATAAAGCCACGTCAGGGATGTGGATCTAAAAAAAGAAAGGGAAACCACACAGGAACAGTAGCACTGCTTTGACGCTGGGTGTCGCCAGTTTGCAAAACTGAGCTGAGAACTTGTGTACGCCAGGGTTTGAGCTAGCATGAAAATGTGCATGGCTTTACGCCAAGTTTAGGTTTTATACATCACAATTTGAGCGTGGAAACGGGAGTATGCAACATTTTTGTGCGTACGCACCGTTTATACATGAGGCCCCAGGTGATTGTGATTCTGTTAGTGGCAGTGGCCTGTGATGGACTGGCAACCCATCCAAAGTTTGCCTGAAGTCACAAAAAAGTAGAGCTTCAGATTTTTCAGTTATTTAAAAGCAAAAATAACAAATCAAAAGCAATGCATTAATTTTTTTTTAACATGACAGTCATTAATGAGTATTTTTGAAAGTTCCCCAAAAGTAAACATTTGTAACTTAAACACTCTGGGAGGAAAGCACTCATGAGGTAATGCTTATGCCAGATGTGTCAGAGGTCCACAGACGTAACTGCTTTATAATTGAGGCAAATTGGTGCAATGTGTCCCGATCAAAAATAATGTTATTTGAATGGATTTTGAATTGAAATGTCTGGCTAAAAATAAACTAGTCCTGATTATATAAATACTAGAATAGTGACATTTTGCCCACAGGCAAAACAGAGAATGTGCATTTTAACAAATATCCATAGATAAAGTTTTGTTGTTTTTTTTTAAAGTGTATATTTTTCTTTTTTGATTGCTATGGTGATGGTATGATGGTACAGTGATTAATGCTGCTGCTTCATAGCTTCTGTTTTCGAGGTTCACATCTCATCACTGTATTTGCCCATCCCCATTGGATTCGTGTTGATTTCTACAGGTCCATTTTTTCCTCCCACTTCCCAAAGTTGTGTCTGTTACAGCAGCTTTTTGACAACTGTGATTGTCACCCCATCATCTGATGGCTCTTGGCTTGTGCCCAGTGAGGTTCAGGCCCCGAGTAAGGTGTGAAAAATGAATTATAATTGAGACATTTATAGTAAAATAACATTAAATATCAAACAGTGCATTACAGTGAAATCAGATACCGAGATGGAAAATAGACAAAATTCAGTGTAGTAGGCAAGATTTAGGACTTCAGCCTGCACATGGATTTCACAATGGCACCTAATAGTTTCCCATGTTTTATGCCATGAACTTAACTGATTACCGTTTTCCTGGTCTGTAACACATAATGTTAAAAGAGAACCTTTTACCGTCATTCTCTGGGTAGGACAACCAGCAGAATGTCTGGTGTGAGTGATGACTTTTGGGGTAGTAAGCTCATAAATAACTACTGCATAATAATTTTTATTTACAACTTTTCAACTTCTCCTATAGTTTGCATACATTTCGTATATGCATTAATGCTATCACTTTACATAACATGTATAATTAGTGTTTATAAATTAGAAGTGATTTCATCAAGGTGCTACACCTCCTCCTAAATTGTATTTAAATAGTAAATGCTTTTACTTGCGATGTGCCTTTGCTTGCAGATTATATGAAGCCTACGATAATCTTCCTAACTTTCAGATTTTACACATTCATGATATATTTTATGCTAATAGCAAACTTTTTTTATTGCCTCACTGAATGTATGCTACAGCCCACCTATGAAACGTTCCAGGAATAAAATACAAACCTTCTAATGTCAATCTAGAAACCTTCAAGGACAACTAGCGTAAAATGGCCATTTACAAGCCAGCCATTTACCAAGTCTGTGAAGTATGTAGCCCAAAATATGCCATTCACAAAGGCCTGAAATACTGCAGGGACATTTGATTGGTCAAATGCCATTACAAGGTACTCATAGTGACCTTTGGAGGTGTTGAAGGCAGTCCGCTCATCACCCTCGCTAATTCAAACTGTTAAATCGATACTAAACACTGTGTGGACCCTGCCACTTGATTTAACAGAGCTGATATGAGGGGAAATTCGTTATTTTTATATATAATATAAATATAAAACATATATATTATTTTTAAACTATTTTAAAATGTAATTAATACATAGTCAACAGAGAACCATACTTTTTCTGAATAAAGAAAACATCAAGCGCCTATTTGACTGTTAATAGTCTGATAAATGCATTAGCTGGGTTCCCTCTAGTTCAGCTTCCCGTGGCCTTGGATTCAGTACATGAGAGGGCTTAACTTTTCCTTTTGGGAGCAGATGCTTCGGATGGTAACTCATCTACAGTCATATGAACTATTGACCTTTGCTTGCTGAATACAACTGAGAAAGATTCATTTTTCAGGGGCAGTAATTCTGTGGAAGTACATTGTATTCCTCACAGATGTACGTTATGGTTACAAGACACAAGCCTCTCTTTTCCCAGTGTAGTAATTTCACTGGTGGACTAATTTATTTATTTTTGGAAGTGTTTTTGCAGTGAGGGGAAACCTAGAATGATGTTTGGTTAAAAGGGTCTCTAAACCAAAATATGTTTTCATAGTAAAATTTTCAATTTATAGATGTCTGTCATGAAACAGTAACATATCTAATTTGGCCTGTTTTTCTAGATTTGTGCAGTCATGCAAAAAAAAAAAGTATGATAGATAACAAAATCAGAAATGTAGAATATACAGTGCCTATAAAAAGTATTCACCCACCCCTTGGAACTTTTTATATTTTATCATTATATAACATTGAATCACACTGGATTTAATTTTGAATTTTTAACACTGATAACAGAAAAAGACTCCTTTATGTCAAAGTGAAAACAGATCTGTGCAAATTGATTTAAATCACAGTCATATGAAAAAGTTTGGGAACCCCTGTCAGCCTGCATACTAATTTACTCAACTTTCAACAAAAAAGATAACAGTGGTATGTCTTTCATTTCCTAGGAACATCTGAGTACTGGGGTGTTTTCCAAACAAAAATTTTTAGTGAAGCAGTATTTAGTTGCATGAAATGAAATCAAATGTGAACAACTGGCTGTGCAAAAATCTGGGTCCCCTTGTAATTTTGCTGATTTGAATGCATGTAACTGCTCAATACTGATTACTTGCCACACCAAATTGGTTGGATTAGCTCGTTAATAAGCCTTGAATGTCATAGACAGGTGTGTCCAATCATGAGAAAAGGTATTTAAGGTGGTCAATTGCAAGTTGTGCTTCCCTTTGACTCTCCTCTGAAGAGTGACAGCATGGGATCCTCAAAGCAACTCTCAAAAATCTGAAAACAAAGATTGTTCAGTATCATGGTTTAGGGGAAGGTTACAAAAAGCTATCTCAGAGGTTTAAACTGTCAGTTTCAACTGTAAGGAATGTAATCAGGAAATGTAAGGCCACAGGCACAGTTGATGTTAAAGCCAGGTCTGTCAGGCCAAGAAAAATACAGGAGCGGCATATGCGCAGGATTGTGAGAATGGTTACAGACAACTCACAGATCACCTCCAAAGACCTGCAAGAACATCTTGCTGCAGATAGTGTATCTGTACATCATTCTACAAGTCAGCACAATTTGCACAAAGAACATCTGGATGGCAGGGTGATGAGAAAGAAGCCCTTTCCGCACTCACGCCATAAACAGAGTCACTTGTTGTATGCAAATGCTTATTTAGACAAGCCTGATTCATTTTGGAACAAAGTGCTTTGGACTGACAAGACAAAAATTGAGTTATGTGTTCATAACAAAAAGCGCTTTGCATGGCGGAAGAAGAACACCGTATTCCAAGAAAAATACCTGCTACCTACTGTCAAATTTGGTGGAGGTCCCATCATGCTGTGGGGCTGTGTAGCTAGTTGAGGGACTGGGGCTCTTGTTAAAGTCGAGGGTCAGATGAATTTAACCCAATATCAACAAATTCTTCAGGATAATATTCAAGCATTAGTCAAAAAGTCGAAGTTACGCAGGGGTTGGATATTCAAACAAGACAATGACCCAAAACACAGTTCAAAATCTACAAAGGCATTCATACAGAGGGAGAAGTACAATGTTCTGGAATGGCCATCACAGTCCCCTGACTTGAATATCATCGAAAATCTATGGGATGATTTGAAGCAGGCTGTCCATGCTCGGCAGCCATCAAATTTAACTGAACTGGAGAGATTTTGTATGAAAGAATGGTCAAAAATACCTCCATCCAGAATCCAGACACTCATCAAAGGCTATAGGAGGCTTCTAGAGGCTGTTATATTTGCAAAAGGAGGCTCAACTAAGTATTGATGTCATATCTCTGTTGGGGTGCCCAAATTCATTCACCTATGTAATTTTGTTATGATGCATATTGCATATTTTCTGTTAATCCAATAAACTTAATGTCACTGCTGAAATACTACTGTTTCCATAAGGCATGTCATATATTTAAAGGAAGTTGCTACTTTGAAAGCTCAGCCAATGACAAACAAAAATCCAAAGAATTAAGAGGGGTTTCCAAACTTTTTCATATGACTGTAATTACAAATATAAAACACACAATAATTGGTCCCATAAGTGTTCACCCCTTGACGTCAATATTCAGTAGATGTGTCTTTGGCAGCCATGATAGCTTTGAGTCTTTGTGCACAGGTCTGTGTCAGCTTTGCACATCTGACATTTTTGCTCAGTTTTCTTCATTGAAAACTGCTCAAGGTCTTTCAGGCTGAACAGCCTTTTCCAAGTCCAGCCACAAATTCTCAATTGAATTGAGATCTGAACCGTGACTTAGCCCTTCCAGCATATTAAAATTGTTGTTTTAAAGCCATTTCTGTATAGTTTTGGCTTAATGATTGGGGTTGTTGTCTTGAAAACTAATCTGGTTTGACCACATCAGGTTTCCCTCCAAGTTGTCCCATATTTTGTAGCTTTCATTTTGCCCTCTACCCTTACAAGCCGTCCAGTACTTGCTGTGGAGAAGCTTCCTCACAGTATGATACTGCCACCATCATGCTTCACAGTGCGGATGGTGTGTTTTTCATAATGTGCAATGTTAGGCTTACACCAATCTCAATTTTGGTCTCATCAGACCATAGAAACTTCTTCCAGCTGACTTCAGAGTCTCTCGTGTGCTTTCTGGCAAACTCTAATCAAGATGTAATGTGCATTTTTTAACAGTGGCTTTATCTTTGCTAGTCTCCCATAAAGCTGCGGCTGGCATAGAGTTCTCATGGGTTTCTTGTTGGTCTCCATCACTGATCTTCTTGTACGATTCTGAGCTGTACTCTTTCCATTTCCTAATGGCTATCTTAACTGGACCCCGAGGAATATGCAGTGACTTGGAGATTTTTTTTTGTGCTTTTCTTTCACTTTTGAACAGAGTTGCTTGGAGTGTTCTTTTGTCTTCATTGTGTAGGTTAGGCTACAGTACTGACCACAAGCTGCACCTTCCACATGCAGCAGCATTTATACCACAACTAACTGAAACCCGAGACAAGTGACCTCCATTAAATTAATTCTAAAACCAATTGGTTGCACTAGTGATAATTTTGGAGTGTTATGCTGAAGGATGTGAATACTAATGTGATCAATTATTTTGTGTTTTATATCTGTATTTAATTTATACCACTTGGCATAGATCTGTTTGCACATTTACATTAGAGAGTCTGTTCTGTATGATCAATGATAAAAAAAATCAAAACAAATCCACTTTAGCTCAATGTATAACAATAAAATGTGACAACTTCCAAGGGTATGAATACTTTTGATAGACACTGTATAATTACCTTTGTTTTCCCACTCTTGTCATTAAAGCGAATGTTTTATGCAGTAATGTTTCATTCTCATTTAACAGGTCTCCTTATTTGTAAGGTTTTGAATGCTGTAGGCCAATACATCGATCGTGATTGAATGGTAGATCACAAAGGTAGTGCAGGTAGATCGCGTTTCAAAAAAAATTTTTTTAAACATTAGTCTATCATATATCCTCCCTATGGCATTTACCACTTGGTTGACATACAGGGCGGCCAGTCTGAGATCTCTTTTCTTCTAACACACTGGTCATCCTGCACGCACGATCAAACGCGCGAGCTACTGCAAAACTCCGGATGTAATCTAGTTAGCCTTCCAATTTATATCGACTAAAGAAGGGATTTAAAGAAAAAAATGTTTGGGGAGGGTATGGGCTGGATGTGGAATTGGAAGAGGATTTTTTTTTCTCACAATGTCACAATCGAAGTGCGTTTGTCTGATCTGTCAATCTGTCATTGCTATTCCAAAGAAGAAAAATGTGGAAAGGCACTTTCAAACTGTTCATAAAAACTACGAAACTGACTTCCTTCCGAAAAGTGATCTGAGAAAGAGAAAGGAGAGAGAACTAAAATCGCAGTTAATCGGACAGCCGTCATTTTTCACTCGGCTGAATTCAAAAGCAAAGGCAGACACACCAAAGCATCGTTCCGGGTGAGTCACTCGATCATTAAGCATAAGAAGTCCTTCCAAGATGGAGAGATGATAAAAGATGCCTTCGTTGAGACAGATGGCTAGGGAGAAATTTCTGCTGAGATTTCAAGACCCCTGGCTGGAGAAAAAGGAGTTTCTCTTTGTCATTAAACATGCAGAATACAAGCAACTTAATAACGATCAATGGCCACTAGACTTGGCATTTTTTTCCCGATCTGACCAACATGTTGAATGCGCTTAATTTACAGCTGCAAGGAAAAAACTCCATGGTCAATATGATTAGCTCAGTTAATGCTTTCAAACAAAAAATGCAACATCTGTCCTCATAGCTGCAGTGCCTTGATTTGGTGAACATCCAAAACCTCGCGTCAGAGCTGGAGACGCAATGGAAGGCGTGTGCACAACTTGACAGCATACGCTACACAGAGCAGATTGAAAATTGTCAGTCAGACTTTGACAGACGGTTTCAAGACTCAGCTTTACTTGAGCCAGTCACTACATTTAAGTGCTATCCATTTAGGGAAGATGTTGAGGGTGATTCACCCGCATCAAAAATTGCAACACTGTTTCACCTAAAACTCCTCTAGAGTGGAGGATGAGATTTTGACACTACAGGATGACATTCAGCTGAAGTCTGGGGCTCTTGGACAGTTTTGGAACTTACTCACAGAGGAAAAGTACCCAAACATGAGGAAATGTGCTAGCTCCTTGACTGCATTATTCGGCTCAACTTATTTATGCGAGTCAGCCTTTTCCCACATGAAGATTATTAAATCCAAATACTGTAGTGACCATAAATGTATTGAATTGTTATTGTGCCATAAAGTTTATTCAGTTATGCCTGGTACGACAACATATATTTTATATATAAAGTATACTGTATATAGCATAGATCATTTGTAGCTAGATCATTTCGACCTGGTTATTTTAAAAAGTAGCTCACAAGCCTAAAAAGTGTGGGCACCCCTGCTGTAGGCCATTAAAAACCATTTCACTTAAACTTTTAATGACTAGGTGGTTGCAGCCTATTATAAAAAGCAAGTAAACACTGAAAATGTGTAACAATAAAAAGCTTACAAATGCTTCATATCATAGGGTATTGGCAATATTAGCAGGTAAAAATCAATATTTTAACATTTTGGACTATTTAAAGTATTCAAGGAGTTCTACATATCTTCATTTTTTTTAAATTAAATCTGTTAAGCTATAGTAACAGAGAAAATACTGCATACTGCAATGTGATAACATGAGAGTCAACTGCAAACAAAATAGATGTGCAAGACAGATCAAAATCAGTGAAACTGTTTGCTTAAGAAATCCACTTGTTGTAAACAAATATGTCTGTTCAATGTGAAAGGACAAGGAAAAGAGGAAAATCCTTTGCAGTAGACATCGAGATACACCTGTGGTACTTCTGGTGATGTTCCCCACTGAGTGAATTCCTCTGCTGAAGAGAACAACAGCATCACTCCAAACCTCACTAAGGTGGTGAAGAATAAACCTGAATGGCAACACAGAAGAAGAAGAAGAATGCTGACTTGGCATACAGACTTACTTACATGAAGTACAACATAATATTGAAATGAACGACACCGAGCTGATAACTGTGTGGCCCATCCATCCAAAGGAAGAGAAGAGAACTGGCCTGTGCTCAGTAACGGTCCAGTTAAGCGTTAGTCTGGTCATATTACTTCAATACCACTACATGTCACAACTAAAAGATGAAAATACTGTTGTTGAGAACTTAAGCATGTTGTTTTATGCAATTGGTGACACTGGAATACCATTTAACAGTTAGCAATACCCATGTAAACATTAGAACTTAGCATCTCTCTTTCACAAAATGTTGGAAGCCCTGCCCTGTCTAAAGGTGCTCATGGTTTTCACCACAGAAGTGTAAATGTTCTAAACCTGAGAGAGATCCGACTACACACCCATATGTAATAATTGTCTTCTGCTTATACTGCCAGCACATGGTGTCTTTCTGGTACAGCCATGTTCATCATGGACCTACTCTTAACATACCAGCAGTATGCTTTGGTATTTAAAATGGCAGAAATGCAGAGGTTTTGCTTGAGGCTCTACTTTTGAGTTGTGTTTCTTTTGCTGCACACAGATTTATCAAAGCAGAGGTCTATCTACAGTTGTTAGATCAAGCCTGAATTTGAAACCAGTGCCTGTTACATGTCCAAAGGTTAACTGCATTCTCACTTTTCTCTTGACTAATACAAGAATGAGGAATTCTTTTTGTCCCATTACTCCCCCTGTCAGTTTATTTCAGCCATGCTGCTACAGTATATTTAGGGATTGGTTATCGGCATTTTAATTATATTTATAAGGACAAACAGAACTAAACCATTGCTATTCCAATCTATCTTTTTAGAACTGGAAGAACTAGAAGATTAATTTTTATATGATAAAATAGGTATTAGGAATATTAAAAACTCTAATACATTTAAGAGTTAATCATAAAACATGTGGGAACATATGAAGATAATTATGAGGGGCCTGACCAACCAGAAGTCATATAATTTTATTATTTGTAATATACCAGTTTACAAATTCGCAATGTCAGTTTCCATCCATCCATCCATTTTCCAACCCGCTGAATCCGAACACAGGGTCAAGGGGGTCTGCTGGAGCCAATCCCAGCCAACACAAGGCGCAAGGCAGGAAACAATCCCGGGCAGGGTGCCAACCCACCGCAGGAAACACACAAACACACCCACACACCAAGCACACACTAGGGCCAATGTAGAATCGCCAATCCACCTAACTTGCATGTCTTTGGATTGTGGGAGGAAACTGGAGCGCCTGGAGGAAACCCACGCAGACACGGGGTGAACATGCAAACTCCACGCAGGGAGGACCCGCAATGTCAGTTTATGACCAACAAATATTGTTTTGCATTCGTACATTATGGATCTGTGCAACAAATTGATATTCTGACACTCAATTATTAATGCATACATTTAACATCCACAACAGCATTTTTTCTTATATAGCCCAGGCTCACACAAGGAATGCCTCAATGGGTTTTAACAGGCCCTGATTGTTGAGTATTAATCAAGAGACATTATGCTTGACACTATAATGTACTAGTGAGACTGCCTCTGGTGAACTGTGGGCAGATTTGGGCGTCATGCTACAAAAAAGACATAGCAGCACTTAAAGCTCTGCAGGAGAGAGCATCCCAGAACTCAAGGACAGGACCTACCTCAGACAGACTCAGAAAATTAAACCTGTTTAGTCTCAAGCAGAGGAGACTGCGTGGGGACCTAATGCAGGCCTTCAAAAGGCCTTGATAGATAGATAGACGGATAGATACAGGGTGGTACAGATTTAATTATGCAGATCCAGATCATCTGGATGACTTTGATGTATACGGGGACGATTCCAGTTCGGCGTGAAGATGATTCTTCATGTCGTCAGTTCACACACTTCTCGATGGTCCAGGATTTTTTGGGTGATTCTCTATGTAATAAACTTAATAAGTTATAGCGTAATGAAAATTGCATAATTAGATCTGGACCACCCTATAGATAGATAGATAGATAGATCTTTATTGTCATTGTCACTTTTACAAAGGAACAACGAAATTGAAGGTGCATTCGACTCAGTGTGAGGTATAAGAGTTAAAAAGACAAGAGAGAAAATAATAACAAACCGAATAGTAATAAAAGTGCTTTAAAAAATATACAGATTGCACTTGTTATATATATAAATTGCACTGGTTGACTTAAGGTCTATATTGCACATTGGGAGAATGATATGGAGAAGTTTTATTCTGAGTTCAGGGCCATGATTGCTTTTGGATAAAAGCTGTTTTAAGGCAGTCTGTCCTGGTTTTCATGGCTCTATATCTCTTGCCCAATGGCAAAAGCTGGAAGAGGCAATGACCGGGATGTGATGAATCCTGTGAAATGTCTATTGCTTTTTTGCGGCATCGGGAGGTGTAGATTTGTTCCAGAGTGGGGAGGGTAAAACCAATTGTTCTCTCCGCTGTCCTGATGACCCTGTGGAGCACTTTCCTTTCTGAGGAAGTGCAGCTGCTGTACCACACACACAGTCCGTAAAGAGATTCCGGCCGTATTCTTCCTACTTAACGCTGAATCAATCACGTTCTTGAGGACATCAGTGAAAACTAAGGGGCAGTGCATTTAGGACTGAAGCCAGGAAATACTTCTTTACACAAAAAGTTGCGGAAATCTGGAACAAACTACAGAGACATGCCATTGAAGCAGAACCCCTGACAACCTATAAAAAGTATCTGGATGAGACCTTGGGACAAATTTTCTATTAGTTAAGCGCATGAGCCAGATGGAGTCAATGGTCTCCTCTCATTTGTCACATTTCTTCTGCTCTAAACTCTTATGTATGCTGAATCCACAGTTTTTAAGACAGGACTTAAGCTATTATAGGATATAACTGGAGGTAACAAAGGATGCTCAGGTCACCAAAATAAAATACTACGATCAGTCGCTTTGAAATGCTGTACTATAGAAGAATGCTACTAGGTTTCGAGTTTGCTCCCACGTTAACCATTAATCATTCAAAGACAAGCACCTGTGCTATGCCTTGAAGTCAAACTGAAATGACCGAAACAGGGTAGTAGCAGTTATATAATTCTTGAGCCAAGAGAACAAAGCATGCTTGTGAGGTTTGTGTGGAAAAGTTAAGCTAAACCTGTCGAGATTTTTAATGTGAAGATCAATCACAAACAGATAAAGGTGAGGCGAGGAAGGAATTAGTGAGAGAATGAAAGCCGGGGAAAGAGGAGCTAAGTTTAAAAAATAATTTCAGTTTTCATTCTTTGAGAGCCTGAATGGGATTAAATGAGTTTGAGAAGGTTGTGCTTTTATTATGCTATTTCACAAGGAGTTTTCAACTTTGTGAATGAAAAAATGAAAGTATTGATCACATTCTTCAAAGGAAGTGGTAAGAGAGAGCAGGAAGGTTGGCTGTAATCAATTACATGGGCAGCAGGGCTCTAAGTCTCTCATGGCAACTCTAAATCATTCTGCCATAATGTGCATTTTCAGCTGGAGTTACAGCGGCTCTTTAAGCCCTTCGATGGTCAGTAAAAGATTTCCACTTCAGACAAGTGAAGCCAGTTACGTTCATGCATCAGGGCAGAGTTATACGGTAGAACTTTGATGTTTTTACTCATCAGGAGACTATCCAAGGCTAAAGAGAATGTGAAACTGAAGTGATCAACACATTTTTCAAAAGATCACACAATGTCAGACAGAGTTCAGAAATTGAGTCAGCGAAGCCGTTGTCTTAAGATTTTGGAAGGGAGATATGAGACAAACCCTTACAAATGGATAGAGCAATGGGGACTGTTAAAAAGCACAACTTTACTGCCTGTGAGGTCCAGTTCAGAGCTCTACGGTAAATCACATGCACAGAGCACGTCTAGAGTTTGTGACCATGAGAATGGAGGGCAAAATTAGGTCAGCTATAAAAAACAAAAAAAGTAATGGCCTAAGGAACATCAATGTGTTTATTTAAATCATAAAGAAAAAAAAATTTATAGCAAAAGAACCTTAACCCCAACAAAAATTAGGGAATGTTAAACGTGTTGTCCCTCAGGGGTCAGCGCTGGGGTTGCCGTTTTTAATATAATATATATACAGTAAATTGTCTGCATATGAATATAAAATAAAAAGTTGGTTATGGTTGTAGATGATGCTAATCTTGGGGGAAAAGCAGATGATTTAGAATCCGTCAAATATTTACAGAGGTACTTAGAGAGAATACAGACTAGTGGTAGTTAAGATTTAATGTAAGCAGTTGTAAGGTACACATAGGAAGTAGACATGTCAGATTTGAATACAGGTCTGAAACTTGGATGTACCCCTTATGAGGAAGACCCAGGAGCCACTGGGACTCATCACTATCCACATCTAGTTAGTGTACAGAAGTGATTAAGAAAGCTAATAGGATGTTAGGTCATGTGGCATGATGTCCAAGGAGGTAATGCTTAAGTTGTATGCAGTAGCACACTACTGAGGCCTCACCTGAAGTACTACATGCAATTTTGGTCTCCAGGATACAAAAGGACATAGCAGCTCTTGAAAAGAGAAGAGTGACTGGGCTGATTCCACAACTGTAAGTATAAGTAACACCGTATAAGTAATGGTATTAGTATAAATGTTTTATGCTTAATACAATTAATTCACCTAGAATTTAATTAGCACATAATAGATACCAGGCTAAAGTACCTTCTCTGTGGAAATTTGAATAATCTCATCAAGAAGCTGCAGTTACTTCCAACAAACCTGAAGTTGATTTATGTTCCTAAAATTAGCACTGCATTTTTATAATACTGATTGTTACTTTTAAAAAAGTGCACATTATCAGTGTGTTTATATTGTATGAATAGTATCTTTATTGTGAAAGAAAAATATTTGGAAATGGAAATTATTTGGAATGTATGTTTTTTATCATTTAAAAAGCTTTGGCTATAAAAGTTGTTTCATATATCTCCTGTATTTCTGAGAAAAAAATCTGTTGTTAAAATATTATGTGAGAATAACCATGTCTAATTTAATGTTCATTTTCTATGATATAGAAAAAGGTAACTGTAAAAGTTATGTGGCTGAGTAGATATAGTGGTACATGCAGTAAGAACTCTTTGGTTTTTATAAGGCGGACAGCTAAAATTCCCAGAATTGTAAAAAAAGTGTATTATAAAAAAAGTCACAGGGAGCGAGATCTGGCAAATACAGGGGGTTTAAAGCAATGGTTACCGTATACACTCGCATTTAAGTTCTCCTGCGGATAAGTCACGGCTTCATTTTACCGCATAATTTCTGGCATTTTATAATGTTGGTTGTATAAGTCAAATGCGGAAAACTCACGCTATTGGTCCAGGAGATTATGATATGCTAATACCCACCTGAAAGAGTAACCACACGGTAATATCTGAACTATTCCAAAGCGACATTTGCACTGTTTTGTGTTTTTTGTATCTCACACCCTCATACACCTTTACCGTAAGAGCATCCCTTATCTACGATGGAGCATTCGATCAGAAGAAAATATGAAGCTGGTTTTAAATTAAAAGTCATTGAAGTGGTGAAAGAAATTGGTAACTGTGCTACTGCAACAAAATTTGAACCGTCTGAGAAACTGGTGTGAGATTGGAGAAAGCAAAAAGGTGTTAAAAAAAATGAAGTGTATTTTTGAACGGGGGTATAAGTCGGGGTCTGATTTATGATCGACTTTTCGGGTTTCAAGACCCGACTTATATGTGAGTATATACGGTACATTGTTTTTGGCCCAAAACTCTTTGACAAACCAAGTGATGTGTGCACATGCTTTTCTGTGGACTCTTCAGCTGCCACCATAAGGATAGGGCACTAATGACAATGGTCTTTATTTAAACAAAATTCTTTTGGAAAAAAAAAACACTGGGAAGGTTAAAACACTGTGATAAATAAATTAACAAAGAACTAAACAGAAAGCAACCCCTTGATGCCAAACTGGGCCTAGTTGTACAGATTCTTGACCGATCCATTAAGTGTGGTGGGTGGCTTGTTCACTGAGTCACCTTCTGAAGCACAGTGCACAAGCACATACTCACCTCCAATTTCTCCTGTTCCCTGGCCAGACACTACCATTCCACCAGATGAAGCTTACAGGGCAGCTTTACACCTCACTTGAAGTGAGCTTCCTGGAACTATGTCTGGGTTTAAGGGCAAACTGTAAACGTTTTCTGGCTTTCACCCAGAGCTTCCTTTGGTGGCCCCAGGTCTCCCATAATTCCTGACTCTAAAGGTTTATTCAGAAAATTAGGAATATTTTGTGATTCCTGATCTACCAACCCTTTCTGCCCTACCTGCCCTTTCAAATAGGCAATAGAACCTTTCAGCCTCTCACCAAAGTCATTTATTGTTGCTATCTATTTATCAAATTATTCGGTAAGTCTCACTGCTGGGTTGTTTTTCTCATTCAAAATACCAAAATTGACAATCAGGAAGTTTAATCATATAATATAATAAACAGATAAGCCTTAGAGTCAGACGTCTGGTTACAGTTAAAATCTGTAGCTACAGAACTAAACTGAATATCCCTCTATAACTGAAAGAATCCAGATTTCTGGGCTAGAAAAATATACAGAATTAAAATATTTATAGTCCATCTGACTATAATAAACAATGAGATACTTGAGATATACCCATCTGGTGAGGTAGGGATTATACATGAGCACACGGAGTTGGATTCTTACAGTACTGTGTGAAAATGTTCAGTGTTTCAGAGAGCACTTTAAACAGCAGCATAAACATTTGTCCTCTAAGTCATTATTATTCTGCTCTTTTGTATAATCAAACTCTCCTATTTATTTATTCTTGTTCACAGGTGGCAAATGTACTTTTCCGGAGTCACCACCCACTTTGCACAGCAGAGGGTAATCAGTGAGGTGAAAGCAGCAGAATCTGACAAACAATCAGCGGGCTATAATCCAGCACACTAGGGAACTGACACTGAGCAAAAGACCCCAACTCTCTCCATATTAATGAGGGTCAGATGCACGGGGTAGACGCCTCTATGAGTACGGAGGAGTGGGCCGTTCAACATGTGGATTGCATTGCAGGTTTGTGTATGCACTCTGTGTGTATGTGTGTTACTTTTCAAAGATAACTGACGTTTGAAATGAAGTAATTCCTGGCTACATTCAGTTATAAAAAACAAAAAAATAAGCAGAGAAAACTACTCAGAATAATTTCGTAAAATCGTAAACCATTCAAACATAATGTAAATAAGTAAGAAATTCAATCAATGTATTATGTTGAACTAGTAAAACATTATATAAAGATTAAAAATAAGAAAATATATAATTTAATTATAAAAAATATTGAACACAGAATCTGTCTATCTATAAATATATATATATATGTACAGATATATATATATATTTATATATAGATATAGATATCTCTCTCTCTCTCTCTCTCTATATATATATATATATATATATATATATATATATATATATATATATATTGTGACAACTGTAGGGGCGTACCAGCCACCCAACCCAAAACAGACAGACACCAGAGGCACACTTACAAAAGCTCATGGTTTTTATTTTACTTTCTTCTACTTCAGCACAGCACACAGTGTTCCAATCACAACTCAGTCCCTTCTTTCTCTTTCTCTTTCTTCTTTTCTTTTCTGTCTTCTGCTGCCTCTACTCCTCCCTTCTCAAGCTCTGTCCTCCACCTCCTGACACTGGCTTCCAAAATGGAGTGAGGCGTCCAATTTTATAGTTCACCAGGATGTGCTACTGGAGCTCCCATTCCTGTAGCACTTCCTGGTGTGGCGGAAGTGCTGCAGTCCAGGGCTCCAGGATTGTCCAGGCACCCTCTGGCAGTGGCCACGGTCCCAAACAGGGTTGAGCTTCCATACTCCAGTCCCGTGGCCCCAATGCAAACGAGGGGGGTTGCCCTCTCGTGTCCCAGGGGAGGTATTGCCTCTCTCGCAGTTGCTCCATCTTCCAGGCGTCAGCTGTCTGCTACGATATATATATATATATAGTAAAAGGCGCTATATAGCGCCCGACCCGGCACAGACTTACGCAGAGGCACGTGTAAAACAAACAGGCTTTTATTAGTTTTCTTCAGCCGTGGGGCACGTCTTCCCCATGTCCCACAGGCCCAACACAGTCCCAAAAGCACAAAACACAGCTCCAACAACCCTTCCTGGCACCACCACTCCTCCCAGGCAACCTCGTCCTCTTCCTCCCGATGAAGGGAGGCTGGCCCGTTTTATAGCCCACCCGGAAGTGTTCCAGGTGCTTGACCAGCTGGCCCTGATTGCACCTCCGGGTGGGGCTGATAACTCGTCCAACCGGGTTGTTGGCTCTCGGCAGCACCCCCTAGCGGCCACCCCATCTCCCAACCAGGCTGTGGAGGACTCCATGTCCCATGGAGCCACGCGGGAGAGTGGGAAATCAACATTGGCCAGGGAGGCTGCCACCTAGCATCCCGGGGAAGGTATTGAGCTGTCATGGTGGCTCCCCCGGAACATATGTAGCAGGGGCGTCCCGGCCGGGCATGGGACCCAGCTGTCCATCACAATATATACAGAGAGAGAGAGTTAGATAGATAAATATTAGTTTCTTTGATATCTATCTATCTGTACCATAATATGAGAAAAATATGTAAGGAAGCTCATAAAAAATAAAAAAAGGAAACCTACTGATTACTGTTCACCGGTACAAATGTTGGACCAACAAACCAACCAACCAAAATAAAGGAAAATACATATAAATAAAGAAATAAAAAAGAACTGCCAAGAAATTGCACAAATATATCAAGTAAAAATGAATAGCAAATAGAATATGCAAAGTTCAATTATAAAAAGTGCAGAAAGAGGCAGAGTAGTAAGCTAAGAGATATTAAAATACAAAATGATAGACAAAAATATTGGTTACCTTTCTTAATTAAAAAAAAAATATATAAATTTTCAAAAACCAAACATTACAATGACATACTTCTCAGTCAAGCAAGTAACATTAACTTAACAGATACAGCCATTTACTTCAAAATTAATGCAAAGTATAAAAAAGAAAAAAAAAACAAAATTTAACCTCCACCCAAGAGAAAGAGAAAAAGACAACATCAAAAAAAACAAAAATAACTAAAAAAAAATATGATTAAACCATTCATTACAAGAGAGAGTTGAACAGAGGCTCAGCAAGTTTATTCTAAAATAATATTAATGCATTCTTACCATGTTTTTAAAAAGTTTTGCACATATCCGCTGAAAGAGAATTTGATTTTCTCTAATTTGTGATATTACAGAGCGTTTCTTATTAACTGAGTTATAGACGGCAGGTCGGAATTCTTCCAGTTGAGCAAGAGAAGTTCGCATGCTGGTAGTGTAATGTAGGCCATTACAATCAGTTTATGCACCCTTTGCACTTTGATGCTATCCAGGAGTACAACAAATAACTGCCGTTAATGGATTAGGAGTGTTTATTTCTGAAAAGTATGTAAAGATTTTTGTCCTAAACTATGTTACTTTCGTGCATTCCCAAGACGTATAGCAAAGTGAAGCTGGAGGTAGATGGCAGCGCTCACAGGCTTGGTCTGACCCTGGGTACATTTTGGGCAATTGTAAACAAGATAAATGTGATTGAAGAAAGACCTTTAGTTGAATTTCAGAATGCTTGGCACATATCGAACTACTGTGTGCAGCTAAGTGTGTACTAAGTGTGGCCGAGTTCCACTACTGTTCTGATATGCCAGTTAAAAAGGTCACTTTGCCCTCATTTTCTGTGATCTTTGAAGGGCAGATTCATATATTGTTGAAATGCTTTCTGAGTCTTTATTAAGGCTAACCAGTATGGCCTCTGATATGGGGTGTGAGATGTGGAAAGTTCAATAGATTTCTTTTAACAAAATTTCTGATTTGCAGATTGGAAAAGAAATGTGCAGCTGGAAAGTTCTGCACATTTTGGAGCATTGTTGTTGATAAGATACATTGTATATACTGTATAAAGATCTCTGGGTGTCTTAATCTTCACCATTGTCCATAACTTAAACTCTGTGTTTGTTTGAGAAGGTGGAAAAAGATGATTATTTTTTATCTTGAAATGTATCCTGCATTGGTTCCATATTTTAAGGAATTGGTGGTTGACTGAACTGCTGTTAAGTTGATGACATTTAGCATTGAGTGGCGCACAAAGCAGGGCATCCAAGGAAGACTGAGAACAGGATTTATTTTCCATTGCAAGCCAGTCTGGTGTGAATTTACAAATTTCTGCAAATTTTCAAAATTTTGTTGTGTATATGTTTGCTGCCCATGAGTAAAACTGAAAGTTAGGTAGCACCTTGCCACCTTCTGCATTAGATCTTTGTAAAGGTGCCTTTCAAATGCGTGGCCATTTCAAATTCCAGATGAATGATATTTTAATAGAGTCTGATTAATTAAACAATTATTTTTTTTTATTTAGGGATACTCTGAAAAAGATAAAGCACATTATACAGATTGTTATTTTAGAGTAATTCATTTCCCTGCTAAACTGATTTGGTTTTATCCATACTACTTCCAAAATTATATCCGTGCTTAGATTTACTTGTGAAGGTTATCCCCAAATATTTTAACTATTTTGATATAAGGAACAGCGGGGACTGGGCGGTCCCGTGGCCTGGAACCCCTGCAGATTTTATTTTTTTCTCCAGCCATCTGGAGTTTTTTTTGTTTTTTCTGTCCACCCTGGCCATCGGACCTTACTCTTATTCTATGTTAACTAATGTTGTCTTATTTTAATTTCTTATTTTGTCTTTTATTTTTCTTTTCTTTATTATGTAAAGCACTTTGAGCTACTTTTTGTATGAAAATGTGCTATATAAATAAATGTTGTTGTTGTTGTTGTTGTAGCTAATAAGATGTGCTGGAGAGTTCACTCAGAAAAACTTTTGAAACTATAAATCTTACTAATGTTACTTCTTCTAACAAGATTAATGGTAGAGACGATTGTGGGTCTAATATGTAAAGCACTGTATGGTCTGCATATAATTGTATTTTCTTGTCAAGTCCTTCTTTTGTAATCCCTTGGTTTATTCTGGAGATGGCCCAATGGCTAATGAAAAGAGCTTTGGTGATACTGGGACCCTTGTCTAGCACCTCATTCTAATTTGAAGTAGTCTGAGTGTGTGTTCTTAATACAAACTGACTTTTCTGGACTAGTATAAAGTAGCTTAATCCATGCACATATATTTGGGTCAAACCCGAATCTGTGTAGTGTCGTAAATAGACGAACACATTCAACACAATTAAAGGCTTTTCAGCATCCAAAGATAGTAAACTCTGTAGTAAAACATAATTTGTGGATGAGTACATTACATTAAACATGCACCAAAGATAGCTGGCTGAGTGGCTGCCTTTAAAAACTACAGTTTGGTCTTGCGATATTACTGAGGAAAGCACTTTCTTAATTCTTCTAGCTAAACCACATCATTATTCAGGAATTAAACTGGTCTACATACAGCACATTGTAATAAGTCTTTACTTTCTTTGGAAAAACACTTAGTGCTTAGCGGAATGTTTGGGGTGATTATTTGCTTTCTTGGAGCCTACTTAGCTGAAAATATTTTGTATAAAATTTAGCGGGGTACCCATCCGGGCCTGCAGCCTTCCCACTTGGGAGTGTGTTTATGGCAGCTTATATTTCTAAAAGTGTCATTGGTTTTTCAAACTCTGCTGCACCCAGAGTATCCACTTGTGGTATTTGGATTTTATCAAAAAACTTGTTAGTTTGTATCTAATCTTTTTTACACTGAGAAGAATATAAAGACTTATAATATTTTACTTTATTTCCAGTTGCATTGGTGATTTCTGTTACTGTTTTGTAAATTTCCTGCTTATGGATTTGTTGAGTTAGATTCTTGTTAACCTTCCATCAATGTTTATAATAATGATCTTGCGATTTAAAAATAAGTTGTTCAGTTTCTCTTGTTGTCAAGAAATTCTGATTGTAACTCCAATCTTTTCTTATAGAGAACCACATTAAGAACTCTGGTATATTCGTGATATATTCTAGAAATGTTATTTTTCAGTTCTGATGCCTTCCTAGTCTCAAGTTTGTTTTATAAGAGGTTATGAAATAAATTGCCCTCTTAAAAAAAGCCTTCATTGTTTCACAGAGTGTCACTGCAGAAACATTTGAAGATGCTTTGGTCTCCAAGAACTAATTAATTTGATTAAAGGTAAATTCCATACAGTTTTTGTCTGCTAATAACAGAGGGTTAAGACACCAGTTGTGAGTTGAATATTTAGGGCATAAAGACGTAAACTCCAAAATAAGAGGAGCATGGAAGGAGATTACAATGGAATCATACTTGTAAGATTTGATAGTGCAGGAAGATTTACTGTCAATAAAGAAATAATAAATTCTTGAGTAATTATGATTGACAGACGAGAAGAAAAATCCTCTTAAATTTGGATATAAAAATCTCTATGGAGCTGATACATTGTGACCTGCAAAGAAATGTGAAATTATCTTTGCAGTTTTAGATTTTATAGTTTCTCAATTTATAACACAATTAAAGTATCCAGCCAATATAATTTTCTAAGTGCTCATAATAGGAAGTAGTGCAAGTTCATTTTGCATGAGATATCTGTCGTCCAAATTGAGTGGATATATTTTTACAAGAATTAATTTAGAGTTGAATAATTTGCCCACCACCATGACATAGTGCCTTTCAGGAATGGATATTACAACTCTTGCTCCAGCTGGGATTAGTTTTGGATTAAAATTCTCACACCTCTGTTTTTTTTTTTTTATTTTATTATAGCTTGATTAAAAGATGTACTCAATCCAGTCTCTTTTCAGCTGAAACGAGTCCTTGATTGTTGGGTGAGTCTCCTGTAAAAATACTATCTTTGCTTTTAAGCCTGGGAGACTGGAAAATAATTTTGTTAGCTTTCAGTCGTGATTGAGACCTTTGACATTCCAGTTTACAAAGTTTGGTGATTGGCGATATACCTCTTCTGTGCGTTAGGAGACATTTTGTGTTCATTGGTAGAAGGAGTGAGTTATTTCAGATTTCAGCTTTAACATTAATTTGAAATGTTTATTGCTGGGTATTACAATTAATAAGCTAGTACATAAATTGATATTTGCAAGCGGTAGTGTAAAAGAAATATAAAGATAATAACTTGCTCTCTTTCATGCCCACAGCCCTCAGCCCTTCCCATCTTATCTCCGCAAGTGAGAATAAGACCAAACATCATAGAATGCTAGTCCTCTGATATGCTAAGAGACAGAGCGCACCCAAAACATGAATAATCCCCCCAGCAGCCGTAAGATAAAAAGTATACTGAGATACTAGCAGTTAATACTGTAGATCTTAATGTTGATACAATGCAAGTAGAACAAAAACTGAGGTAAGATATTAAACAGTCATCTCCAAAGGAAAAAGAGTAAAAGAAAAAAGAGAAACAGAAAATAAAAATTGAAATGATAGTAATTCAATACATTGAGGCAGATATGCAGATATTTCTAGAACTTTTTGTCTTGCTTAGAAAATCATTGGCTATTTTACCGTTTATTTTTGGCTCTGGTAATAGATATTAGCCTTCCACCTCACTTTTTATTAAATTTGCTTTGCTCATTTTTTAATTTTTACTAGGGAAACTGTAGCATTCCTTTCAGTAATTTGTGAAGATGACATTAGACCAATATGTTAAGTTTAATCTGCTATGATTAGGAGCACTCTAAACATAACAAAAAGGTGTGAGCCCACCAAAATAGGCAACAAAAGCAGACTGAACATGCACTGCTCTTCCCTGAAGAGGCTCTCCCCAGGTCAGCCAATTCCCTAACTGCTACCCACTGACTGCAGTCCAGCCTATACAAGCCTAAAGATGGTGAGCTTGCTTAAAAGATGTAATGAAGTACCACAAATAATGCCTCACAAATAGAGAGACTGTAAAAACTCTGTCTTGTAAATAAAAAACAACTCTGAATCGTTAAAAACAAAGAATTTATTAATACAAATAAAAACTAAGGCAAAAATTATCTAAAGGAGCAAAAAGAATGTGCTTAAAAAAGCAATCCAGGGCAAACAAATCTAAAATCATAATCCTAAGTGCAGTATCAAATGATAGAAGGAAATAAATCCAATAACCAGGAAAATCAAGGTAAAATGACACTTTCAATGAATTCTATACTAACTCAATGCTCCACTGCTGGCTTCTCTTTTTTATGACTTATAAAGCCAGAAGATGGTCTCAGCAGCAGCAGTGACGTCAGGGTGGACCCATCTCTTGGGATTCAAAGCACATTGAAGGGCAGTGAACAGAAACAACATTAAAACATGAAAAATAATAATTCAAACAAAACAAAAATAATGACAAAACAGAAAATAAACATGAATTAGGGAATAAACTCTGGCTGTAACATAGCAACAACGTATTACCAGTGTTGAGACCAGACTATCCCTCAGTTATGTTAAGTTTGTTTATTTAGTTATCTTTTTTTGACTGAAGTGTGTTTTGATTTTCTAATTATTATATATTTTTGATAAACATCTTCCTTGTCATTGATACATTGAGCCTAAGGGGACGGGACCCCCTGAAATTGCTGCTATGGGACTGCCCCAGGTCAATACTGCTGCTGGATTATGTGAATTTCCCCTTGGGATTAATAAAGTATCTATCTATCTATCTATCTATCTATCTATCTATCTATCTATCTATCTATCTAT
>JANRMT010027041.1:76043890-76157220 GCA_026402145.1 Polypterus bichir lapradei
TTTATATATATATATATATATATATATATATATATATATACTAGACATTAAGCCCGTTAAAATAACGGGCGCTAGAACAGTAGTGCATAAACATTTGTATGAACAGTCTATATTAAATGGCAAGGGACCTTGTATGTGGCTGTAATATGTGTCACTGTATTGTGTGCCTTTAATTTTCTCTCTCAGTAATACTGGTTTGTATTTCCGTAAAATGCCTGTAATTTTGTATGACAGTAATACAGTGGAACCTCGGTTCACGACCATAATTCGTTCCAAAACTCTGGTTGTAACCCGATTTGGTCGTGAACCGAAGTAATTTCCCCCATAGGATTGTATGTAAATACAATTAATCCGTTCCAGACCATATGAACTGTATGTAAATATATATTTTTTTAAGTTTTTAAGCACAAATATAGTTAACTATACCATAGAAAGCACAGCGTAATAGTAAACTAAATGTAAAAACATTGAATAACACTGAGAAAACCTTGGAACAACAGAGAAAACTAACACTGCAAGAATTTGCGCTATAGCCTTATGATCCGCTCGCTAAAAACTCTTTTTTTAATGAGTTTTAAGCACAGGGGAAAAAATGAACATTTGAAAAATCTGTAATTTAATAAACAACCAAGAAAAGTAACATTGGAACAATGCATGTGCGCGCCTGTGTGTGTGTCTCTCTCTTGCGCGCCTTTGTGTGTGTCTCTCGTGTGTGTGTCTCTTATATATATATACCCTTTGGGGTGCTAGCAGCTGTTGCTGGGGGTGCCACAATCTATCGAGGAAGAAAAATGAAAAACATTTCTACAAAATCTTAATTTATCTCTCCATTCCTAAATAATTAAATGGGCAGGCTATTTCGTACCAGTGCAATACGCTGCTTATTAAAACAGATGACTCCCACTCTTACGTGCACTTAGTGCTGCGTGGGTATTATGAACTATCGTATCTGTTCAAGTTCTATTTAAATTTTAAAATATAAGTCATTTTTATTTAGTCAACAGAAATATGTTTGGTAGGAATGTAAGTTAAATTTAGTCATCATTGCATAAATTTTTCTTCACCATAGAAATTTAAAGACTAAATTCAACTTACATTCCTACCAAAGATATTTCTGTCGACTAAATAGAACCTACTTATATCCAAATAGAACTTGAAAAGATATATTTTTTCGAATCTGATCGCTCATTGTATTCAGCTACTGCTATTTATTGCTGCAGGGACATCTTCTTCTTCTTATTCTTCATCTTCACTATGCCTCCATTTCCCTGCCCAGCGCACTAAAATCATTTACAAATATTGGCATTAGTTTGTTGTTAGTTTGGGTTTTGGGTCAACTCTTCAGAATGGTGAAGGTAGCACATGTTACTGATGTACTTTCTGTTCAGGATAAATATCTAATACTGCCTTATTAAGGGCCTCGGCCATTCTGTCTGGTCATTTTTCTCCCTTCTCCTTCTGGCAATCAGTAAAGATAAAATACGTAATTCTTAATCTGGGACCATTTTCTATTCAGATGTCAACAACTTCTCATTCCAACAAATTCATATATATATTGTGGACTGTAGGGGGCATCAGTGATCCCCAAACCCCATACACAACCTTACCAACATAGTTCTGAGCTCAAATGAAGTACTGTATATTATACCAAAATACCTTACACAGGTTTTTCACTTCTCTTCCTCCTCCACTCCTCCCAGGTGAGCTTTGTCCAATTCTACTCCCAGCTGTGAGTTCCCTGGGGAAGGATAAGTGTTCCTTTTTAACTCAAACCAGGGAGTACTTCAGCACTGTAACCGGGAAGCACTTCTGAGTCAGGCAGAACAACTTGCAGGGGAGCCTTCCCACCAGAACTACCTCTCCCGTGCAGTCCTTCAGGCAGTCAAATGGGAGCCAGGCCAGAGGTGATACTGCCACCCTGTGTACTGGGGAAACACGTGCTTCTTTGAGGCATTTTCCCTCAGTCCTTCTTTTGTAGCAGCTTCCAGTTAAGGTACCACTAACCAACTAGGCCGGGATGCCCATCCGTCTGCATCCTCCTATATATGTGTGTGTGTGTGTGAGTGTGTTTATGTGTATGTTGAATTCAGTGTCAGTTTCTCGATTGTTGTTGATTTTGTATTACCTTCAGTAGTCTGCGAGACATTCAAGTAAGTTTTATTGATATCCACGTAAGAATTTCATTCTATTATATATATTTGACAGTAACCTTGAAGTTCAGTTTGAATGTGGTAAAGTAAACATTGAATAGCAATAAAGCTTTTTGTTTGGCCTTCATTCTTTTGACATTTCTTTTTGTGGTCTGTCCATATTAATGCCATGAACTTTTGCCTGCGGCTGTTTGTTTTGGATTTTGACATGTAGTTCGGGGTTTTAGAGTCAAATTCACCTCTTCTATAAAATCAAATCATTTCTGGGGTCAGCTATAATCTACAAAAGCCCATGGCTGACAGCTCAAGTAAACCCTGCCCCCCTTAACAGTCCTTGCCCCCGTTTGAAGGTAACCATATATCCACCCTGCTCTGTATGGTGCTTACTTGCTGTGTAGGCAATGACACAAAAGACACTCATAGTCTTTCACTGGACTTGAATTTCTTTTTGGGTGTCTTATTAGAATGAGTGGTCTTATTGCTCTCCATTTGTTAGCATCAGGTTTTAACCTTATCCTATGTCACCTTTGTGTTCATGCTGTTAGTTTCAGTCCCTCAGCAGGGACTGGAAGGTTTAAGGTTTAATTCCAAGTCTTAAAAATGCAACGAACTGGCAAATCACCTCTGCACACTACATACTGCTTCAGTGTTTCCCACACAAATGTGATGTAGCAGAGAGTGTATGTGTGGGAGGCTTCCTTGGCAAATGGCACTGTTTTCGTCACATGACTGATTCCTATATATCTGGTTGTTTGCAATCACATTTTTGTGGGTTAATTCATACACGTGTATATTTAAATCAGTTGCTTAATGGTTGTGATGTGCAACTGGCCTTAATAGATGGACATCATAATTGGAGGCATAACCAAGCCAAGATGGTTCTCGATTATTATCCCATTTGGGGTGAAAGATTAATGGATAGACTGGGGGGAGACATTATATTTTACATTTCCGATTGGGGGAATTTCTTGTCCAGTTCTCAAGGGTGCACATTAAAACCCGTCCAGGGTGACATGCACTTTTAGGAGCATCACATCAAACCCAACAGTTTTATTGAAAACCAAAATCAATGGTTTTGTAGATGCAAAAGTTCTTACTTAGTGCATATTTCTGTAAAGAAAAACTGGGGACAGCAATTTGTATGTAAACCTGAGTCCTTTTAATGTAATTGTTCACCTTGTTCTGTGCCTGTTGTTTGTCTGTCACCCTTTCCAAATAGTTCCTTCTCAAAGGGGTCCCAAATATAAAGGTCAAATATGAGAAGACATGAGGGCCTGTAGGTAGAGTTGAACATTCCAGACTTATGGCACAGGGGTTTCTACCTCTGCAAGGATTTTTTCGGTAGCTCCTGACTTTGAGTTAAGCACAAATGACTTGGCCTTGACATGAACTCGAATGTTAAGGGGCAGACTTGAATGCTGCTTGTATGCCTTGGAAGTACATTGTGTTAGACTGGGTGGTTAGCACTATTTAGTACTCTCGTTTTCATCTCTTTAACCTTTGGCATTACCTGATCTTCTTCATCTTTGCCAGTAGCACCTTACCCTCTTTTCACTAATTTTGTTTTCCCTGGACAGATGAAGTTTCAGCAATCCGGAGTGCACTTTGTTCTTCACCCAATGACAGGTTTTTGCCCAAAAGGCAGGGCCATCTTTAATATATCCATGCTTCTGTTTCATCCTTCAATCAGTGACTCTGCTAGTCCCAGAATGCCCTTAGGCGGATATCACATCTCTTCTCCTTAAAAAACCTTATGAATTAAATAAAGCATAATGTATAGTTTATGATATTGCTATATATATCTTTTGCTGTTTTATTTCACCATAAAGACTTTTTCTGAATTCCCAGTCTGTTGGCTTTCAGGCTCCTACTGTAAAAAGCAACAAACTGGTTGGTCCCGCCAAACTAGCCCTTTGAGCTGGCCTGAGGGTGCCTGTAATGCTCATATGAGGAGATAGTGAAAAGAATTCATGTTAGACAATGAATCAGTGAAGCTTCAGAATTTCAATACAGTGTGTTACAGATCAGTTAATAAACAGAGTGTCTCATATATTCAAAATGCTAGGGGTATTGGTGGGCTTGTGTGCCTCAGTGATGTTTGGAGGTATTTTGTTTGGAGTTATGTGCTTCTGAATGGCAAAGGTTAGGTGTAATGCCAGTCAGGTAATAGGCAAGAGTAGGAAAGACCCAGGAAGGAGCCAGAACCCATGCAAAATGCCAACTAGATATACAGTACATGAATGTACCTCTTTGCTACCTTCCTCTGGAACCAAATGCCTTTTTCAAGGATGGTTTTTCTCTTACTCTGAAGTTGCCCCATGGGCAAAGCTCCCAATTGTTGTATGGTTTCTCACAAGTCCCCCAAGGGCTGGTTGGAATTTTTTTCTTTTCTTAGATGGGAGGGCGGAGTGGTGGCTCTGAGGCTAAGAATCCATCCATCCATCCATTTTCCAACCCGCTGAATCCAAACACAGGGTCACGGGGGGTCTGCTGGAGCCAATCCCAGCCAACACAGGGCGCAAGGCAGGAACCAATCCTGGGCAGGCCGCCGAATCTGCGCTGGCAATTGGAATGTTGCCAGTTCAAATCCCGTAAACACTAGAAGTGACTCTACTCTATTGGGCCCTTGAGCAAGGCCTTTAACCTGCAGTTATTTCATCCTGGGTATGATGTTAATCTGCATCCAGCCCTTCAAGCAGGTCCTCCAACTTACAGGTAAAATTTGGGGGTTGGTGGCAGGATTGGCACTCCATCCAATGTAAAAATCTTCACACTGTTTCAGTGTGGTGCTGAGGTGTCACCCGCTGCACTCAGGTCCCAGTCCAGGTGGTTCATCGAGTGCAGGGTGCGGCAACGTGCTATCAGCGCATGCTCCCAACCTCTCTAGATGAGAGGGTCACTTTATTGTAACCTTAAGTTACCAAGAGGAAAAAACTGTCTTTCTTTGCATGTATTCTGGACATTTGACCCTAGACATACTTTACTGTAGGATTTAATGCTGAAAGAGTACCATTTACCGACTCTGTAGTGCAGCTGCAAGATGTCAACCCTTACATACGGAATGATGGCCTAGAGGGGTATGATTGGGAGCCAGATCTGGATCTGACCAGTTCATTATTACTGGATTTTTGTGCTAGTCCTGGAATGCCCATAAATAAAATCATTTTCAAACACAGTGTTGCACATCAATGTTACCTGATACCAGGGTACTTTGGGTGTAAGGTCAGTGGACTTTATAGTCATTTAGTTTGATCCGAATATGTATGCTCTAGAAACTTACAAAGTAATGAACTGGCTATGAAATGGATGGAGCACCACCTGGACAGACCTGGAAGACCCAAAGGGGTGACGAGGATATGCTTGAAATGACTAGTGAATGCCCCTTTTCAGAACTACACTTAAGAAGTAGCTTCTTGTGCATCTTGGGTGAGGTCAGGGATGTAGAGTGTGAACAGGCTCTGTATTGGAGGCAGTCACAAGTACCTGTGGCCAAAAATTGTTAATGACTGTCATTTCAACAACCATGGGACCTGGTGGTGGTCATCAGCAGTAAGTGAAGCTATCATTCTCAGGCTGTTTTTGCCAAGGGATGGGAACAGTGTCCCCAAAAAGGGATATTGTTGAGAAAAGCAAGGTTCAATCTGATGAGCTTCTAAATCCTATTAATATGCCTTTCCTGGAGGAGACAGAGACAGAGGCATCGGTTGGGGTTGGATCTTCCAATATAGGTGAGGTTGCAACTCTGAAGAGGCAAGTCCATAGATGCAGCTGAGATCCAAATGGAAGTGCTGAAAACGGTGGATATTGTGGGGGTGTTTTAGCTTAACACCACTCCTATGTGTTGCATGGAAGATGGGGACAGAGTCTCTTGCCTATCACTCTGGGCGGTAGTTCCAGTTTTCAGAAAGGTGTCCAAGAAGGTGTGTTTGAATTTTGTTTGAGATTATACTCCTTAGTCTCCATAAGAAAGTCTATGCTGAGGTACTGGGGCTGAGGTGTCATCAGATAATTGAACCACAGATCTATGAGGACAATGACTCTGAAACAATGAACCAACCCTTCACCCTTTAACAGATATTTGAAGGGTCATATAAATTTGCCTTTTCTGTCAAAGTGACTGCATACCTCATACTGGCTTGTGGTAAATACTTTGAGTATGGAGTTCCATGGACATTGCTACACGTTGTTTAGTCCCTTTACTTTCAGAGCGAGAGTTGTGTTTGTGTACTTGCATTAAGTCAAGACCTTTCCATTTTGTTGTTGGACTCTGTCAAGAATTCTTCTTCTTCTCCCATAATTTCCATGGACATGTTATCAAAGATTAGCTGAAGTATGGAGGGTATTAACTTTAGAAATTTAATTGTTTCACCTTTCCTGTTTGCAAATGTTGCCTACCTTGCCTCCTAAAATATCTAGTATGCACTGGAATTGTTAGAAGCATGATTAGGACGACAATAGCACTTCCAAATATTAGTACATGGTCTTCTCCTGCAAAAGAGTTGTATGTTTCCTGCAGGTAACAGGATTGAAAGGACTCCTGGTGGAAGAGTCAAAATAGCTTGGGGTCTTGATTACAGTATGAACAAGGTTAGAGGGGATTAGAAGATTGACTAATGAATCAGTACAGCATTAGAAGTTTCACAAATCTTGTAACGGGCAATGGTAGTGAAGCTGGAACTAAGTCTGCAGAGCTGTTACCTATTTACCAGTCAGTTGAAATCCTCATTCTCGCCAGTATTTAAAAATGTAAAAATGATATGGTGAATACAAGTTGGTTACTAGGTGAATAAAGGGTGCATGTGCAGGATTGTTTGGGATCACTATCAGTGGCACAGTAAAGAGCTCAGCAATACAAGAGGACCTCATAGTAGAACTACTGATTCTCTGTATCAGCAGGACACACTTGAGGTAGTTAAGGCATTGGGATTTCCACAGAACGTATGTAGGATGCTTATGAACTTCGCATATTGCTGTGTCAAGATGATCTTGATAAACAATTGTCATTCACTGAATTATTTTGGAATATGTCTCCACTGAATAAATCCAGACTGTTTTCTAATTTTAAATTAACACAAGCATCTCATTTCCATTGTGATATACTGTACAGTAGTAGACATTCTATGCATTTTCCAGTTAGCAAAGTGAGACAGCAAGCTATATGAATAGTTGTGGAGCAGCACTCATCCCAGAAGCATTTTCCATCTGGTATCAATCTGGAAAATGCTACTAGAATGTTATAATCAAATGTGGTAATGAAGATGCTGGTTAAACAGGTGAAAATGAGAGTGAAGCGGGCTATAAGCTAAAGAACATAGTCAAAACATGTGGCAAAAAGGAAGTGGGTGTATGAAGTCATTTCTAACAGGTAGTTTACTAATCCAGGGCAATTTTTTGACGGTTGTGAAAATTTATTTTGAAATCAAGTAGTCCGTGTCTGGCACAAATTAACTAATTGTATTTTCTGTGTTTGCAGTTTTGCAGATAATTAGATCTTGCCTGGCACCAACTGAAGAAATGTTTATTTTTTTCTAAGGCTGACTTCATTATCTAAGAATCTGACCTTTGATTCAGATTACCGTAGGCTGTGTTGTGGTGAAATTACTGGTATGGCTTTGACATAATTCCTTTATCAAATCTTGTAGCTTTAAAATATAATCTTTAAAAGAGGAAGGGTAAGATAGCGAATGTTCCTTATCTTAAAGTCTATTTAATGAACCAAAGATCTTTGAATAGGGTTATTTTTAAATGAGTAGGGTTTAATTTACGAAAGAAGTTCCAAAGATGGAAATAAATTTAAAATATACAATACAAATTATGTAATTTATTAAATCCGCCTCATGTTGGAACCCTTCCCGAAACCTTGTTTTGGGTCTGGACTTAGAAAATTTTTCGACGTCCCCAGAAACGCTTAACAATTATGTAATTGTTGGTCTGAATGCAATGCATCCATATAGTGAATTATGAATTGTTACATAACTGACTAAATGACATGTAATAGCAGGCTGGTTTGGATGGGCTTTCCAAATGGGATGGATGGACCTTTACATGCCTGGAAGACCCATGTAATAAAAGAACAAGAAGAGACTGCCCGTCAGGGCTTGGAACTCCCCGATTGTGCTAGGTGGTGGCATGTCCTTATTGGATCGACCATGCACATACCAGTGCAATGACCTGGGAATTTTAGCCCTGTGGGGTAGCAGCGCAGGGTACATATGGAGCTGCCAAGAGCAAGCACTCCTACTTTGAGGGGCTTCTGCCTGACTCAGAAGTGCTTCCTCTATGCAATGCTGTGGCACCGGAAGCTCTTCTGGGTCCAGCATAAAGGGAGCCATCTCACCTTACTCAGGGAGTAAGAGGCAGGAGGAGTTTGGCAACTTTTGCCTGGAGGATGGAGGAAAGAAAGAGACAAAGAATTGTGCGTTGTGTGTGTTTTGGCAGAGAAATTATACATTGAAAGGTATTGCTTTTAAATAAAAAGTATTTGCAACTGGAATAGATATTGAAAAGTTGTGTCTGGACTTGGTTGGTGATGGCTCACAGTGGCCACCATTGGCTTTGTTGCCATCCATCCATCCATCCATCCTCTTCCGCTTATCCGAAGTCGGGTCGCGGGGGTAGCAGCTTAAGCAGAGAAGCCCAGACTTCCCTCTCCCCAGCCACTTCTTCCAGCTCTTCCAGGAGAATCCCAAGGCGTTCCCAGGTCAGCCGGGAGACATAGTCCCTCCAGCGTGTCCTGGGTCTTCCCCGGGGCCTCCTCCCAGTTGGACGTGCCCGGAACACCTCACCAGGGAGGCGTCCAGGAGGCATCCTGATCAGATGCGCGAGCCACCTCATCTGACTCCTCTCGAGAGGCTTTGTTGCTAAAGATTAATTTGACAAAAGCTACTAAAGCTACTAATACTAATTTTCCATATGGTTTGATGCACCACTGTATTTAGGTATGTAAAGTGCAGCATTTAAAGATGATAAAATATGAGATGTCATTTCCATAACAGGCCACACCACTACAGCTTTGGAACCAACGGATCCATTTTAGCATTTCAGAGTCTGAGCGTTCAGACTTCTCTGTAGTAAAATTGGATATTAAATAAGAAAGCTCTGGCTCTGTTTTAGGTGTTCAAAGCAGCATGATTTTTCACCCAGGGCAGTATCCTATTTCCAAGAAATGATAATGTGACTGTTAGCAGTGTGCAATTTTTGGGCGGCAGAGTGTTAATTTTTATAATAATGATTTTTCTGACAAATGACAGCCCAAGTGCAAATATTCAAAATGAGAACTATTTGTTGAAGCATTAGTAGGAATAAAATAATCCTGTCCAAGTTAGTCTTAAAGTGTTCTGCAGTGTAGTATGTGTTGGCTTTAGTTATGAGGAACATAAGTAGAAAACTCCTATCTTGACGTCACAGTGAACCTTCATGTAGAATATAAAACTTGTTTTTTCTGCATCTTTTAAAGTTTTTGCTTATTAATATAAGAGTGAAATAGAAAGCTTTAGATTTTTTCCCCCACAGATGACACCATCATGAAATACCACTCTATTGATATATCTTTTGAGGTGAATATATCATGCCATAACGTACGTGGACATGCCATTCTGGACTAAATATAGAAGTTAGTCTTCAGTATACCAGAACTGTTACTGCTCAATTAAAAATACAAAGCTATGTGAATACACATAAGTCTCCAAAGTCTTCAAATTGCACTAATCACCTAATTGCCCTTGTTAAAGTCGGCCCCCTTCTGACTCAACTGACCTACACCATTTTTCACAGCAATATTTTAAATTCTTTGAAGAGCAGTGCAGCTTTGCTAGGTTTCCCCAGCAGACATAATCACTGGCTGACAAACTGCAAACTCCATATGGTTAAATTAAATAATAACAGATGGCTAAATTAACAATACAGCAGCGGTATCAGTTTAATACATTATAAAATCCATTCATCCTTCTATTTACTGAACTGACTTTACTAATTTCAAGTCATAGAGGACCAGAACAGCGTGGTTCTCATTTATCTGAATATACTCTTATAGATGTAACTCACATTGTGCCAGTTAACCTACCATAAAGATCTTAGAGTTGTATAATGCAAACTTGATGAAAGCCACGTGGACCAGGCAAGAAAGTGTAAGCTTCACGCAGGCCATACTCAGGAATCAAACACAAGTCCCTGGAGCTGTAAAGTGCTAATCATGCTAACATCTCATGAAACAATATTTTACTGCAACTTTACCACTGTACAGGCTACAGCAATCTTTTTCTTATGAAGCCAGTATTGAAATCAGACGATCCAATATGGTCACATCCCACATGACATTTGAGAAGTTGATTCCCTAGCCTTGTAAACAAAAATGCTGTCATGATTTGGCTCTTGTTTTTTTTATTTTTTAAATGATTTCTGGGGCTCTAAAAATAATTTATGCAATGTTTTGGGAGCTTTTCAGAGCCAGGGATCCAGCAGTCACATGTTTTGTTTGAATGCTCCTTGACTTACATTAGTTATTTTTGTGTCATTCTGCAGTACCATTTTGTTCTTTCTACGGGCATCTCCATTTTGGGACTTTAGTGTTGGCAGATGCTATTTGGTTGTTCTAGGTGACATCAGGGATCACGGAAGGTGTAACATCACATCTCAAGAGATATAAAGGTCAGCCTGCTAGACTTCTTGACTTTTCCTAGTTATAAAAATTTCAAGCAATTTAATACTTGGTGTTATCTTTAATTTCAAGTAGGCCATAGCAATGGCTTTCGTTTAATTTCAAGTAGGCCATAGCAATGGCTTTCGTTTAATTTCAAGTAGGCCATAGCAATGGCTTTCTTTGGATTTGAAGTCAGCTCTCTATCTTGATTTACGCCTTAGTCTTTGCTCCTTTGATTTCATTTGATTCATTGTGTTTATTTCCTGGCTTTAACATTTTGCACGTTCTTGACTGCATATCTCAGATGACTTTTCATCTCCTCATTCCAATGAATATAATCAAACTGCTGCTGCCCTGGACAGTCAGTATAAACACATCATGGGCTCCAAGTGACATCGTTCTTGTGTTAGCATTTGTATGAAAACCATTTGTGCTGCTGAGTCTTGATGTTGTTGACATACTTGCATCACATTAAAACAATCATTCCATCCATCCAGCCATCCATCCATCTACTGAACCCATTTCTTCCAGTACATGGTTATGTAGGTCTAGAACTCCATACTCAAAGTATTTACCACAGTTTATGGCGACCTAGGCTAATTGCCTGCCCACCTCTACCTATTCGATCTGTCTATGCTGGAAATCTAATAAGATTATAAAATCCTTTCAGTCCTTGAAATCCATTGATCCCAATATTCCATGGGCATGAGTAGCAGCTTGAAAGTATAGAAGTATTACCAATTGCCTCATTGAGATACTGGTTAGTAATAGTTCATAATTACTGTCATATTTCATTTTGAGCAAATGATCAACTAGCAAAGATTAGACTAATGTAGTGAGGCTTCAGCCTGGATGTAAATCCTGATATTGGTGGGACATTACTTACACAAGCAAGCAGATCATTCTACACCTTTGAGACCCTGTTGTTAAATGTTCTATCTGCCAGTGTTGTTTTATTAATCCTTTTAATCCTAATGACCTGCATGTTGATATTGTATTGTGTGCTTTGGTGGATATGAACTGATTAGCAGGTAGAGCCTAGGCCATTTAAAGCTTTATATGTAAGAAATATTATTTAAAAATTGTCCCTAAATGTATCTGGAAATCAGTGTAAAGACCTAAAAGCAGGGGTTAAGCAGTTGTACTATTGATAATTCTTGCTGCATTTTTTGAAGTAACTGCAAGCAGAATAATTTCAACAGCCTGTGAAAGACACATTTCAGTAGTCAATTCTGCTAGTTTCCTCCATATTTAGAAATTCTCTTAATTGTTATGTTTTCTTTAGCTGGAAAAAGCAAGTTTTAGATAGTGTTTTATATATGTTTTAAAAAACAGTGGTGTCAAAAATAATGCCAAAGCTATGGTTTGATTCTGTAAAAATAATGAGCAGACCTACGGGGATTACAAGTGACAGTAGCTTGTTGATGTCCTCATCATTCCCACCACACCAATTCACTTTTTTCTGTATTCAAAGACAAGTAAATGTTGCTCATCCACGCTTTTAACTCACTGATACAATTAATTAAGGACACTGGATTATACACTGGATAACTTGGATATCACATGTGTATAAGTGAAAGGAGATGATATATTTTCTAACGATATCTCCCAGCAGCACGATTTAAAATGAAAGTAGCAATGACCTTGTACCACTCAATGATGTGAGCAGAGAAAGAGGTGGCTCAGGAGACAAAGACATGATCATGGAATGAAACAAGACATAAAATCATGACAAATCACAAAACTAAGGTCAAATTCAAAAAACGGAATGTGATTTTGGTAAACCAATGATTCTATAGAAAGCACAAGCATGGTGAAGGGTTTGAGATATGTCATGGACAAAAGGACTAGCGAGATGCTAGCTTAAATACCATTGCACTAGTGATGTCATGTGATGTGACTTTCAGGAGCATGGGCCAGCAACTGGGACCCATCTCCTAGCAACTACTACCAAAATGGCGGCCACTATAGAAAATTCCAGAATATGACTTTAAAATTAAACAATAATTCTAAACATATGGTAAATCATAAAAATTAATTTCCCATTAAATGTCCCATATATCAATACCAAAAACAAAAACAAATTAGAACAGAAAATTAAAGACCCAAGGCTAACCTAACAGGTCTGAATACTGAGCCCTGAAGAGCACCACATGTAACTTCTGTATGGAATGATGGAACACTATAATCACATTTCTGTATGTGCCAAATTGATTTGATGAATATGAACGAAACCATGAAAGAAAGTGCGTGTCAGCCCAATGTAACAGACTAGGGTGGTCAGTGATATTAATTTCTGCTTTTAAATCGAAAAACACATCATAATTTGGGTACAAATAAAGTATATCTAACCTCACCTAACTGTACCACTAACAACATCAGAAAATATCAAAATGTCTTTAAGAGCACGAGTTAGTGCAGTTTCTGGACTGTGATGAATTGTGTAACCCAGACTGCAAATTCCCAAGAAAGGTGAGAGTGAAACTGAACGAAACTACTTCTTCAAATGCCTTAGAAAAAATGTAAGATTGCAATAAGTCTATAATTATTAAGCATATTTGAGCCAAGGTCTAATTTTTTTTTTAAAATGTTCCAACCGCTGACAGTTTTAGTGCCTTAGGTACTGCAGTCAATAAAGATTTACTGATAGTGTTAAGAACCTGTGCTGCCACGACAGTAACTGAGTAATTGATCAGATCTAGGGGGTAGGTAGTAGGAAGGAGGCTTCATTCAAAACAAACTTATCATTTCTAGTTCTGTTATAAAGTTAAAATTACTTGGTCAGTATGAACAATAGGAGATGGAGCTTGACTTAATTTATCATTGAGCGAGTTTCTAAATATCTCAATTGCCAATGTTTGTACAGGTTTTTGAAAGACTGTTTACCATTTGTCAAATACCCAGCTCTTCTAAAAAGGTATTTTCAAACCTTGTTTCTCTTTTCATTATTAGTCTGTGGCAGTACTGAGAGCAGAACAGAGAAGCAACTCTCTGTACATCTTTTAAAACTACTGTATTTGTTGCTTTCCATCTGTACTCTAATTTTCGTCATTCTAATTTAAGACTCCTGAAGCTTTCATTAAAAAAAGGCAAGTTTGTTTGTGCTCCAGTCACCTTTTTTTGTGTGAGACTCACCATAATCATATGTCAGCTGATCTATATTGTACATATACTTTTGTTTAAGGGTCTTATAAAATAACAACAAATGTTTTAATGTAGAATTGTAATCTAGAAGCTGCACAGTTCCTTATTTAATCTGTGATTGTATTAGCTAGGACAGGAGCAAGTCAAATTTAATTAGGTAGTGATCTGAGATCATTTATTACAGGCGTTTCTGAAATGAGTGGAAAGGAAGACTTTTCCACTTGGCAGCAACTGTAATCTTTTATTCTTCTGTGTTTATCATTATTAAGTTTGCTGTGTTAAGACGCAGTAAATCTGTATGTTTGTGTTTTGCTTGTAAGTAAATATTTTGTTTCCACATCAGATCATTTTGGTACTTGTCATGTTCTTCAGTTACTGGGATGTGTTTCAAACCTGCACTTTTAGTCATTTTAATTAAACAAGCCACACAAACATATCACTTAGTCTTTTCATTATAGTTTTTGTTATTTAGCAATTATGAAGATTTACAGCTAAATGATTACTACAGCAAAGCTATTTGTGTTAACATATGGCTATCCTTGTGAACATGTGGTGCTCATAACCCATATTCTTTTAAATAGCCAACTTTATAACTATGAAAGTAATATTGCCTTGCACTGACAAGTGAAATATACGTTGGTTTGGTCTCTCTATTTTTTTTTAGGATACTCACATAACACAGACACATTTTTAACAGAAAGCCTCAAGCATATTAGTCTCCAGAAAAAGCTGTCTTCTGCTGCAGGATCTGAGGCCGTATGGTCCCCACATGGGATCACACCATCTGAACACCATATGTTTCAGGTGAAGCTGTAAAAAGCTTATTTCTTAAGTCAATGTTATGAATGCATTAATAATCTAAGGATTGCTTGTATATGTCGTGCAAATTAAATAGAATTTCGTAAGATAAAACAAGATCATTACCAAAGTGTTTATTCTATATTTTGCATTTATTATGGTGAATCAGACCTTAAAGCTTTCTTCTTAACTTGCCTGTGTAATTATTTTAGTGATCCCATTCTGTGGCAGAGTTGCTTATTGCACGGGTCCAGGAATTCATTTTTCCACCCCTGCCTATTCCCTATGACAGTGTTGCAGTTGGTATCTCCCTGCCCATTTATCCCCATGAAAAAAACATGCAAGTTGAGTAGCTTGTAATGTTTCACATCAATGGTGGGGTTTTTCTCTTCTCACAAAATGACCATTTTTGCTTCTTTGCCTGCTCAGGTCAAGGCATCAAGTTGGCACGGATGTTCAGCATGGTGACTAATCTTGGGGGTCTGGAATCACCATGATAGTGACCTCATTTTTAATGACTTTCAAGCCAGTAAATTTTGCTTTGTATTTGCATGAACAGCTGGAAATAAGTTTCTTCCTCATCACTGGCTTAGATGCTTCCCATAGTATTGCTGCAGAATCGTCGGTGGTATCAGTGTTTGGTACTTAGTAATACAATTTGCTTTTAAATATTGTTAACATTTAAGATACTACCATTCATCTTCCAGGAAATATTCTTTTTTTATAACATTTAAGCGTAATTTCAGATAAACTGGTGCATGGTTAGATGGGGATATTATATGGCAGAAAACGTCTTCTTCCATCACATCATTTCATAATTGCTTGTTTCAAATACATGTCAGTTCTTTACTCCAGGAACTGCTTTGTGTGGAGTAGGAATAGTAAACATAACCTTTGTAGAATAAAATGCAATATGATGTTCTGTAAGAAATGACATGCTTCCTGTCAGGATGAGAATATTTCTGATTGTATCAGTTATACTGTCATACATCCTCATCAAAAAGTGTGTCGTTTTTATTTTATAATAATCAGACATTTTGCAGTGTGCCTGAAATGTTTTCCTAAAAAGATAGCATATGTGTCAATACTTTTTTTATTGTATATCGTCTAAAGCCTAGCCAGGACAAGTGTATGGTCAGGAGTATACAGTAAAATCTAATACACATTTATTAAGAATTGACCATCCTAGGATGAGCTTCACTGTCTAAAACTAAAAAAGAGCTATGCTTTGAAAACAAATCTATAATTCTCAGACAATAGTCGTACCAGTCGAGTGTTGTGGTGTTCAGACACTGACTATGAATGTGGCATGGTAACTTTACATGTAAATCTTGCATTTTCTCTTTGTATTTCTATGATATGAAATAATTGCTGCCTGTGGCTGGACTGAGAGCCTGCCTTGCAGTCCAGCCAGTGTGATATTAAACAGTAAAAGAATAACTGTTTCTTCTTGCTTTGCGAAAAATGAAAAATATGGCATGTTTTACTATGCCAGTTGATTAAAAAATAAATTCTACTTGAATATATGTTAAAAAAACAATTCGGCACAGATTCATTGAATGTAATTAAATAATACAAAATATCCAGACATTTACACAACACAAAAAAATGAACAGTCGCAGCACAGAAACAACTTTTACCCGTGACGTAAAGGTGATATTTATCATCTCTAATGTAAGGAATGCTACCCTTATTATGATTTAGTCTTTTGACTACAGATCATAAGAACCAAACATTTCTTTGTGACACCAGGCACTTTTCTTGGTTAGTTTACTTCGTATTTCCTGTGCGTCTTATGCAGGCACCTCCTCATTCTAGTTCATAGTCACACACGGTGCTCCACAGGGTTCAGTGCTGGCCCCAGTTCTCTTTTCTCCATACACAGTTTGTTTCCATTGGAGATGTAAATCGGAAAAGCAATATTAATTTCCATTTGTATGCTAATAACTTTTAGTTGAATTCACCATTTCATGTAAATATTACTTCTTCAATTACAACATTAATTTTTTTTACTAATGTAAAAAAAGTCAGTCAGTAATAATTATTTGTCTTTAAATTCAAGATAAAAAGGAAGTTCTTTCAATGTGTAATACCTCTGTAAACAGTAATTTGCTACTGAAAGCTTAATACAGAAAGGGCTTGAATTTAACTTTGACAGAAGAAATCTGAAATTTAGATCTTACCTTTGGCATAGATTTAAATGTCAGTTGTCACGTTTGTATGCTTTCTAAACTGGCCTGCGCCACCTTAGAAACATTAGAAAATCTCACGGTCTGTTGAAGGATAAAAGATAGTTCATTTGATTGTCTCAGGCAGAATCGACTGTTGTAATACTTTAGGATATGACTGTTTGAACCGAACTTACAACCATACAGTTAACTCAAAACATGGTGCAATAGATTTTAACTTGCACTAAGTAGTACAATTGCATGACAGCAGTTTTTAAATCCCTTCACTGACTTCCAGTTAAGTTTAACGTTTATTTTAAAATCATTCTCACTTGCGTGTCCTAAGTGGTTTAAGCCCCGCCTCCCCCAACCTTATAGAACAAGTCAAAGTTTACAATTTAGACAGTATATTCACATTTCAAGATGAAGTTGAAAGCTGTACAGTTAATTTATTTCACATTGAAATCACAATTTGATGCATTTTTCAAATCACAAGAAGTGTAATTTTGATTAGACTCTACATTGTGAAGAAAGTTTTCCTTTTGTTTTCTTCCAAATCTGCCTGTCAGAGAGAAAATGCAATGAAGAAATACAGCAAAAAACAAGCACACTGCCTTTATTTCAGCTGGAAGTGTAGAAAGAACCATAGCAATAAATAATTGGCTAAATAAATAAATACCTGAAATGCTATCAGTAGAAACGGGTATCATTAATGTGTATATACTTTTCTGAGTGAAAAATAAGTGTTTTGTTCAAATAAAAAAATGTATTAATGAGTAATTGTGCACAATAACAATTGATCTATATTATAAATATGCATAAACCCTCATTGCGATGTCGATTCCCTCCCACACATACAGTGGTGTGAAAAACTATTTGCCCCCTTCCTGATTTCTTATTCTTTTGCATGTTTGTCACACAAAATGTTTCTGATCATCAAACACATTTAACCATTAGTCAAATATAACACAAGTAAACACAAAATGCAGTTTTTAAATGATGGTTATTATTTAGGGAGAAAAAAAAATCCAAACCTACATGGCCCTGTGTGAAAAAGTAATTGCCCCCTGAACCTAATAACTGGTTGGGCCACCCTTAGCAGCAATAACTGCAATCAAGCGTTTGCGATAACTTGCAATGAGTCTTTTACAGCGCTCTGGAGGAATTTTGGCCCACTCATCTTTGCAGAATTGTTGTAATTCAGCTTTATTTGAGGGTTTTCTAGCATGAACCGCCTTTTTAAGGTCATGCCATAGCATCTCAGTTGGATTCAGGTCAGGACTTTGACTAGGCCACTCCAAAGTCTTCATTTTGTTTTTCTTCAGCCATTCAGAGGTGGATTTGCTGGTGTGTTTTGGGTCATTGTCCTGTTGCAGCACCCAAGATCGCTTCAGCTTGAGTTGACGAACAGATGGCCGGACATTCTCCTTCAGGATTTATTGGTAGACAGTAGAATTCATGGTTCCATCTATCACAGCAAGCCTTCCAGGTCCTGAAGCAGCAAAACAACCCCAGACCATCACACTACCACCACCATATTTTACTGTTGGTATGATGTTCTTTTTCTGAAATGCTGTGTTCCTTTTATGCCAGATGTAACGGGACATTTGCCTTCCAAAAAGTTCAACTTTTGACTCATCAGTCCACAAGGTATTTTCCCAAAAGTCTTGGCAATCATTGAGATGTTTCTTAGCAAAATTGAGACGAGCCCTAATGTTCTTTTTGCTTAACAGTGGTTTGCGTCTTGGAAATCTGCCATGCAGGCCGTTTTTGCCCAGTCTCTTTCTTATGGTGGAGTCGTGAACACTGACCTTAATTGAGGCAGGTGAGGCCTGCAGTTCTTTAGACGTTGTCCTGGGGTCTTTTGTGACCTCTCGGATGAGTCGTCTCTGCGCTCTTGGGGTAATTTTGGTCGGCCGGCCACTCCTGGGAAGGTTCACCACTGTTCCATGTTTTTGCCATTTGTGGATAATGGCTCTCACTGTGGTTCGCTGGAGTCCCAAAGCTTTAGAAATGGCTTTATAACCTTTACCAGACTGATAGATCTCAATTACTTCTGTTCTCATTTGTTCCTGAATTTCTTTGGATCTTGGCATGATGTCTAGCTTTTGAGGTGCTTTTGGTCTACTTCTCTGTGTCAGGCAGCTCCTATTTAAGTGATTTCTTGATTGAAACAGGTGTGGCAGTAATCAGGCCTGGGGTTGGCTACGGAAATTGAACTCAGGTGTGATAAACCACAGTTAGGTTATTTTTTAACAAGGGGGCAATTACTTTTTCACACAGGGCCATGTAGGTTTGGATTTTTTTTTCCCTAAATAATAAAAACTATCATTTAAAAACTGCATTTTGTGTTTACTTGTGTTATATTTGACTAATGGTTACATGTGTTTGATGATCAGAAACATTTTGTGTGACAAACATGCAAAAGAATAAGAAATCAGGAAGGGGGCAAATAGTTTTTCACACCACTGTATGTAACCATAAACATCTATTCACATCACTAACACACAACTATATATGATAAAAATTATCAATAAATCAATATTATAAATTATTATGAATAAAAATTTTACATGTATATTATTTCAGACTAAATAATCCACTAATAAGACCACATCTGGAGTATTGTGTGTAATTCTGGTCACCACATTACAAGAAAGACATAGCAGAACTTGCAGCTGTGCAGAATAGAGCAACCAAGTGCCTCCTAGGACTTAAGGACATGTCATATTGTGATAGATTCAGATGATTAAACCATTTTAGCCTTGAGCAGAGGAGACTGCGTGGGGACCTAAGCCAGACCTTCAAAACTTTTAAAGGCACTGATAAAGTAGATCCAGCAACATTCTTTCAGCTGAAGGGTGAATCACATACTCGAGGACATCAGTGGAAATTAAGGGGAAGTGCATTTAAAACTGAAGCCAGATAGCACTTCTTTACACTAAGAGTTGTGGGACTTCGGAACAAGCTATGAGACATGTAGTGGAAGCAGAAATTTTAACAATTTAACAAAGTTTGAGAAGAATCTGGATGAGCTATTGGTACAGCTAAACAAATGTGCTTGACTGAATGGTCTCCTTTCATTTGTGAAATTTCTTATGATCTTTTATGAAGTTTGTAAAAATGTTGTTCATATTGTATAAGCTGCAGAAGATGAGAATCACCAGATCCCATAAAGAAGTGACCATTTTTGTCCTACAATTACATCTGCTGCTCAACTGAAATATTTTGATTGCTAAGTGCTTTATTTTTGGTTTGGGATATTAGTTTTTTTTTAGTTTTGTCTTTGGAACATTTGTTTGTCTTTTGACCTTTGGTATTGTGTCTGACATTTTTGCTTTGGTGTCAGAATTTTGGAAGTCAAGTGCACTGACTCTCTCCTCTTTCTTGACTTCACATTTGCCTGGTCCTTTAATCTTTTCAACTTAATGTCCCCCTTTTTAAAATGCCTTTTAATGTGCATTCTGCCTTTCACGAAGTGATGATAACAGTAACCACTGATGGCATTCTGTATAATGTTCTTATGCCACTTGACATGGTGGCATGCTGTTTTGTTATTTCAGCTTTGGATATATTTTCAAAGAATAATAAAATTTCAGTTTACAAAAGGGACCTTTTTGCCATTTGTCATAACATAAAATAGTCTTTTGGTTTACTTTGAAATGCTCTCCATTTTCTGATCTTTTTGCTCTTTTACAGTATATTGGTCTTGCCTGTTTTTACAAAGATAAAATATCCTTGAAACTGCCTGAGTGGCACGGTGACGCAGTGGGTAGCGCTGCTGCCTCGCAGTTAGAAGACCTGGGTTCGCGTCCCAGCCTGGAGTTTGCATGTTCTCCCCATGTCTGTGTGGGTTTCCTCCTACAGTCCGAAGACATGCAGGTTAGGTGCATTGGCGATCTTAAATTGTCCCTAGTGTGTGCTTGGTGTGTGTGTGTGTGCGCACCCTGCGGTGGACTGGCGCCCTGCCCAGGGTTTGTTTCTTGCCTTGCACCCTGTGTTGGCTGGGATTGGCTCCAGCAGACCCCCGTGACCCTGTAATTAAGATATAGCGGGTTGGATAGTGGATGGATGGGACTGCCTGAGTGATGCAACTCTTTGAAGGCTTTAAAAGATTCAGATAGTTAACTAAGCGGTGTCAGTGTTCGCCAGAGGGCACTGTGACTTGAAATCCACCAAATAGTAAGGACTCATTCCTGACACCAAAAGTACCTGACGTGGCCAAAAGGAACTCTGAAATTGAACTTAAAGCTACTTCAAGTGACAAGTAAACATAAAGCTCTTTATCAACAAAATTTTGCTGTCTGTATGGAAAAAATTAAGCAAGACTTGCATAGATGGTCAACCCTTCATCTCACTCTAGCTGGAAGAATTAACGCTGTTAAGATGAATATCCTTCCTAAGCTTCTCTTTTTATTTCAAAATATTCCAATACACATCAGTAAATCATTTTTTAAGCAATTAGATTCAACCATAACCTCATTTATTTGGAACTCAAAACATCCACGTATCCAAAGAGCGACCCTACAAAGACCTAAGGCAGAAGGTGGCATGGCTCTACCTAACTTTCGGTTTTATACAGGGCAGCAAACATACAAGCTATAAAAACCTGGACACAAACAGATGAACATACACAGGCTTGGCCCGCAATAGAAGTAAAATCCTGCAGTACTTTTTTATATTCCCTGCTCTGTGCCCCAATAAATGTAAGTTATCGCCAATATACTAATAACCCAATGGTGCTTCACTCACTCAGAATATGGAAACAATGTAGAAAGCATTTTAAGATGGAGAATCTTTTATCTGTGGCACCTCTGCAAGAGAACCACCTCTTTCAACCCTCTCAAACATATGCAGTTTTTAATATCTGGAAAAGTTTCCAGCCACACATTTCTTTCACTATCTTCAAATTAGGAACTTTGTTAAACAGAACCTGCCCAATTTTCCTCATCTTTTACCCTCCTCCATACTGGAAAAAATATTGCTCAATTTCGAGGACTTAGACACCATCTCTGCAATATATAAAATTATTTTGCAGTCCCTCCCTTTCAAAGATCCAAGAGGACAATGCGAAAAGAATCTCTCACTCAACATATCAGAAAAGGAGTGGAAATTAGCAATGCAGAGAATTCACTCGAGCTCCATATGCGCAAAGCATGCAATTATTCAACTCAAAATTATATAGCGAGCACATCTGTCTGGCTTAAAACTGTCCAAAATGTTCCCAGGTCAAGATCCAACCTGCGAACGCTGCAATCAAGTCCCAGCCTCACTGGGTCACATGTTTTGGGCCTGCACCAAATTACATCATTTTGGACCAAAATCTTTAAGTGCCTTTCAGACAGCCTTGGTATCACAATCCCTCCTAACCCATTGACGACTGTGTTTGGTGTTCTTCCAGATGGGCTTAAAGTGGAGAAGGACAAACAAACTGTGATTGCCTTCACTACATTTTTGGCACACAGACTTATTTTGCTAAACTGGAAGAATCCTAACTCTCCTCTTTTAAGTCAGTGGGAAACCGATGTTTTATACTATTTGAAACTGGAAAAAATCAAATTCTCAGTTAAAGGATCGGTACAGAATTTTTTCAAAACCTGGCAGGATCTAATCAATAATATTTTAGAATAAGCTCTTAAAGCACCGAGGAAGCAATTCTTTCCGCATTTCTTTTTCTTCTCCATTCATCCCTATTGCCCTTTTTATTACAAACTTTAAGTTTTACTCCGTTGGCCATGCTGTCTTTCTTAGGGGTGGGGGTTAAATTGTTTTAATCCTATTTTTTTTTTTTTTTTGTAAAAATGTATCTATTTGTATGGAATGATTACAATAAAATTAATAAAAGTAAAAAAAAAAAAAAGCTGCTTCAAGTGGAATGCATATTAATCTTAGAGCCAGAAGATGATTTGATCAAGGAAGGAAAAGAGACTAGGAAATGTGTGTGTGTGCCTTAATACAGTAGAGGTCTTAATTCAATTCTTAAGGTCAGAGAGGCAAAAGGTGAACCACTGTATCTGGCAGACAGTAATGTGTGCACAAATAGGGCAAAGAAAAACAAAAGGTTTTGATTTGTGTTCTGTTTACTCTGTCATATGGTACAGTATATATGCATATAATTAACTGAAGGGTCCATTTTTGAGCAATTCCTCAACCCAAAAGAGAGCCAATTAGATCAAAAGATGAAGATGGTGGCATAGGTTCTCCACTAGTCCATTATCTATACACTGTTGATGCACTGGGTGAATATGTGTGTCAGCTTGACTTGTTGCTGGTGTCTTGCTGCTTTTCATTGGCATGATAACACTCCTAACCTCAGCCTTTACGATTAATAGTATTTCTTCTGGTTATTCTATATCTTCCATGGCTGGTTTTGACGTAACAAAGACTTTGTGGTTGTTCTTTAAGGATGGCATGAGATGAAAGACCTTGGCAGTTCTGCCTTCTTCTTTTAGATGTTCAGCCTGTTCCAGCAGCTTCTTCTTCTGATACCTCTTTATGGCAGAGTTTGCTCAGGAGGCAAAACTCTAGATGACTTGTAGGACCATTGGAGACTAGATGGTGTTATTATAGAAGGCTGAGGGTAGCTTTTTCATTGTTTATTGGACACATCATCACTCATAGCCTGGATAATGGCAGAGATGTGACTGCTGTATTTTTGGGGAGAAGAGGTGGTTTCTGCTGGCATACAATTGGCTTGCTTGTTGCAAAAGTCGTTTCTCAGTCCGGTTCCTACTGTAGATAGTAGAGCAATGAGGGGTGACTTTCATCTTCTTATGAAAAAGGAGAATGAGGCAGCAGATTTGGTGAGGGTCCATTCAAGTCTGGAACAGACTAACAATGTCAACATGACCCACCAGATATGGGTGTTGGTGAGGATGTAGTAAACTTGGTGCCTTCCATGTCCATTATTGGTCATCCTTCTGTTTCAAGTGAGAGTTCATGTGGGTGAGGCATTTAGCATGCCACAACTCCAATAAATCGTGGCCGAGGTTGTTTCAGGATTGGTATCCATTGGGACCAACCAGGATTTTTCATTTTATTTTTTTTGTTTCCACTTGGGCATTGACATTACCCAAATTAACCTGAAGAAGGCTTTGGATGAATTAATAGCTGTGAAGGCATACTTGTAGAATTCTTCCCCTCATGTAGGCAAAGATGTCAGATGCATTGATAGTGAGGATTTCTTTGCTTTTTGGCATTATAAATATTTGCATTCTTAGTTGAGGAGAGAGGTCCTTGACATTATGGAAAACCATAGTGGTTTCCTTAGAGAGGACAACCCATCATCATTGACAATCATATTGATCTCTTGACCACCCAGAATGAAAAGCTCACTGGTCTTCCACTTTAGGTGATTGCCCTTAATTCTCTTGGAGGCAGACAACATCATACTTGGTCGATCCAAGATGATCCAACAGTAATTAAATTTGGCAGGTGAGTGAGCGTTGAACATATACCACATGAAGTGGTGTCATGATGGTTGGTTGTATAATGACAGCTTAATCTTTTACATTTTCTGAAGCCTCTCCAGGGCCAAACATCCAGGTGCTGTTATATCTGGAGCCTTAGAGCTGGGATATACTTGACACTATGTGACGTGTACGCTTGCAGTCGCTGCTTTGACATAAGCATTGTACTGACAATAGCTGCACGTACACTTTAGGTAAATCTTGTGTATTCCACCAGGTGTCAGTGTGAGATGCTGTTATGAAGGTGCAAAAAAAGATGGCATCATTGACAAAGAAATGGTATATGGGGAATATGCAACGCTTGCATTGCCTATGTGAGAAATGGATGAAGAAAAGCACCATGAATATTTTTATATGTTAGCATTTAAGTTTTATGATATACTTCACTGCATCTGACCATCCATCAAACATCAAGCGCACACTTTGATCCCGTTGGAACTGCAATGCGGCTTGCTGTTATCTTGCAATGGCCGAATTCCCACTTCTTTTCTCTGACATTTTCCACATTGTACATATGGATCTGTCTTGAATTTGCCTCCATTTGATCTTGCACGTTTCCATGTCCACTTTCAAAGAGCTGGTGCTATGATGACAGCTGTTCTGACTGGCATGTTTGTCACTATGAGATGTTGATAGTAAACAACAATGGTGACGTCACGTACCAAAACTTGAACTCATGTGCCACCCAAATTTATGCGGTACTGCAAAGCAGAACATCAATGTCAAACAATAAAACTACAACTAGATAGATAGATAGTATTTGTCTATTGTTCAGAAATAATAAATTAAAATAAAAGCACCTTTCATTTTTTATACATAATCAAAAATAATCATAACTGTCAGGTATAATTTCTGTTGCAGTTATTTTCAGTTGCAAATTCAATAAAATTAAATTACAGGGTAAGCAGTCATGCTTTAGTACAACAGTTTTACAGCAGAAAATTTACTAATATTTTCTCAAACAAAACTCACGCCTTAGGCTGTATTCCAATAAGGCCAGTAAAACACAAAGTACTTCAGGAAGTCATCAATAACATAATTATTTTTGTGTACCCTTGATTTAAATTAATCCTTGATGTCATAAATCAAATCTACACTTCAGTTAAGTTTACCTGAAGCCAGGATGGTCTCATAACCGTATTGTTATATTATAAAAAAACATAACAACAGCCTAACTACATACTTGCCTGTTATAAGTGCCCCTGACCATCATTCAGTACCTCTTAATGCATAGTTTTGTAATTATGCACAGTTGAGGCTCCAATACAATAGTTACCAGTTATGACTTCTCTACACACTGTGGAAACACAACACGGTCAAGGGGGGATATGGGTGATTATAATAAAGTCACAGTTCTGCTGACTTAGGCCATCTAGGCTCCTAAAAACTCCTGTGCATTTTACTACATGCTGGGAAGTGTAAAGAACACACTGAAAATTTTCACCATTGAATCCCATCTCTCCCAGTATCACTTTTGCTTCTCATGGATAGGAAAAGTAGTAGCTTGAAAGATAGGAGTGGCACCAAGTGACACAGCAGGGTGCCTATTATGGAAACAATATTTGAGTGGGACAGGAACTTTTAATGATTCAGTAAATGACTCACAAACAAAGCTGCAGTATGTGTGGCCATTGAGAGTGAATTGAAACACTGAGGCCGAAGAGGCATCTGCTACATCAGTAGGCAGATCACTCCACTAATTTAGGACTGCACATTTAAATTCTTGGATTTGTATACTACTTTGAGTTGTCTGTACTGTAACCATTGTGAAAATTTGACTGAAACGTTTCAAGTAGGATGAAATAAATAAAGTGAGACTGAAGCTGTGAGGCTATTAGTTAAGTACTTTACAAAGAAAAGATAAATGTGAAGTTGGTCTGTTATGCATATTTAAATCTTGCTTAGATTCTTTCAATTATGACATGACAATCCCGTTTATAGCATCAGGAATATCTCCTGTAAAAAGAAACCTGTTGATATGTTCATAAGAGATGCTGACAGCCTAGAGATTGAGCTTTTCACTAATTTTGCTGTAGCTGGATCTAAGGAACTGCAGGTAGAAACTAAATCTAAGATTTGTCATTAACTTAAAACTATATTGTTATTTGACTCGTTTCGATGTTAAAATTACTCAAAAGGTGAGCACCAAGTGAGAGTCAGAGTTTGACACCCTAATACTAAATCTGCAACATGACTTAAATCGTGAATGTTATTTTATCTAAGCAGTCTGAAAATTCTGCACTGCTGATGATTGCTGGGATTTTGCATAACAATTCAGATCTTCCATTTGTCAAATATTTGTCAACTGTCCTGAACAGTACACAAACGTTATATCTGTTTTCATCTCGTAATCTGGGATGTATGCAATTTGGAAAACCTCTCATTTTGTAGCTCTCCATTTATGCATGAGTTTCCGATATTTTAATTTAAGCACAAGTGCTATCACTAACCCAACATAGACTTCTTTGGGCTGTAGCCACAAAAATGAAGGTATTGGACTTTACTGAACTTAAATAGAAATATTCAAGTGATTGGTTTGTTTAAAATTAGTTACTGCTAAGTTTACGCATTGTGGAGCAATAATATCATCAGAAACATGAGATGAACAACTGAAGTGGAGATAAATAAAGCTAGCAAATGTTTTTGCAGAAGTAAATGCTACAGACAGAAATTATCCTCTGGCCTGAGTCAGCTTTTGATGTTCTACAATGAGTCAATTTACATTACACAAGAAGGCTACCAATTTTAGGTATGTATTGTTCAAATGTCATGCCCTTTATGTCTCTTTCTTCCTTTAACAACAATAACATATTAACTAAAACAGTTTTGTACCATGTGACTGGTTTTGAAGAGCAATTTACTTTTTGGAGATATGCTTCTATTTTTATTGTAGAGGATTTACTGAATGCCAAAGATCATCAAGGTGGACATTAACAGCCTTGTGCAACACTGAAAATGCTGTTTGTACGGACATCTCCTTGAAAGCTGCAGGTGTGTAAATATTGATCTTCAGGTTAAGACAGTCTATTGCATTTAAAGCATCTGGGATGTGTTTGCCTTCAGCAAATAAATCATGAAAGAGTAATTTATCATTCCTGGCATTGTGAAGGGGGCAATGGTTTTGGTAAGACCAGAATTGTCCAACTAATTTGCTGATAGCAGTCCATAATGAACAAAATGTCACTTGACATGGTCCACGGTAATAACATATTTTACTCAATTTCAAAGAAATATTAGCCAAAACATACTGTCTTTCTACATTTAGTTATGGTATTATAAGGACTAGCTTAGAAACACAGCACTGTTATTTTTGGAAATAAGTGGCTTATCTTTGCCTTTCCTGGTATCAGGAGCTAAAATTTGATTGGTCCCTACTTTTAAGTGTTTCTTTAAGGTTTTGATCAGTGAGCAAAGAGATCTGAATATGGATTTGATTTATTTATGTGAAAACAATTTGAGTGGGGGAGCAGTTTTGGGAGGGCAAACTGAAGCCGCATTTCTCTATAATATGGTGCCTTTCACATCTATCTGGTCATTCCACCTGCTCTCGTGGTCCTCATCATAATGCCACTACCAGACCCATAGAACAAATCCAGGCTTACATGTATTATACCCTTTCCACCATGCTGCCCAATCTGATGCCAACTTTCCCATTTCAACAGTGCTGCAAAACTTCTGTCCATGACACCCACAATCCCGTTATTCATCCCATAACTTGTCCCATATATGTGGAAAAGAACAGGAGCACCTGTCTCTAAATTGGCCAATGCTTATCCAGTTGCCATTTAGCCAAAATCTACACCATGATGTCCGCACCCTCACCTCCACAATCTTCCAATAACATTTGCTTCCACCCTTCCTATAACAATTCCATAGCATAAGTCCAATCCAAATCTTATTCTGCCACTGCTAATAGCGTGTCCAATCCTTGACCATTTTCACCATATTCCATAAATCCACATCATACAATCACTAGGCCTCTGATTTTTCTCAAGTCTTGCATCCTAGTTTATCACTTACCCCATCCACAGAGTTATTCCCATCCTAATTGTATTCTACATTTGATGCCAGTCTGCCCAGTCCTATGCAAGTTTGCCAGGTTTACCTCACCTAGGCACAAATTCATTTTGTAAGATCCACAGACTCCCACATCTTAAAACATAACTCACCACCCAACCTGTCTCGTACTACACCCACAGGACAAGTCCAGCCTAAATCTTATTCTGCCTTTATGATTAGGATACTTAATGCCTCCTTTTCTTCAGGCCTGAAAATTTCTGTATTACTTTCTGATTACTGTTATTTCACTAAGCCTGCCAAAAAAAGTAGCGTCATACTAATGTCTGTATTAGTGTTTCCCAACCTTTTTCTTTGAGTAGTGGCACAATTTCTGTAACCAAAATCATCCCAAGGCACACCACTATTCTCCTAACTACAAACATATTCTATCTGATACATGTGCTTAACTGTCCGAAGGGACGGGACAACCCAAGAAGCCTGTAAAAATGGAGCTTCAAGGTCAGCATTTGCAGACATGGCACTTAGTGAGCACTTTGCTGGCATCTCACAGCCGCTGTGCCCTTTTGCTCACCCCTGTCTAACTCAGAGGCAACTCGTATGCCCACTATCGACCAATGCTGTGAAGCTCGCTGGCGATCACACACCCAGGGCAGATGGACTCTAGCAGCCTGGAGATGTGTCTGAGGAGCTTAAAGTGCGGGGTCTGTCACATAGCAATCACGGAGCTGCTTTTATGCCAATTTCTCCAGGTAGTTCTGTCCTCCTCAGATAGGTCTTGACCACCTGCGGAGCTTGTCACTCTCTGGTGCATTATTTTTTCCAGAACACATCTGGGTAGCTCTCATAGCATACTCCTGTGCCACATCACACTGGTTAAGAAACACTGCTCTAGATGACTGCGGCTGCTTTCATGCTTCATGCATTTTTTTTAGAAAGATGTTGTAGGTCTCATACCTCTGTCATTGTCCACAAAGCTTCGTCACTGAAACAGCAAACAGGGAAAGGAAAAAAAAGGCATTACTCACACCACATCCATTTAGCCAACTCGTATTTTATAACAAGAGCGGAAAGTCAAGTGGTTCTGGTCCAAGCTCCCTTATCTTCTTATTTTCTTCAAGTGAACAGTTTAAGGAGAAGTGTTTCATTGAAGAAATAAACTAATTTTTAGTTCCACTTGAAGTCACATTCGCTCATCTGTAGTTACATTAATGCGGGTGGGAACTGTGAATCATTGACATGAACATGAAATAAGTGTGTCACCAATTGTCCAATCACATTACATTAAAAAGCCTAAATCAGTGCTAATTTGCTGCTAATAAAAGTGGATGTGTCCGGGGCACCAGAAGATTCTGAAGCAACCAATTAAAGGGCAGCCTCAGGTCACCTGCTTCCCATAAGCTCAAGGAATTGCATTCACTTTCATTTGCCTGGCACCCTTCACTCAGGAAATAGAGGTATTCACATAGAGATTAGACAAGTGCAAGTCAGAACCAGTTTTTAATGGACGTTGACATGTGCTGACCGGTCCTATTCAAAGGAGTGACATAACAAAGGAGTGAAACCTCAGATATAAATTTCAAAGGAGTAACAAACCATCCAAGTGGTAGGTGAGGCGACAAGGATTTTTTTGGCGAGCGTACTTTCAGTTGTGTGTGGTAGGTGACTTGTTATGTCACTCCAATAAAATGTCACTCCTTTAATACGGTATTTATGTCACTCCTTTGTTATGTCACTCCTTCGATGCAGACCCGTGCTGACACCAGGCACGTTGTGCAAATAAATTTATTTCATGATTATTTTGCATTGCCTAATTCATTTCAGTAGAGTTTTTAAAATATTTGGAGGGCCTTGCAATGCAAACCTCCACTGTTATTGAGAGCATTTGTTTGCTGACATGGAGTGCCTTCAGAAAGTGTTCAGGCCCCTTCACTTTTTTCACATTTTGCTGTTGCAGTCTTGTTTTAAAGAATCGTTTAAAATATTTTTTCCCTTACCAAACAGCACTCGATACCACAGCAAAAACAGGATTTTAGAAATTTTTAGGAAATATATTAAAAATAAAAAAACCTGAAATATCACCTTGACACAAGTATTCAGACCCTTTACTCAGAACTTTGTTGAAACCCCTTTGGCAGTGATAATGAATTCAGTGGATTCGGGGATTTTTTGCCTTTCTTTTCAAGCTCAGTTGACATCTATTTTTAGGTCACTCCACAGATGTTAGATTGAATTCAATTTTAGTCTCTGGCTGGGCCACCTAAGAACGTTCCGAACGTTGACCCTAAGCAACTCCTGTATTGTCTTTAATTTGTGCTTGGGCTCATTGTCCTGTTTCAAGGGGAACCTTCAGCCCAGTGTAAGATACAGTGCACTCTGGATTTCTTTAGGAGTATTTCTGTACTTTGTTCAGTTCAGCTTTCCCCTCAACCCTGATTTGTCTTACAGGCCCTGCTGCTACAAAACATCCCTACAGCATGACACCACCACCACCACCTCCATGCTTCACTGTTGCAATGCCATTGCAAGCTCATTGGTGATGAGCAGAGTCTGCTTTCTTCATTCACGATACTCAGAATTGAGGCCAATCAATTCAATCTTGGCCTCATCAGACTAGACAATCATCTTTCTCATAGCCTGACAGTCCTTTGGGTGCATTTTTTCAAACACTAAGTGAGCTTTCTTTCCTGTGTCTTGTGGACACTGTGCACCAAGGCCCAAATTAGTGAAGTGTTGCAGTGGTAGTCATCCTTCTGGAAGTTTCTCCCATTTCCACGCAGTTTTTCTGGACTTCATCCACAGTGACTATCGGGTTATTGGTCACTTCTCTTAATAATACTGTCATCCTCTGACTGCTCAGTTTTTTTGGGAAGCCAGCTCTAGGAAAAGTTATCGTTTTTCTAAATATCCCCCCATTTAAGAAATATGGAGGCCACTGTGATCTTGCACCTTTAATGCCACAGAATATTTTGTAGCCTTCCCCAGATCTGTGCATTGACACAATCCTGTTTCTAAGGTCTGCAGATAAGTCCTTCAACCTCATTGCCTGGTTTTTGTTCTGACTATCAACTGTGGGACCTTCTACAGACAGATGTGTGCCTTTCCTACTCTTGCCTTATCAATTGAATTGACCAAAGTTGGACTCCAAACAAGGTGTAGAAACATCTCAATGATGATCAATAGAACAGGATGCACCAGAGCCAAATTTTAAGTGTCATAGTAAAGGATCTGAATGCTTGTCTCAATGTGACATTTTCAGTTTTTTTATTTTTAATAAATTTGCATAAATGTCTAAACCCCAGTTTTTGCTTCGCTATTCTGGGGTATTGAGTGTTATTTGATGAGGGGAAAAAATGAATGTAAATGACAAGGCTGCAACATAAAATTTGAAACTGTTGAAGGAGTCTGAATACATCCCAAAGGCACTGTAAGTAGCCTCATATATGAAATTAATTTTTGACACAAACTGTTCTTTTTGCTTCAAGCTATTTTTTTCTGATAAAATGTTCCTGAAAGTGATTCTGATATTTTGCTTGATTGGCACAGCCTTATATTTTTGCACTTATGAAAGTGTACATTTTCAGAGGTGTCCAATTTGAGGTAAGCATGCTGGTGTTTTAATATTATTAATGAATTTTCTGATTCTAACCACAAATGCAAAAAGGAGTACTGCTTCCAAGAAACGTCAGTATGGTGTGGTAAACTGTGGCCAGGGGGATGGACTTTAATACCACAAGGTTCAGTAACTATCTGACTCATCATGCTTACTAAACGTACCCATCACAAGGTGTGGAAAAAGAGACATGGCAAAGGAATGTGGTGAGCTGTATACGACCTTGAAGGCTGCAAATGAGGACTATGGCTAGGATTGCCAAATACCTTTATTAGCCAGAATGGTCAAGGAATTTTGCAGAATGGGTCAATGTGCTAAAAGGGACTTTACCAGTGGTGCAGGATTCATTTAAGAGAACGGAAGTGTCAATGGTGGGTTCAGCTATGAGAGAGACATTCTGGGCAGCAACATATCTTAATATTGAGTGACTTGGCTACAGGGAGTTTGGATGGAGTTTCTTTGGGAAACCTTAGGGCTGGCCATGTTGCTGAGAAGCTGAATGGGGTATTCTCAAGAGTGGGTATTCACTCTTGACTTAGCTCCCAGGTGGTTCAGTGACTGTTGGAGCATAGAGGGGGTGAAGATCACATGCTTTCACTTACAGCCAAACAGACCCAAAGAAAAGAACTCACATAGAATGATTCAACAGTTTGCAAGAGGAATGGGATCAATGGTTGTCATATCTAATTTATGTCATTTGCATCATTGTCGTGGACCCGAGTGGCTAGACCAGGCCAAGGGGACCACCACATAACACCTGGCTGCAGCAGATAAAGGGTCATTTCCGGAGGGTGGGACTGGACTGTGTGCTTGCCTAGGGGTTTGGCAACCAGGATCCCGAGCTGTTTTGTCGTGTGATAGGTGCGGCAATGCACTGTACCAGTGCATGCGCGCCAAATTGACCTGACCTGACCTGACCAGTGACATTCTGCAGTCTTCCTTTGGATTTTCCCTGTACGGGCTCGTCCACTTTTTGCTATTGGAATTCTCAAACCATGCCACCTTCATCTCATCTTTTTGACTCTTGATCCTCATGTTATGTCTAACACCACCTCCAGAATTTGCATAAAATTCGCATTTCTCATGTCAAGAGTGTTTTCTGCCAACCCTTGAAACCAGTGCATCATTAAGCCCACTATGTCTGTTAGAGGCACAGGAACCCGTGGCATCTTCTGCACTATATAATATCTATAAACGATTTTGTGGACGGTTACATATAACAGAAAAGAACCTGAGCATGAACACCTATGAGTCAAAATTGTGGGGTTTTATGAGCACAGAGATCTTGGGTCACCATAGAATGTCTTAATGGCTAGCAACACTGCCAGAAGATGGGTTCTTTGGTGTGTGACTGACAGTTAGATGATACAAATATGAAAAGTGAGCAAGTCAATGGAGTAATAAGCAGAAGACAAGAAGGAAAATAAAAGAGACAATAAGTGAGCAAAGCAGAGATCGAACCAATGAGAATCTTGGGAAGCTGACTCAGTAAATAGTGAAGGTTAATGCTTTGTTTAAATCACCAGTAATTAGAGCAAAAAAGCCTCAGGTATATGCAGATTAAGTGTAGTTCCTAGGCAACTGCAAGCAAGAAGCCCAGAAAATAAAACACCCTCTGGAAAGCATAACCAAAATGTTAAAGATAAACAGTCCTAAAGACAAGAACACATATAAAAATAATGCTAAAAACTTTGTGGACTGATGTCTGGTCAGTAGTGCTCTGTCATACCATCAAGTTGTAGATGAACTACCACAAATATGTAAACGGATTGAAAGTTTTGGTTTTTTTTATTTTATTTTAATTGCATCAAAGGAAAAAATATTTGTTGCTTTGACTTTTTACAATTGAATGATGGAAGGTTAACATTAATGTGAACAAGAATTAGTATTTTATTTATTTCTTTTACACATACCTAAAATAACACAAGTAATATATCACAAGTAATATATCAGCAGTTTCTTCTGCATGGAGTTTTATTATTAGACCGATGGTGTCATCTTCGGCAATGATTAAGAGTAATTTTGAATTGGGAAGCCCCAAATTTTCCATCGTCTGGTCTTAGTCGAGTAAAAGGCCTCTTACTGCGTGAGAGTAAGCTGCTGATTGCTAAGACTAAATGCGACCTTGCTACTCTTGTTAATGTATTAGAGATGACAGTTCCCCATGTGCCGTTAAGCACATTGACTCAGCATTTCTAAAGGCTGACCCTCGTTTTTTTTTTTTTTTTCATCTTGCAGTGCTGGTCTCAGTGGGCCTCTGTTTATGTCTGCAGCCTGGTTTCTACGGCAACTAGTTATTTCGATCCTTCTGTGTTGGGGGAGAGACAAATGTGTTCAATTGGCCTTGAGGTTCCCTTTTCCCTCAGCCAAGCTGTTTACCTTGGGGATTTGTGGTTTACTTGCACCAGTCTATACCTCCTTTTGCCTTAGTTAATACATTAATAAAGCAGCTCTCTCATCATTCTGCTAGGTCCTTAGGGCAATATCAGACATTAAAGAGACACAGGAGATACAGAGGCGCAGCTTATCAATATTTATTAAACAGCTGACTGAAATAATATTTGAAATGACTGCATTCAATGCAATTTGTTAACCAAATCTGTCTTGCATTGCATGCAAGTGTGGAATCCATGGTGACTTTTTTCCTCACATTTTGGTAAGAATATGTTAAGAAAACGTGATCATAACATTGACACTGTTGCCCTGAACATGTGTTTTGCCATTTTATTATCTCAATACATAATTATGTGTATTGCCACAATGTTTTAAATTCTAAGCTGGCAGAATACTCTTGTAACTTGTAAAATGCTCAAAAAAGGAAATATGTTATGTGCACTACATATTTCTCATGGCTGAAAAATATTACATGGTATTTTTTATAATAATTGCTTTTTAAACCTTTCTATTTCAGGATGCATTCACAGACAAAGTGCGTGTCTGTTGTAGCCGAGATGGAGATTGTCTAAATAAAGAAAAGCAGGATTGCATCTTTTGTGATGAATATATCTGGAGCACTATAAAGAAATTAGATGAAGCACAAAGTCTGAGAAGTATTCCCCTGATGAGCAACCAAACATACCATGCAGGGAAGCTGTTGACAAGCACACCCCTATGAAACCATTCAGACAAGCTTGTTCACCAGCCAGAGCTGTGACAATTGTGCCCCTTAGGAAAATGTTCCCAAAGATTGTTCTCTTGACAATACAAGCACATAATCCAGAGAAGTGATTTCATTTCTAGAGTAAGTGTTTCACAACTTCAATATATGTTGTTAATAATTTATATTTGATTATTAAATGGAGATTACTTTCAAATTACAACCAGAGTATTTCATTTTGCCAAGGCTGTCATGATTGGTTTTCAAATACTTTATGATATTATTTATTTTACATTTGAGGTAAGAAACAAATAATGAAGTCATAATTTTAATGAAAGTGATTACATTAATTAAGAAGAACAAATCCATCCATTTAGTTTTGAACTTGCTTTGGCTAATAATGGGTTACAAGGAGATGGAATATAACCTATCCCTACAGCATTTTTGCCCAGTGCTGAAACCAGTCATGGATGGGATGCCAGACATGTGCACACATTTAGTCCCTTATCAACCTAGAGTGCATATGAGAAGAAACCATAGCACTGACAGTCCATTCATTCATTCACTGAACGATCTTGACGCATTACAGATTTACAAGGGGCTGTGGCCAGCAGAGCAGCATTAGGTGCAAGTCTGCAACAAATTCTGTCACATCTGACTGATTTGGAGTATCCAGTTAATTTAACATTTACATGTTTTGGGATGTCAGAGAAAACTCACATAGAAACGGAGAGAACTTGCAGATTATCCACAGACAGGGACTCCTTGAGTGACTAGGGCATCATGTTACCCAAAGAATAATGCAGTTGAATTAAATTATGTATTAGCAGTTTCTTTTCTCATTCATAACATTTAAAGAGAGAGCTTGAAAATCAGTAAAAAAAAATCATATTTAGACAGAAATCTTATAGACAATAAACTATAGTTCTCCAATGTTTTCCTGTACTCATAAGCTCCAGGGTTCCAAGGATTGTTTCCACCTTTCAGGATCATAATATAAGGTGCACTAAGAGACAGCACAAAATAGCATAAAATAAAAAATAGAAAAATGAATTCAAATTAATTACATATCATCTTTTATTTTTTTTTATGTCTGCTTAAATAACAGCCTGTCCAATCTCTGACTGGGCCAGTGATAGTTGACTACTACATTGAATTCACTTGAGATGCAAGTGATGATGAAGTATTTTATGTTCTTGCATTAGTATCCATCATCATCCATCCATCCATCCATTATCCAACCTGCTATATCCCAACTACAGGGTCACGGGGGTCTGCTGGAGCCAATCCCAGCCAACACAGGGCACAAGGCAGGAAACAAACCCTGGGCAGGGTGCCAGCCCACCGCAGGGTGTGCACACACACACACCAAGCACACACTAGGGACAAGTTAGAATCGCCAATCCATCTAACCTGCATGTCTTTGGACTGTGGGAGGAGTCATCATTCCTAGTTTTTTTTTTTGTTTGTTTTTACAAATGTCAGTTATAGATTATGATAAGCAAACTTAATCATAACAAAGATGACAGCTCTCTAGCACAGAGATGCTCATAGTCTCGAGGGGCCAGTCGTGATTCTCAAACAAGAATACACGTCTGCAGACAACCCATTAAAAAGTGCATAGTGAATAGTGGGAAAATTTTGCACTGCGAAAGACTTCTTCCTAAAATACTTGGCCCCAATTCCTTCAGTCCATGTATTTTAACCCGCCACCGGGGTATGATACTGAAAAAAAGACAACGCTGAGAGAAAGTAAAAAGCTAAAATTGTGGTTATCTGTTCTACAGCTCAGTAGCACAAGGTAACCAAAGCTTAATGACTAATTTGCATATTGTAATGAGCGCTGCAACAAAGGTGATATACATACAAATATACCTCCGCAGCTACTGGGCTGCACATGTTTGGGAAGAGCCTCTGTCTGCTATGATATCTTTCAGTCATTTTAATTATTGCATCACTATATTACATAACACTGCGGTGGGCTGTCGCCCTGCCCGGGATTTGTTCCTGCCTTGCGTCCTGTGTTGGCTGGGATTGGCTCCAGCAGACCTCCATGATCCTGTGTTAGGATATAGCAGGTTGGAAAATGACTGACTGACTGACTATATGACATAACAAGAGCAAACAGAGTTTAGATAAACATTGTGGTCTTTGGATATGCAGTGTGATAAAACATTGCAGCTGCTTTATCATGGCATGTTTATATTTCCAATTCAAAAGTAATTTTTTAATTCAAAAGTAATTTTTTAGTTATTCATTAAGACGTAAAGTTAGAAGATAGATATTGTGCAGCCTCATCTGTGCATCCACTGGTGTTGTTAGGAAACTTTATTGATTCGGGTGTTTTGAGTACATAAATCTTCATCCCCTGTGACTCTTCGTTGTCAGCTCACTTAATGGCAGTCCTTTTGACAGAGTGTGGCACACTGTTTACTTCAAATGCATATTTTGCACTTCATATTTTCACAAATATCAAACATCAAACCCTATGCTATCAACAAAATGCTGAACAACAGAGAGCAAACACAGCACTTGCAACAACATTCATGCATTGATGCTGTAGAATGCCAATCTGATGTTATGGAAAGATTTTTCCCTCGCAACAGGTTATGTTTATTTTTAAAATCTGTACACGTCACACATCTTTATATATTCAGTTTTACAATTTATCATAATCAGAAGCTTGCTGTTTGTCAGACCAGGTTAATGAGAGTGCCATTGCTCTTTGCAATTCAAAATCACCATCATGAAGCATTGGATTGGTTTAGAAATGTGACACTCTGTAAGTCATCTAATTGTTCTCACTGAGTTTTAAGCACAATTCACTCATGGGTCTCTCCAGATGTATATATTATACCTCTGGCTTCAACAAGACTAGGAAGCTCAGTCTTGGGGGACTATGGTGGTTGTAGGCATTTTTTGCAACTGAAGTGTCAATTAAAGGTTCATTTTTTTTTCTAAACTGAATCTTTTGGTTAACTTAATAAATTAGTCTCCTGTATCTTTACTTAGAATATGGATATATGTAAAAGAAACTAGCAGTATAAAGTTTAACATTGTACACTGTTTTGTTCTCTTTTGCCACATAATGTATGTTGGTCATCTATTATGTTTGTTTAGGGCTGGTCAGTAATTTTCTACTGTAATTCATCCGGCTCTTAAATGTAGTAACTGCTCTTATCAAACGAAAAATTCAATATTTTTCAAGCAATATTATCATTATGCACTATTATACCCAAGGAAGGTTACAGTAGATTTGAAAACTGAAAAAAAATTGTTATAGTAGTATAAGTAAAACCAATGGCATATTTTGACAGGCACTCAGTTAACATCATAATACGAGGAAAAGTAGGAGCAAATTGAGCTTCAAGAGCCTATAACACAATTAAACATGACAGAGTACATTTTTAAAGAGTTCATGCTAAAGAAAGAGTAAGGTGATTGTTTAACCTCGGTTTAAATGTTTCAGTTGATGGCATCCTACAAACAGATCTACATATAGAGTTCTGAAAAACACATTGGGTGTGCACAATAAAGGTTTATGGAGTTAGTCAATGAACCTTCTTCTTGAACCAATTGAAAATTCTTTTTGATTTTAGACCAGACACATGATCAATTTTACCCATAATTCTGTGTTCATCCAAATTAATGCGTTCTTATGGAGACATCAAATCACACAAAAGCCCTTAACTTTACATGTGCTAATTTCAGGTTGTGGAGATATGTACTAAATTTCAACTAGTTTGAAACAGATGAAGTTTCATGCATCAGTGCAGTTCTATTAGTAGCAGCTTCCATAAACTGACCCAAATAGGTAGTAACTCATCCAAAACAGCACAAATAGACAGCAAATGGAAAAAATAAAAGAATAAAATAATAAAAAAAAAAATTTAAGACAAGCATTTAGCACTAGCATCCCTGAAGCCTACGAAAAAACTTGTAATTCTGGCCCACCTTAAATTCCTTTGCATCTCTCCATCAGCGTCTTCTGTTTTGTAAATGCGTCGATCAGCACAAGCAGCAAGCAGCCTGCTGTCCCATCCCCCACCTTGACGGAGCTCAACTCTCCCAGCTCAAGCCAAGGCTCCTTATCTGTGTGTGAGGTGCCTGGAGTTGTATAGGGTAAATGATACAGTATATCGTTATTTGGAATATGTGCATTTCATGTGTGTTCTGTGTCTACAAATATTTGGGTAAGTATAGGATGAAAGGAAATGTGAGAAATGCTGAACACATACCTAAAGCAGAAACTTTTTCCATGTTATACTAACAATGACGTGACGTGTATAATTTAGTCCAAATATCAAATAAACACGTGCGTTTTTATTCAAGAATATGCCCTGTCTGGCAGTGGCTTTATAAGCAGAAGACTTGTGTTCCAGGCGTAGCAGAATGGGTAATTCCAGCCTCTTACAATGGCTGTGAGTAATCACTTTGGTAATTGTGAATCATATGAGAATTTCAATGAAAAAAAGAGAAAATTCCACCAAGTAAGAGATATTGTGAATGATCAAATTGCATCTCTTCAGTGCCCATTTTTCATTTCAGAGTACATTAGCTAAAAGAAGCTTGGAATTTAGTTATTTCATGCATCACATGATTTTTGTTTCACTTTTCCATGGAATACACTGTATGTGTGGTGCTTTTGTCCACAGTCTTTAATTTGTAATTTGTATTGAAAAATACATCAGAAGAAGTAACAGTCCTCTTCATTAAACTTATACATGCAATAAAACACATTTTTAAGTTAATCTAAACATTATTCAGAGCACCAGTCTAGAGACCTTTTTCATTTTTCTTGTAATATAAGCATTTAAAACTGTGGCTCCGAGTTTCTTAAAAATGTAATGTTATGTTCATAGACATATATAGTATACCATGCCAAAGGCTGCGAAGCTGCCTAGCACAGGCTGAAGCATTCAAGTCAAAGCAGTGGAAGCATTCTGGACACACACAGATTATGTAATCACCTAAGAGAGCACACTTACTTACAGAGCTGAACTGATGGCCTCGGGGTGTTTACTTCTTTTACAAGTCATATACTGTATCATTGTAGCAATGTGCCAACATAATCAGTCCTTCATGTCGTCTCTACCTAATGTACTGAGACATTTTGACAGCTCTTACAGTCAGACTACATTTGAGCCCTGTTATGTGTTTATAAATACTGACAATTTTTTAGTTATTCATAATATTGCAGATTTGAAAGCTTTGGCATTATACAATTCTCACAGTTTTTTAAAGTGATTACCAGTGATAAATATAGCCAATACAATACAATTGTTACACATTTAAAATATGACCTCTCAAACATGAAACAGTTCATGTGGTGTAAAAAATTTATGAAATCATTCAAATTTAAAAGATTAATTACCTTACTACAAATTTATTACATGTTCATGTTACAGTATATGAATTTATATCATCATTTAAAATGTATGCGCTTAATTGAAAACAAAGTCAAGGAAAAAGAATTTTGGGATCTCATTATTATATTTGGTGTCAGACTTTAACCACTTTTCCAGTATTTTATGTGCTGGCTTTTGTTACTCACACCCTTAAACAGTTTGATTGCTTCAGAACATTAATTATCAATCAAGGTCACGTAATGAGGAATGGTGTGTACATGTATGGAGATCAAGCCTATTTGTAAGTGCTCAGTAATTGTGCCCCACTACCTTTGTTGAGTTCTTTGCATGTTTTGTGTTTGTTCTGTCAAAGGCATGTTGTATTTTTCTGCCATTTTAATCTAATTGTATCAACTGTTTCCATGGTTATTTCCCAGAATTGCCTGGAGTATGCTTACTTGTGACATCATCAATGCGACAATATAAATGTCGACCCGGGCAGTTCCAGGTTATCCGAGTTTGATGGTTCAAAAAAAAACTTCATTTTATGAATGAAAAAGCCTCAGTTTTGTGTTTCTGGTTAAGCCTCAACTACTCACACCATTTCTCATGTCATAAGTACACATGCAGTGTATTTTATGCACCAGTGTTGAAATGGCTATTTATGTGCATGCTGTGAGGTTGTAACATAAAATACTGCAATAATTTTAAATTGTACATGTTTTAATGTAGTTTAATAGCATATTAATAAATAGTAAGACGCAGTCTAGGACTACCTGAAAATAAACCTGATCCACTTCTCCAGTGCTAATTCATCATCAGTCACTTTCATCCACTGCTGGATTTGCACATGTATCACATTTCACTTCAGATGTTGAAAGTTCTTTGCAGACAAAGTCATTGCAAGAAGTACATCTTATCGTTGCCATACACACATAAGTACCCACACGGCATACCAAATGCACCACATGGATCTTGTGACTGGGGGCTGGGGGCACACGGGAGGGAAACCATTGCGATATGTGGTAAATGAATTGGATATTTTAGATTGGTGCCGTATCAGATTGTGCATGAATGTAACCAGTTACTCACTGGTGTCTTGTCCAGGGCTGGATTCTGCCTTGTACTAATCCCTCCTGGCGAAGGCATTGACTTCCTCCACTTATCTGGAGTAAGACAGGGATAGAAAGATTTTGTACATACAGTATACTGTATTTAAAAAAAAAAACACTTTGGAATTACTTTATTTTTAAGTATTTAAAGTGCCTATAAATAAGGCATTCATTTTGTTTTCAAAAATTTCTTTATCAGACACTTCATGAAACAATAATAGTGGGCTATTGTTTCTCTTCTGACCCAGGTTTACTTCCTGGGTCCTCCCTGCGTGAAGCTTGCATGTTCTCCCTGGGTTTCCTCCGGGTGCTCCGGTTTCCTCCCACAGTCCACCAAAGACATGCAGGTTAGGTGCCTTGTCGATTCTAAATTGTCCCTAGTGTATGCTTGGTGTGTGTGTGTGTGTGTGTGTGTGTGTGCACTCCCTGCGGTGGCCTGGCGCCCTGCCTGGGGTTTGTTTCCTGCCTTGCGCCCTGTGTTGACTGGGATTGGCTCCAGCAGACCCCCGTGACCCTGTAGTTAGGATTTAGCGAGTTGGATAATGGATGGATGGATGTTTCTCTTCTAGTATATCATCAGGTAGAAGCATGCTCTGTTAAAATCTTATACATATGTTCTGGACTGGCAAAAGTGTAGTTATAATTTATGTGTGGCTAACACACAAAAATAATTTGAACTCTAGTGAAGCATTTGGGATATGACCTTGAAAGTATAGTACCTCAAGTGCCAGCCAGGTCTGTGCCAGGGATTTTATCTGGTATTTATTTATTCACAGATCCTTCCAGTTAAAGAGACAGTAAGCAAGGAAACCACAATATGAATTTAACACATGCTATCATTTATGATCCAAACTGTGTTATTTTAAAGAGGGCTTATCTGGAATGCTTTTGCATCAAAATGCTCCACCTTGTGGTAAGATATCTATTGAAATAAAATCTTCAGGAAATACAGTAAGCATTGCATAGTAAAGTAATTTACATCTACTCTTTATGTATAAGGATTACATTTTATTCATGCTTATGTAAGTTTTGTTAAGATCTTATTGTGTATGTCACAATTCTCTTTTTCATATTTGCAACCCTTTGAAAGCCTTGCAGTTCCTATTCAGCATTTAATTTCTGTTCATAAAGCAATTTAGTGTACTCTGCTAATTTAAGGTAATTATACATATTACACCGGCATTCTTTCTGAAATTATACATGTATTTTTATTGAAAGTAATAAGTAAACCCTGCTTCATTTCTACTACTTCTTTTGTTATATCTTTCATAATATTCCTTTATGCAACAAAACCATGCTATTGTTACTTTTTTGTCAGATATAATTTGTCTATTTATATCTGATGCTTATTTATTTTGATTTATTTTGAATTTGGAAGTTACATGTTTATTTATTTTCAATTTTTGTTGCCTTGTTCAGTAATTTATGATTGCTCTGTCATTTGTCCTTCTATTGTATTATCTCTACATTTTTCTTTACCAGTAGATCTAGTAACACTTTTTTTATTAAATAATAAGATATAATGACAAAAGAATGAAATTGGAATTTGTTCCTGAGAACTCTGCATATAATATTTCAGTCATATTTACCAATGATAACGTTTACTTTTTGTCTATGCTATATTGCTCTGTAGACTAAAAATTGTTTTTCACAAATTTATAAATAGTATTAGTACATTTTAAATTTGACTTTTACTTATAAAAACAGATATTCAATACTGCCAGAGAACAGATGAGACTTTTGAAAAATAGATCGGGCACAAGCCAAAATTTCATAGACATTTTATATATCTCTAAAGTCTGTTTATCAAAATTTAAACTCACAAAGCATATCTGGCCTTTAAAGGTGCATATGTATCTACTGTATAATAAAATGTTATGGTGTGTATGAATCTGATCCCTCTGAGAACTTTAATTGTTCCATTTGGCTTTGGTGTGATCGGTCAGTTTGGTTTTGGTGTTGCAATCAAAAGAAGAAGTGCCAAGTATGAGACACATGAGGCAGTCGGCTTCAAACATGGGACACATAAAAGTAGACAAGAGGCTAAACAAGGCACCTTGGAATGACTGAATGAGTCTGAGAAGAAGGCTTTACGGGAACATGATCAAGAAAGGGAGTGCCAGTCAAGAGGTTCAGACATGTTAGGATACAGAGCAGAGGTGGTGAAGGTATATGTAGTAAACGAAATATCAATTTATTCTTTTGCCTATCTTTAGCAACACTAGTAGTAAGAGCCAATCTAAGCAAGTTAATCTAATTTTAAATTCACATAAGTGTCTGTTTAATTTCAATAGAATACCAGTTTCTCATATTTACTTAGATTATAGCATAATCTTTTCCCCCCTGTGAGTTAGCATGAAATAGAACTTTCTTAGCTATACCTGTAAAAACAGTGTTAATTAAGCAAGTTAGAAAATAATCTCACTGCTAGCATGGACTGTTAGATTAGTTTACAAACAGAACATTGGAATACAGTTTTCTGACCACTCTACACATAATATGATTGTATGATCAAACTTAGAGAGAGATGAAACAAGATAAGTAAGCCTTAAGCAGAACTTTCTTTAAACAAGAACTTTTCTTTGTAATATCAATTTTTCTTTTATTTTTTTGTGTGAACGTTTTGCTTTATTTTACTAACCCTTTAAAAAAAAAGATGCTTGGATTGTGAAATTATTTGAAAACACGTCACAATATTGCCTGAACTGTTCTATGAAGCAAGCTAAAAGTTGCAGAACTTTGGAAATTTTGGAATAACACAGCTACACTAGTGATGTCTTGATTGTATTTTAAAATTTATTTAATGGCATCTTGTTAAAAAGGTATCAATGTCTATCCAAAACATAAAAATGTCTGGGTGATTCCATACTTTTGAACAGTAGTGCATACTGTATGCATATATAAATTGGTGCCTTCAGAAGGAGTTGTCCAATTTGTATGAAACTCTTTAATGTAGTCAGGATTTTCATGTCCATTACACACATGACTGCAACTGCAGGGTCATGCATCATGCTGTCCATAAAAAGATGTTAATCGTGCACAGCCTGACCACAGTAACCAGGGGACAAAGCACTCCTAGAATGCCTCAACAACAAGTGTGTCAGTCATCATTTCAAATCAGTAAATCTGTTAAGAGTTGAATCTCTTGACTTAGAACATTAGAACACTAGAACACTCTAGACGAGAACAGGCCATTCAGCCCAACAAAACTCGCCAGTCCTATCCACTTATTTCTTCCCTAAAAACATCAAGCTGAGTTTTGAAAGTCCCTAACGCCTTACTGTCTACCACACTACTTGGTAGCTTATACCAAGTGTCTATCGTTCTGTAAAGAAAAACTTCCTAATGTTTGTGCGAAATTTACCCTTAACAAGTTTCCCACTGTGCCCCCGTGTTCTTGATGAACTAATTTTAAAATAACAGTCTCGATCCACTGTACTAATTCCCTTCATAATTTTAAACACTTCAGTCATGTCACCTATTAATCTTCTTTTGCCTAAACTGTAAAGGCTCAGCTCTTTTAATCTTTCCTCATAACTCACCCCCTGTAGCCCTGGAATCAGCCTAGTTGCTCTTCTCTGGACCTTTTTTAGCGCTGCTATGTCCTTTTTGTAGCCTGGAGATCAAAACTGCACACAGTACTCAAGATGAGGCCTCACCTGTGTGTTATAAAGCTTGAGCAGAACCTCCTGTGACTTGTACTCCACACACCGTGCTATATGACTTGACATTCTGTTAGCCTTCCTAATGGCTTCTGAACATTGTTGGGAAGTCGATAGCTTAGAGTCCACTATGACTCCTAAATCCTTCTCATAAGGTGTACTCTCGATTTCCCATTGTGTATTCAAACCTAACATTTTTACTTCCTATGTGTAATACTTTACATTTACTGACATTAAATTTCATCTGCCACAAATCTGCCCAAGCCTGTATGCTGCCCAAGTCCTTCTGTAATGATTTAACTGATTCCAAATTATCTGCTAATCCACCTATCTTGGTATCATCTGCAAACTTAACCAGCTTGTTACTTATATTCCTATCTAAATCATTTATATATATTAAAAATAGCAGCGGCCCCAGCACTGACCCCTGTGGAACACCACTCTTAACATCGGCCAGTTCTGATGAGGTTCCTCGCACCATCACCCTCTGCTTCCTGTGTCTGCAATATAACAAAGTGCAAGCGTCATTCCTGCAATTAATTCTCGTTTTCTTTTGTCCTGGGCTGCAACACCCGATGGTGCTGAAATTAGAAAAATTAATGAAAGATTAACAACACGTCTGGCCTGAATGCTGCAGCAGGTATAAAGTCATATGAAAAAGCTTGGGAACCCCTCTCAGCCTGCATAATAATTTACTTTACTTTCAACAAAAAAGATAACAGTGGTATGTTTTTGATTTCCTAGGAACATCTGAGTACTTGGGTGTTTTCCAAACAAAGATTTTTAATGAAACTGTATTAAGTTGTATCAAATTAAATCAAATGTGAAAAACTTGCTGTGCAAAAATGTGGGTATCTTTGTAATTTTGCTGAATTGAATGCCTGTAACTGCTCAATGCTGATTACTTGCCACACCAAATTGGTTGGATTAGCTTGTGTGTCCAATCATGAGAAAAGGTATTTAAGGTGGTCAATTACAAGTTGTGCTTCCCTTTGACTCTCCTCTGAAGAGTGACAGCATGGGATCCTCAAAGCAACTCTCAAAAGATCTGAAAACAAAGATTGTTCAGTCTCATGGTTTAGGGGAAGGCTACAAAAAGCTATCTCAGAGGTTTAAACTGTCAGTTTCAACTGAAAGGAATGGAATCAGGAAGTCAAGTTTATAGTCGACAAGCTCTATTGTGGAACATGTTGTCTGTATAGATGGGACTGGTGAGCTATGTTGGTGAAGATAATTGACCGAAGGTTGTCTTCTCAGGAGGATAGGATCTAGGAGAACAGTACAGTGGAACAGCACCAAGGGCATCTACCATTTACTTCATATCCAACATTATGTAGACCGTGGCTACTCTGGAGATGTTGCCCAATAATTAGTTGCAGTTTCAGCACCTGTGCTCTCCCATACTTGACTCTTTCATTACTAACAAAAGAGTCTGCACAGATACTAGACACATGTGTGCAATAGCTCCACTAATCAAATCAGAACATCCCTTTGGTTTTAGAATCATGTATTACTTACTCAGTACTGGTTCTGCAAGCTTGTTTTCATGTAAACTGGACTACTGGTTTTGAGTGCACCTGTTAATTTGACACAAAGTTAGATATAAAGAGTTCTTGAGCTTTGAAATCCAAAGAAAGAAAAAGGACCCGAGAAACTTTATATACACAATTCACAGTAAAGAGGGCAAAATCAAGACCTCACACAACACAATTTAGTGTCCTTAAATCTCTCAGCACTTCATTGGAGAATTATACAGTATAGCATTTTGCAATCATGAAAATAAACCATCTTGTTGGTGGTACAGCACAGGTCGATGTCACTGATAAATCATATAAACTGGAAAGCCTGCATTTATGAAATAATATATATATATATACTGTATATAAATCATAAAATGACAGAAGACTGTAAGCAAATATTTCAGATAAGTGTGCAACCATTAATTTTATAATAATAACCTGGGCTTGATCTAAAGCAAAGCTGCATGCTTGTACATTTTTGTGGAATTAATGCCTAAAGGCACCAAATATGACAAAGACACTCCTATAAATGTTCTGAGTCAGTGCAACTAGAATATCATTAAAGTCTTAAATGAAAATGAAAAAGAATCTTTGCAGTCATAGTATAAATGGGCTGCTGACTAGAATCATGTTTTATGTAGTAGCATTAGCAATGCATTTTTAGAACAAATATAAAAGTTTAGTAAAAAAAAAAGTAATGTTATAGTTTTAGTGTTTTTAACAACAAATCAAATATGTATACAAAGGCTGGAGATAAGAAAATCTATTTTTCATATTCCATCTGCAAAGATACAGTGAGGATGCTTACATAGTGCAGGTGTGGTGTGTTTGGTGTGGTTAAGTTCCATTCAGAAGCAGACGGTCGTTGCAGTTCACTTTTCTCACATCTTCATTGGCATTAAAGTTTCCCCGCAGGATCAACTTTCCTTCCTAGGGGAAAGTGGTCAGTACTCTCGTATTTAGAACAAGATAAAAATGGCCATTGGTATTGCCTTTGACAGAAAATTGTTAAGCTGTTATTGGAGGATTACGGTATGGTTGGTGGTAATGACAGAAAGGCAGTTAAAATGGCTGACAATATTTTTCTTTATGGCAAAGCCAACTATAAGCCTGAGTTTTTAGCAGGTCGCTCCACTCTAAAGAAGGTGTAAATACCCCTTTCTTCTTTGGATGGTTACTCATTTTGGAGATAAGTTTCATTTTTTGGCAAAGACCTCTACTGTGAATTCCTTTGAAATATTCTGTAGGACAGTCACTGCTATTGTTCAGAAAGGAACAGGGACCCCATATAACAAACTTTATCAGTGTGTATGTGTACATTTCACTTGAGAAGGTTGATTCCCCTAAATTCAGTTTTCTGTTCAGGATGGATGAAAGACATCCTAAGCTTATAGTACCTCTTCTTGTTCAAGTTTAAATGTATTCTAATGTGTATGTAGTACAAATTGAAATTTTTGCTTCCATTTCTCCTCAGAAAAATTACGTTGGTACAATACCAACAAAAGGCACAAATGCAATAAAAAAACATACATAGAGTGCAATATATAGTATTTGTACAATTATGTACAATGTATACTATTCTGTATACTACATACAAGAACATGTAACATATTTGTTATTATAACTAGCTGTTCAGTAACCTTACAACCTGTGAACAGAGCCTGTCTACTGGTGTGAAGGCTAGTTCTTCTGTGCATTTCCCAGAAAGGATAAATGAAAAAAAGTGACTCTGCAGGATGGGTGGCATCTGTTTGCCTTTCTAACGCAGAGCATGTTATATATGCCGTGAAAAGAAGGCAGCTTAGTTTTGGTAATATTCTGTGTTGTCTTCACCACCCTCTGCAGTATCTTATGATCTTGAGGCTAGCAGGCACCATACCATGATGGCATGCAGCCAGTAAGAATGGACTCTGCTGAGCACCTGTAGAAGTCAGTGGGAACAGACTGAGAAATCTGGACCTTCTTCAGTTGTCTGATGAAACAGAGGCACTGGTAAGCCAGTTTGAAAATAGCAAAAATGTATTGTGCCTACTTCAGTCAATGGGTTATAGGCACTCCAAGAAATGAAACACTGCTCACTCAACAGCATCTCATTCAATTTTATTTGGGAGTTGAGTCTGCTTTTCTGAAGTCTATGACACATTCTATGGCCTTCCTGGCATTAATAGTCAAATTGTTGCCCTGGCACCATTGAGTCAGCAGGCAAATCACCTCTCTATAAGTTGCTTGATCATTGTTAGTGATCAACAAGTATGATGGTGGTATCATCAGCAAATTTAATGGTGGAGTTGGAGCTATATCTGGAGACTGAGTCATAGTCAGTGATGAGTACAAAAAGGAGATCAGCACACTACCCTATGGATTGTGTGTGCGGAGAGTCAGTGTAATGTACAGGATGTGATGCTGCAAGTCTGCACATGCTGAGGGTCTAAAAATTATGAAGTTCAAAATCCAATAACAGTGGGTGGCACTAAGGTTCCCAAGTTAACGAGTTTGATGGTCAGCTTTGATGGCATAGCGGTTTAAAATTATAAGCTTTACTTTTTAAACTGGGCATTGGCAAAAAGGTTTTTATTATACAAATGTGCCAGGATAGTATGAAGTGCAAGGAATGTGGTATCCTCTGTTAACCACTGATGATGACTATGTGGAATACAGTATTCTGTTTAATGTGTCCCAGTACCAGTGTCTCAAAGCACTTCATCATGACTGGAATGAATGCCACCAGTCTGTAGCTATTCAGACAGTTAACTTTTGTTCTCTTAAGCAAAGGGATAATTGTCCTTTTGAAGGTTCACACAGAAAAATATTAAAAAGATGTCATTAAAACACTGCTAAAAACACATTACTTTAACATGGCCTTCTCATAACTTCACTTTAACTTAATCCTGATACTCTGTATGTTCAATTCATCATAATAACTATTCATGGTGGCTCTAAATTCCGTACTGACCCCTACTCTCTCTTCTGTTTCTTTTTCCGGTTTCTTTGTGGTGGTGGCCTGCGCCACCTCCACCTACTCAAAGCATCATGATGCTCCAACAATGATGGATGGATTAAAAGGCAGAATTCTACGTGACCATCATCATCAAGTCCTTCCGTGAGAACCCTAAATACAAAGAGGACTGTTTCATTTATGTTAGGTAGAATGCCCAGAGGGGACTGGGCGGTCTCATGGTCTGGAATCCCTGCAGATTTTATTTTTTTTTTCCAGCCGTCTGGAGTTTTTTTTTTTTTGTTTTTTCTGTCCACCCTGGCCATCGGACCTTACTCTTATTCTATGTTAATTAATGGTGACTTATTTTATTTTCTTACTGTGTCTTTTATTTTTCTATTCTTCATTATGTAAAGCACTTTGAGCTATATTTTTTGTATGAAAATGTGCTATATTAATAAATGTTGTTGTTGTTGTTATTAAAGATGTCATCATATTGGTTGCTACATGTGTCCAGAACATGCAGTGAAAATCCTCCTCACATTATGCACAGAAATGGAGAAAGAATCATATGCTATGCTGAAGAAAGTAAAGTTCTCCAGTCATTCATGTTATATATCTGTGTATATTGTGATTCATCTACTTACTATATGCTGTGATGGCCGGCTGTTCATCCCGGCCAATATCCCCACGCCGCCAGGTGGAGCCCTCCCTGCAGTATGGAGGTGCCCCGAAGACCAGCAGGGCATCATGGACATTGGAGTCTTTATGCACAGCCCAACTGCATACCATGGGGGCCGCTAGGAGACGCTGCAGGGAGGAACGACGTTTATTTGCCTTACGCCCCGGAAGTACGTCCGAGTCACATGGACAAGGGGAATGACGTGCTTCCGGGGTGAAGAAAAGGACTTTTGATCTGACCCGGAAGTGATAGGAGATCACATGGACTGGGGATTGGAACACTTCCGGGTCAGGGAATATAAAAGGATTGTGGGAGCTCCCAGACGGCGAGCTGAGCTGGGTGGAAGGGTGGCAACGCGTCTGGGAGTGGTGGAGAGTTTATTATTGTGTATTGTGATTGATTGTTTGAGTATTGTGGAGAGGAGGGTGCTTTGTGCACTGTGCAGAATAAATATTGTCTACTTTTGGACTTTTATCTGGTGCCTGGCGTCTTGGACAAGGGCTCAAGGGAGCGATAGTGCCCCTAATCTGTCACAATGCATAACCTTAAGAGATATTATTCACCATAGCAGTCTATAGCCCCAGAGTAAGATTTCAGTATTTAGTCAGCACTGGATCACTATTACAAACCTCTTGGTTAACTGTTATGTAGACTCATGACGAGGGCCCTCTATATATACAGTCCTGTCCCCTTCAGCACATATCCATCATTGCATGACTTAAAGTAGGGAGGAGAGAAGAGTGGTGAGTGTTTTAACAGAATCCTGTGTATGAAATCAAGTTAATTACCATCTACACAATCTTGACAGTTTAGTGACCTTAACCCAGTCAAAAAGGAGCAACTATGAGCAGAGATCACTGGCCACCTATAGCCTGCCTCCACCTGATCTGCTGTGGAAGAATTGAGCATAGTATGATTTTTTGTTTAGAGTTTCTTCCTAAACCTGTTTGCTGTGGGTAACCCTTCCAGATGTGCAATACTCTGAATGGCATTTCTATCCCGTTCATCATCTTTTGTAAGTCCCACCACTGCATAACTATGGAGCTAGCACTAGAGCCATTGCAGGTGCCACTATAAGTAAGTGTATGTGTAAGTGTTTTGTTATTTTATATTCTTTGAAATTGTTTATGCATAGTAAGTATGTCAGTCAGTCAGTCATCATTCAATCCGCTATATCCTAACACAGGGTCACAGGGGTCTGCTGGAGCCAATCCCAGCCAGCAAAGGGCGCAAGGCAGGAACAAACCCAGGGCAGGGTGCCAGCCCACCGCAAGGCACACACACACACACACACACACCAAGCACACACTAGGGACAATTTAGGAACGCCAATGCACCTAACCTAAATGTCTTTGGACTGTGGGAGGCACCCAGAGGAAACCGACATAGTCACGCAGGGAAGATGCGGGAAGTGAACCCAGGTCTCTGTGCCACCGTGCCTCCCATGGTAAGTATGTACCTTACTAAACTGCCTCTTTATATTTACAGTACATACAATACAATACAGCAAATGATGTCTTTGTTTAACTTAGGTACAGTGTTTTAAGTACAACCAAGTGAAATATAACTTTGTTCTTCAGAAGCAGCATGAAGGTAACTTATGAAAAAGTCCTAGTAATTTTACCAACTAAACTATTTACATTACAAAAATGTTGGTATTCTTTATTGTATTTTCATTTCATTGTAACACCACTGGAGAACTAAGTATAATTTTTTTTAATAACTTCAGCTTCTACTAGTTACTCCATGCCATTAGTACCTATTCTGACTCCATGAAATATATATATACTGTATACTCCATGAAAAAGACATCAATGGAGGAGCAATATTAGAACTTAGAAAAGGCACAGGTAAAGACAGCTGTGCTTGTGGGATTTGGTCTTACCAGATAATTATAACTGCATTGGAGAGCCAGAACATATCTCTTTAATGAGCAGTTGATGGGCCTACCACAGCATTATATAGTGCATTATGTCATCAGTAGTCGTGTTTAGGAAATCCATTGCAATTTGTAATAGGAAACATATTTAAAAGTTGTCACCCTTTCATTTTATCAAAAGTACTGTATCAGTTTTTTGTAGGGTGAAAAGCATCAGTCTAGGAAGGAAACAAAAAAAGACTTTGAAGATATAGTTAAATAAACTAGATAAGTTTGCCAAATTTAGGTGCATTCTCCTATGTTAAAATACAAGCAAATGTTTGCAGCTTAATTAATCTTTGAAAGACTCCAAACATCATCTTTAACAAGTCTCTGATGTAACTGTTGTTGGGGACTTCACTGGTGGTTTTGTAGTCAATGGCTTAAAAACTGTAAATGAAAGAGAATTTAGAAAATGAGCTACATTTCACTATGCTGACTAAAACAGCACTTACAGAATGATAGTCATCATCGGAAGCCAGTCAATTGTCTGATTTGAAGCAGCATTTCTCTTTTTTATGTGTCATACTTCTCCGTTATCTTGTATTGTTTGTGAGAGGCATCTTACACTTCTTACTTTTTGTGTATATATCTACTGCAACATTTAATTCTGTCTATTGCAATATATCACAAAAATGCAATTTGTGATAGGTTGTCTCTTAATTTTAAGCTTTCACTCTTTGTGGATTTGCATTAGCATGTTGCCCAAGGCAGGGATCAATACTTTGCTATGCTGACTGTAAAAAAATATCACATAACAAAATTGGGTTAACGTAAAAGCTCCTATACATGAATAAGTCATTTCTTATTTAAACAATTTATTACCAGTTGCTGACCTAACATAACAAGGGTCTTAACCTGGGGAATGTGCTAAGAATATTAACAGCACCTAGGGTACACTTTGGAACAGTTAGACCTCCTCTCTGAGCAATAAAGGGTATTTTAAACACACTTTAAATAGACTCAGGTTTCAAATGTAAGAATAATAATACATGTTAAAAAATATGACACCCTCTCTGTGGAACATTATATTGAAGACTTATTTAAAGGATTATTTTGGATCATCTCTGGTGTAACTGTTAAAGCACAGATCATTTTTCATACAGTAGCCTCGGCTTTTTCTAGTTGATTGACTGATTGATCATTGCAACACACCATTTGGAGGAGTGAAAAATAAAGTCTTTAGCTAGATGAAAGAAGATAAGGAGATGTTGCAGCAGCTAGGTTAACTTAGTACTCACCTCCAAGAGTGTTTATGTTGCTTTTAGTAATGCTAATTTGGAAATAAAGATTGATTTGGTCACTCTTTGTTCCTTCTTCAAATTTAAACCTTAAGTTACGTCTTCAGTCTTTTCTGTGGCAGACTACAAATACACAGAAAATTGGTAAACATGAGGATTATTATCAAACCTACAAAAAGGAACTAAAATAAAATATGGGTGCCTCAAATGTTAAAAATTAACAAGAGGGAGATAATGTAATTATTAAACAAATGTTCCTGAAGTGCTGACTCTTTTTGTTCACAGTAATGCTCCACTCAATTGAGAGACCTTGTTACACCTTGCAATGTGAATTCAGCCTTATTTTCTTCTAAGCTACAGTCCACTTTACACTTGTGTTTATGTTAACTATACCCCTTAACAAGATTTGCACCATGCAGTGCACCATGCTCAAGGATTCACTACACTTTTAAAATGCCCAATTTCCAGTTAGCGTCCTAGCATAATTTTTTACATTTAGGGCCACCAGTGTAAAACATTTCCAAAATCTCCTGTTATGAAAACTATGCCAAATGGTCTAGAACATAAATCATTTTACTAGATGTTCTTTTCTCATTTCCTATCTTTACCATGCCTCCTTCTGTTCTTTCAGCTCTGGATATGCTTTTCCAGGAGGTCCACAGATAGACTTGACTTTGTTTAAGCTGACCGAACCACTTCCATGTGTACAGTATATGTATGTGCTTTCTTTCTTAACATACAGTACCACTTACTGATCATCTGAGTACTAGACACAGATCCCTTTCATGTATGTGTTATTTACTATCATAGCTTTATTAAATGAAGTCCAGCAAGGGCAAAAGAATGTAATTAAAAATGTAAGGTATCTAGAAGACTTTTTGGGGTCAATCACATGTGATTTATGTGAATGAAGAAGAACAGCAGGAGTACAGTACACTGAGCGCACAAATGTAGAAACTTTAGAAGTGTGAAGTAAGACCTTGAAAACACGTCAACCAATGTGAAGGATGGCCATGAACTTTGCCCGGCTGGGACACCCTCAGATTTGAAGTGCCATGGGAGACAGCATGAACAGGGCATTGTCTCCCTTAGAGTGCTAGATGGCAGCTGCTTGGATTGCAGCAGTGCTCCAGATTCCCACACGGCATCATAGGAACTGGAGTTCTCTTGCTCAGCCTTTCTTGGCTTGCCTAAAGTATGCGGTATCACCCCAGAGTGGGGGGGGGGATGCTCTGTCTCTAATGGTCTTGTCTCCTTTCTCCCTCAAATTGCCAAGAAGCCACCCCTTAAGGATAACAGAGCTCGAGAAGCCCCACACCTTCCGGTTCAGACAATACAAAGGTACAATGTCCCTGGAAGGTGGCATCTCATTTCCTCCAAAGCCTGATCTACCCAGAAACACCACTATAGGTTGAAAAGAGGCTAATTTTGTTTGATAGCACCATCATACACCTGTTATGTTTGTCTTTTTCTAAAATGCAAATTAAAAGGGTTTTGCCCAGATGGCACCCCGATTATTGTGGGACTTGCTCTGCCTTCTCACTTGCCCCCTACAATTTTGCATATTGTAAAAAACAGGATCAATGACAGTTCAAGACTCGGGTTACCTCCTAGGTGAATCCCATGTAATGTAACATCAAAAACTTAGACCAGACACAAGTAAATGGCCTCTGCCATGGTTCAGAGTATGCCTGAATTGTTTAGTGAGCAGGACTTTCGTTGCTCTCTGATGCAGTTCACGAAATGAAATGCCATTTCCTGTGAGTAGTCTGTATATAGAGAGATTCTCCCAGAAAGGGTGGGACTTCCAGGGCTACATAGAAAATGAGGTCAGGTGTCTTCCTGACTTTATGCTTCAGAACTGCAAATGGAAAGAAAGAGGAAGTTAGCAGCAGAGCCCTCCCTCGGCCCATGGTGTAACAACCTACCTAGCAGGAGCCTTGAAGGTGCCTCCTAAGGAAATGTGCTGAACACAATATACACAACTGACTTCAATCTATAAGAATATGCAAACCTTCAAAATAGGGAACATACCTTTAGAGCCTTCTGATAATACAATATGCACGATATTTGACTTTTCATATTTCTTTAAAAGCATTTCCAATTCCCTTCATTTCCTAAGCCTATATTATTTTTCTTTGCAATGTGTTTAAGACCAAGAGCTTGTCATGAATACTTCCTACTCATGTCAGAAACCAAATGTGGGTAGTACTTGTCCTAATGAGGATGTGCTTACTCAAACTAGGCAAATTCACAGTCTCAGTTTAACACAATATATTTATTGCATGCAGAGGTGGAAGGAAACCAGACTTTTCCAACGAAAACTCCCAATGATGTGAAGTAAACTTGCACAGACAGTAACTGGGCTGGGAATCAAACTCAGGTCCCTAGAGCTTGGAGGTAGCAAAGTTAAACTCTGCACTGTACAGTGCCTCCCACCATTTGCTATTTTTCAATATGAGGTGCTAAAAGTAGTTATATTTATGTTATTTCATAATATGTCATCTCTTTCTTTCGATTGTCCTCAACTATCCAGTTTTGATTACATAGTCCTCTCTATCTCAGTGTTTTGGTTTAATGGTAAAGGAAACACATGATTCTACTGTGCTTGCTATTGATCTGAAGTGTAATTAAGTCAAGGCTATATAATGTCAGTTTGCAAATAAAAGAAGAGCTTTTGCAGTGATTTGGTGGAGTCTTTTAAAACTATATGTTTAGTTGGCTATTGAAAACAGTCATTCACAAAAAAGGACTTCACCACTAGCAGGCAAAACAATTAACATATATTTCCAATGTTTAAATGACTAAAAATATTCAATTGAAAATGAACTGGCTCTGCTTGACTTTACACTTTATCACTAGTTTCAACAGAAAAGGTAAAACTAGTAACAATCTCCCAACTATTATTTGCTTGAAAATCTCACTTGCAAAAAAAGTATGAAACTGCACTGTGTCGGGGTTGCTCACCGTTTGGTGGCTTACCTGACTGCTGCTACCACCCTACACAATACTTTTGTCTTTTCTGTTGATTTGATTGTTGCATTTGATCAGACAACATTTCCACTTGTCTTAAATGTGGTTATTGGTGATAATAATGCTCTAACGTTGAATCCACAGGATAACAAAGTAGCTCTTTAATTAAGTTATTGAAAAAATACAGAGAATTTATTAATTTAGGTATGTTTACAAGCCTTAAATTTAACGCCGTTTGGCTTACTCTCTCTCTCAGGGGTGGGGATCGATCTGTTCTTAACTTAATTTTTCTCTTTGTAAAAACTTGATTGCTTTGTATGGATTGTAATAAAATTAATTTAAAAAAAAAACAAAAAACAAACAATACTTAAACTGCATGAGCACTGAGTGTCATTTGTTGTTATCAAAAATATGTGCAGCGACAAATTCTGCATTTTGGTTATTACTGGTTATTATTTAATCCTAAATGCCTACTTGTTTTATGCGATGTTTAACACATTCAGGAACTATAAAAATAATATGTAATATGAACATTCAGGCTATTTTTGAAATTGCCTGTTAATTTTGTATTATGCTTTAAAAAAATCCAGGCCGTATAATAGAACCAGCAGCAAATATGTTTGGTCATTAAATGTAAGTTCAAAAACAAGCACCTTTGTCAAGACTGCGGTAAAAGTACAAGAGTGTAAATATCATGGCCTCTGTAGGGGGGGTCTTCACATATTCTCGTGGTACACTGGGGCACTTTGGAAGAATAAAGTTTGAGAGAAACAGCTGTAAATACCTGAAAGTTACTGCTTCTTGCTTGTAAAGCTAACTTTAGTTCTCCTTTAGCATTTATTTTAGTTAAAAGTATAACAATTACAATTGTGTTTGGAGTTAGTATGCTCACACAGTATTTTCCGTGTGTTTCCATTACAGGGTGTGTATTTGCTCTGCAATGGACTGGCACCCTGACCAGGGTTTGTTCCTGCCATGTGCCCTGTGTTAGCTGGGATTGGCTCAAGCAAACCCCCGTGACCCTGTTCAGGACTTAGCAGGTTAGAAAATGGCAGAACAACAGTTAATTGAAATGAAATCTCCCCATAACTAAAAAACTGAAGGTAAGTCTGTTTATAGAATGCTCTTTTCATTGTCAGAGTGCTTTAGAAATATCAATAGTACAAGTGTTTATGTGTGTGTTTTTGTTTTTTTAAGTTAGTACAGACTGCACTCCATTGGTACTGTGTCTCTTCGGAGAATCTTTGGGTACCGTTGGTTTGACTTTGTGTTGAATGAGCGGTTGCTCATGGAGTCCCAAATGAGTCACATTACCTGCATTGTGAGGGAGCGTCAGTTACGGCACTACGGCCATGTGGTGTGATTCACTGAGAATGATCCATCTCATAGGATCCTCATTGTTGAGGACCTGAATGGCTGGACCAGGCCAAGGGGACGCCCACGTAACACCTGGCTGTGGCAGATAGATGGTCATTTTGGGATGGTGGGACTGGGCTGCGTGTCTGTCTGGGGGGTTGCCAACCAGGATCCTGAGCTGTTTCGTTGTGTGGTGGGTGCAGCAATGCATTGTACCAGAGCATGCTCCCTAACCTGACCTGACCTGACCTGTACAGTTGAATTTCAAAGGCAGCTTAAGTGAGTTCCCCAAAGTTCACACAATGACTAAGAATTTGGGACAGTACATTATATGTAACATTTGTGACCAAAAATGTATATGGCTAGTAAAGTCTAAAGACAGAAATAGTGTGTGTGAGGTATAATGGTGGTGGACACTGGCATTGGGGACAGGAGTCATTATCTGCAGTAGGTGAAACAACATAAATATGGCTGAAAGTATTTAGTATTTATCTCACTTACTTGTGTTTAGCTTGGTGTTATGTATCTCATCCTAAACAGTGTACATACAGTAAATGATACAAAATAAATAATAAAGAATTAGTTACTTTGGCCATTTTCATCCATCAATTTTCTAATCCATTTGGACCATTACAAGGTCAAAGGCAGGAGCTGGAACTATACCTGGATGGGACATTAGTCTATTACACTCAACCAGCATTATAACTTTGAAATTTAGAGTTAATTATTAACCTAACTTGCTTGTCTTTGAGAGAAAATCATACGGACCTGAAAAGGTTCTACATGGATCACATGAACTTCAAAAACATTAAATCTTCAGAGAACTGAACCCTGATCACTTATACTGTAAGTAAGCAACACTTAAAACTTCAACAAATTGTGCTCATTATCAAGAAATACAAGCATATTAAGGTTAAAACATCAATATTTATTTCATACAGTGCCTCGCACTATTATATAGGGTGGTCCAGATCTAATAATGCAATTTTCATTATGCTATAACTTATTAAGCTTTATTACATACAAAATCACCCGAAAAATCCCGGACAATCGAGAAGTGTGCGAACTGACGACATGAAGAATCGTCTTTGCACCGAACTGGAATCGTCCCCGCATAAATCAAAGTCATCCAGACGATCTGGATCTGCATAATTAGATCTGGACCACCCTGTATTTCTCAGAAGTCTTTTTGACAAGTCAAATTGTAAAACCATACAAAGCAGCACAACACATAAACAGGTAGATAATAAAATAATCCAAGTCCATGATAATCATATTTTTTCATATTTTCTGCAGAGTTTAAAATACATGCTTTGTTTTTTTTTATTATTTATTAATATATCATACCTGAGCTGGATAAGATGGAAAGTTGGATAGAAAGTTCAATAATAGTCTGTAACATACAGCAGCTCTGATTGGGTACACTTCAGAATTTCCAGTCCATGTTGCTTACCCAACTCATGCTGGACAGTTCAGGAGGCAGCTGGTTTCACAACCATTTGGAATAAACAATAAGTAATCATTAGGCTATAAAGCTCATCTTCTTTGAGCTCCACTCTCTATTTGGTTTATAAACATACTTTTCTGTAGTCCAAATCCCCCCACACTTTGATGGCACTCTACAGTTCTTTTCTGGGTTGTGCAGATCCTTGTAGAACTATAGCTTGACAAAGCACCATTTCATTCTGGGATGGGTTCTTTATATGTGAAGATGGTTCTTTGTGCTTTGAAAAACTTCCTTATATATAGAAAGAAAGTTCTTTAATGTATGGTAGGCTACCTAGCAGGACACTAACAGATTAAGAAAATCTGGACTTAGTATGTGTTATTGTATGCAGCAATAGTCCTTTTAAAGTCATGACCCATTGGTGTTTCATAAATCGTTTACCATCATCATTAGGGTATTCACTCTAATGGAGACTGTTGCTGATTTCTGAGACCTTCATGTGGATGGGTCTTTTGGGCTATGGCATTGCTCTAAAGAACTGCTTTGGCACCTTTATTTTAAAAAGTGAATGTTCTTGATTGGCATTTCCTCCTGTGACCAGTAGTTAGAATAAGGTCAGCATCCTTGCAATAAATCGTGACAACAGGAGTGTGCCATCAGGAAGGGCATTTTGGCCATAACAACATTTACTCCAATACCCCCAAATATGGGGGTCAGCCGGCCAACTTCTCTGGACCTAGAAAACAGCCCTCAAGCCAGCAGAGAGACTTCTTGTTTGGTATCCCTTAGGCTGTGGTGAACCAACTGATTACTCGTTACTTCAATGAATGTTGCATGAATTGTTTTGCTTTGCTGTTTTGCTCTGTCCACATACCATCATGTTTGCAGGGAAACAGCCTGAAAGGTTAAATGCAGCTGGCCATATTGACCATTGGAACTAGACCTCTGATGGCTTTATACAAAGTAGTTCTACAGCCAATGGATAAAACATATATACCATGAGAAGCACCTAGCAACATGGTGTGTATTCTCTTAAAATTCTGGTTCTTTATTGGCATTTTTTGGTTATTTACTGAGTTGTGTGGCTCCTCATAGAACTATTCCTTGACAAGGCACTATTTCATTCTGGGATGGGCTCTTTGTATATGAATTTGGTTCTTTGTGTTTTGAAAAACTTCCTAATATGTAGAAAAAAACTGAAATCTTTAATGAATGGTAAACTACCTAGCAGGACGCTAGATTAAGAAAACCTGGACTTAACCTGTGTTACTGCACAGTTGCAGTAAGAATCCTTTTAAAATCATGACCCATTGGTACTACACAGATCTGTTACAATCTGGTTATTTACTGTATGGAGCCTGTTGAAGATCAAAATAAATCAAAGTTCATTCTGGAACTTTCTTATGGTTTCCCTATGGCATTGCTCTGAAGAACCACTCTGGCATCTTTATTTTTAAGTGTGTATAGACCGGCTGATATGCTGTTCTCCGATAAAATTCTTTACCCATGCTCATAACAGCTTATATTTTTAATCAGTTTTCTGAAATTGTCCATTCCAATTTGGATACCCAGTTATGAAGAGCAAATAAATGCAGTGTTCAGAATATTGAAATTTTATCTTAAGTATGGCTTTTAAAATGAATGTAAACAATACAGATTATGCCTGTCAGTCAATGAATAACTAAAAAGATTTTCGAATATATTAACAGTAAGTCACCCCTGAAGGAGCTTTAAATACGACCCCTGTGTTCATCTGAAAATGATTTTTTTTTTCGTAACGTTACCATCAACCTAGAATGAATAAATAATGTGATTATGTACAGTCCAGGAGTGTTAATATTTCATGCTGTGAAAATTACAAAAATTATTAAGATGTTGTAACAACTGAATATACAATCGTTTGTAAAGTCGCACTGAAACAAGGAATCCCGCAGCGTAGCCGTTTTTTTTTTCCTCTTAAAAAGTAGAATATTAAGTGTAAAGATGATGAGCATCATACAAAAATATAAAACTAGGCAAAATGACCAAGTTGTCGAAAAGGTTATTCTTATGGGAAACGACTTCAGCAAGAGATACAGACGTAAAATACTGTATTTACAGCAATGTTTCTTTAATACAGACTTTGACATTTTATTTATTAAAGTGTACAATTTAACGCACTGCAGGTTGTGGTAATCATGTGCCCTGCTATTGAAATATTGACGTCTGAGCCGCCTAATTCGGGCTTTCCGAAAAGAACAAAAACAAATTAAAGTGCGCCATTTTACAGACTATCCTGCCGCAATAGAGACTTTCTGTTAGCAGATCAAATGGCAGGCGAGCAAAAGATAAACCGAGTAATAGCGTGCACGCATACATAGGGGTACAAGATGGCAAGCGTATCCTCTGATGGTTGAGCTAAATAAATGCATGATCAAATTGAGGGGCAAGATGTTTTTTACCTCTTCGTTCATATAATGCTTGATGTGTGAAGTGTACACTTGAGCAAGTTATTGCTGCACAAGGTCATAAATGCCGCGTGCTTTAGGTGAGCACACTCATATGAAACACAGAAAAAATCGGAAAATGAGACGGAAAAGAAGGAAAACTTCTCAGTGGCACTCACATCGCAGAAAATGTACTTACACATATTATGTTGAGTTCATACTATTTGACAAAATACTCACTTGTTCGTTTAGTCAAAGCACATCGCCTTTTTACCTGTAATATGCGAACAGATTTTGGAAATAACACTGATTTTTACAATTGTGTAATTCCTAATGAAAACGCAATATTGGTTAAAAAATAAAATAATATTTGAAATCACAGTTTTTAGAATGAACTTAACACGATTGTGTAGTTGTTGCGTTTTTGATAGAAAACATAACACTCCTTTAAATCGGCCGTGTCACGAAAGGCTTATATATGCGTGGCCTAAAACACGAGTGGCACAGCTTACACTGAAAGAGCGGAAATGTGACATGTGGCGTTGTTTTTCAGTATGATGCATTATTTACAGTGGTGGACGTATGAAAACTATTGACAAGTTTACCTTTAAGCTGGTGGTGCATTACGTCCATAGGCTATGATCAAAGACAAAAAGTGTCTGACGATCACAACTTCCAAATATTTTCTCATATGCCATACATGCTCATAGTACATCCTCAATATATATAAAGTATAGATGAACAGATAGATGCTGAAAGAATGTCGCACTCTGTATAATTCTTACACCGGACGGCACAGCGGCGCAGTGTTTAGCGCCATTTGCTGACAGCCCCAGCGACTGCTTGTGTGTAGTTAACACGTTCTCCTTGTATTCGACCAGGTGTACTTTTCTGAATGTTACAGTTTTGACGACTCCGAATTGGGTGCGGGTGCGAGTATGGGGTTGTGTACTCATTGAACTGGCGTCCAATTCAGTGCTGCCCATACCGTTGTACACAATATTGCTGAGAAAAGGCGTCGATAGTCATGGGTTAAGAAAATGAATCGAATGTTACTTACAGTGCAAAAATATATAAAAAATGAAGGGTGGGGGAATTCCTTAGCAACATTATGCTTATAGGAAACTGTACAGTAATACAGCATCACAGAAGTTCAAAATGTAAAGTCTGGGTCAGTAAGGGCAACACAAGTAACTTAATGAAATTGAGACAGAGTAAATACTGGGTAATTTCTAAGGCGCCATTTGCCATATTGGTGTTCCCTTCCACCCATAAATACAGTAATCTTCTTTATGGACATAAATGCTCCGCTCCGCTAGTGACAAAAACCCGGATTCCGCGCGGTCCTAAAAACGTCGATTTTATTTCAGTTCGAGTGTTAAATTTTCTGGACATTTAATTGGTCGGATGTCGTTTAACAATAAAAAAAAATTAAATAACGCCGTTTCACATTACCGAGCTGTAAAAGAAAGTGGTTCAAGTAAGAACATCCATCCATCCATCCATTTTCCAACCCGCTGAATCCGAACACAGGGTCACGGGGGTCTGCTGGAGCCAATCCCAGCCAACACAGGGCACAAGGCAGGAACCAATCCCGGGCAGGGTGCCAACCCACCGCAGCAAGTAAGAACATGTGAAATCTTTCTGGAATTAAAGAGTCACCCATCTCGATCAGGGAACCCTCTGGAATAGTGTATATTGATTAACATATGAAGTATTTAGGAATAAAGTATCAAAAGGCTATGTTACATCTATTGTCGTATTGATAAGTAATCAAATCAAAGCACAACTCTAGGGTTGATCTGTTTTACATATTTTTACAATGACCCTTCAATCAACAGGCCTCCCGTCCAGGGATTATTTCAGTCTTGCGATCAGTCCTGTAGCGATAGGCTCTCCACAACAGTGCTCAAATAAACCAGCACAGTACATGGACTTATAAGTATATTACAGAGCTTAACTTAAATTAGTGAAATGAAAATGCAGGGTGGGAACATTGAACATACAGTATATGGTATTTATATTTAAGTGGGCATATACTTTATTATGCATATAAAAGCACATACACATACTCAAATGAATCTGTAAAGGCTGCAATTGCAAAGAATCATTTCTATAATGCCGCTGGAATACTTACTATTTAACATCATTTTGGTGTATATGTTGATTTGGTTTCCTCATTGTCTTTTCACATTTTATGAATTAAGCACTTTGTGGTGCATGAAGTGAATGTAAACTTTATACAGCCGAAATTAAAAGGGATCGCTTGCCTTTATCCCTTAGAGATCGCATTGTACTCATTTCGCATTACCTGAAATGGTAAATTCCATTTAATAAATAATTCCAGTCTGAAAAATGCTTTTTAATGGTAAGCTTAATGCCTGCAATATAAATCCGATGCCTGTTTAATGGAGAAAACACGTTGCATGGCTTAATCTGATGATATTAATTCACGCTTGTACAATTTGAAATTAACTGAATTAGTAATTTTGTTGTAAATGATTTTAAATTCATGCTTGGGTCTGGTTTTTTAGAGGTGTTTCAGGCCACCCAGTGCAATGACCTCTATATTCTATGGATTAAGAGTATTTTAGACTGTAGATCATCTGATCGTCGGTAGGCTATTAACAAATTAATTAATCTGACCATTTTGTATTCGCACAATTAACAAAGTCACCTTTTTCGTTTTAGCAATACAAGTTTAAACACTATAATAAATTACTTAATATAAATGTATATATATGTTGACATATGTTTTTAGTTATTGATGCTTTTGAAAAATGTTTTCATGTGATTTTTTTTTATTGCATCCTGTTACTGGAATTTTTAAAAACTTTACAGTGATGTCACTACCCGGAACGCTACATGTCATGCGCTAGGACCCAGCGAACCCGATCGTTTTCAGCGGCCTCTGCAGTCAGAGCCGAGCAGCTGGAGGAGGCCTCGCCGGCTGGGGAGGTGGAGGACAGGGAGAGAAGCAGAAGGAAGATCCGGGAGCTAGCGAAAACGAAAAGGTTCAGGCCTGGGACTGGCAAAAAGGGTAATTAACACTGTGATCCACTAATTAAACACCTCGGCCCGTGCTCAATATGCAGTCAGACGAGGGTAACCCTCTGAGCGGCATTGCTGCAGCCACAAAAAGGGTGCCATTTAGAAATGTGCAGAAAGTGGCATGATTTCTGGTGCTTTTTGCAAATGTGTGGATTTTCGCAGTGCAAGTAGCGGTTAAACCTGGGACAGCTAGGAGGTTAAATGAGCAATGACTAGTCGAATACATGCTGTGATCTCCTTTGTCTAGGTGCTTGAAATACTGTTTTATCTGTGTGCCACACTGAGCCAAAAGGGGTGGTATAATAACATGGAGGAGAGGTGGTAGGCTTGCTTTTTCTTGATTGCAGATGTGTCCTGAAGAGACACGCCGTTGAACTTGACAGTCGCCTAGAAAAAATACATTAGGTAGTGCCGAGCAGAGTGTACCGTTTTAATTGACACCTTGAACTCGGTAGTCACTAATTCATTGGCCACATATTTGGGCACGAGGCTAGCGGGTGAAGCGAACCCAACTAATGATATTCTACCCCTTGTGTCCTATAATAAGATTAATATCGACTTAAAAGAAAAAAAAACCCAACATAGTCATCATTTGGGGAACAGTGTGCTTTAACAAATCTACAACTTCTAAAACCCGAGTTCACAAGCCCTCCTAGGTCCCAATCTATCTCTGTTCTAAGTGTTTATGAGAGCTTTAGGGCTTCTATTTGAAAACTTGGTTCACTTCTGCCGGTGACACCATAAAAGTGTACTAAAGAGGCGGGCACTGATTTAAAAAGGGTCTTTTGTGTAGAAATGCCCCCAGGATCACGCATTCCTGCACTGGTGGCAAACTTTAGAAGAAGTGCCTTTTTAATGTGAAATGTAACACAAGGCATTAAAGTTTTAATGTAATAATGTGATATTATGAAGTATGTGCTTGTTTGAATATTTAGGGTGGACTTAACTTCTGATGTTTTCGTTTTGTGAAAATTACACAGAAACAACTCAACTGCCTACGCTTTCGATTAACAAGAACGAAGCATGCATTGTAAGAGTTGCATTATTAATATATAAAATTTGAGCAGACAAGGAGTGTTAAGTGTTATGAATTAATTGACCTACATTCTATGGGGTTCTCTTGCCAAGAAATCCTCGAAATAATCGTTCAGTCACTTTAAAATACACTGACGTGCATACAGTTAATGTCTTCACTACAGTCACAAGAGCCCATGAAAGTACTTTTCCTGGGAGAAGGGGACAAATGAGGTCACAGCCTGCTCAGGGAAGGACACTGATGTATGCAGCACACACACCCACCACATGATAAATGAGTGCACAAGAGTTCAAAATTACATGTAGAATGCACTAAACCGATTCTTGTAGTTCTTATTATAAGATCTTTATAATTCCACACGACCCTTTTGCTTTTGCATGTATTGCTTGTTGGACATCATCATTTGACATTCACAACTAATATGCACTGAACATGCACTCTTATGCATTCTGAGTGTGACAAATAGGAAGGGAAATGTTCTTCCATTATGAGTTTATTTTAAAAAAAAAACACAGAAGTACTATGTCTTAAAATGCAAAACCTTAATATGAGCTGTTGTTTACAGAATAATGAATTCACAGATCTGTATGACCTATTAATTTATGCATAGCATTGTTCTTAAATAGTGATTTATGAATTTTATATGATCTGTCTTATTTGCTTAAGTTGTAGAATGCAGAGAATCCTTTAATGATTATTTAACAAGGAAGTAGTTATTTGCTCAAATTAAAAGCCTGATAGGCTCCTAATTATTTTGTACAGTTTAATATTAGAGCAACTATTATTTTGAAATTTAATTTATTCACAATTATCAAGAGGCATATGTGTTTACAGTACTTAAGTGAAATAAAGCTATAAAGTAACGGAATGTTTTTGTGAGACCTTTCTGCTCTTAATAACATATATGCTACTTCTGTAGGTCATATTTGGGCAAATAATATACAAACTGACATAATGACATTTTAATATATTGTAATAAAAAAGAACATTTGACTAGTGCCATATCCACTTTTTTCCTGATACTGCAGGGATAGGTTCCTGCCCCCTGTATTGGATTTAGCAGGCTCAGAAGTGAAATGATGAATGGAAATATGAATGTAATTTCCAATGTAATCATTTGTCACTCAATAAATAACTAAGCTCATAATTAGATTTAAATTTCCAAAACAAGGAGAAAGAACCCTGAACATTCTTGTCCTCTCTGTCTTTGTGCATGCTGTGTATGTGTCTGTTATACAGTAACTGAGTATATTAATCTGTAATTTTACTGAATCACAGTCTTTATTATATTCTTATATTTATTATTATGATTATTATGGTTATTATGATGATGATTATTATTATTTATAGTAGTAGTAGCAGTAGGAGAAGTAGCCATAATACGAATAGAGGTATTATTCTCCTGTGTACAGAATACAGTGAAATTTGTACTTGCATTTTTGAATAACATCTATTATCCAGCATATATGTTCTTTCTTTGTATGCATATAGGTTGACGTTTGGTACATCCTCACACCAAAGAGGAGCATGTTAACTGAATTTGGATTCACAATAAACATGGTGTGTGTGAGTGTGTGAGTTTGTCCTATGATGGACTGGGATCCCACACATTTGTGTTTCCAATACCTTACACCTCATGCGGAGGCTTCTACTCCCAATGACCTTTTAATGGAAACATACAGTACGGCTGAGAAAATGGATGGAATAATTATTCAGAATGAATTTTAAATGCAAATTTTGTTTATTGTATGGAGGACCAGAAATAGCAGAGTGTTTCTCTTTTTTTAAAATAAATAGCTAAATAATAGGACGTATCTTTGAAATAGATTCAGCTTACAATGAAAACATACCGTCAATTTCAGGAGTTTGCTTAAGTTACCATAAATCTTGTTGTTAATTTTCTTTCGATACAATTACAGAAGTGAAGACCACAATGCACTTCAATATCAGCTCTAGTAATTTATAAAATTGTATAAGCAAAGCAAAAACTTTACATTCAAACTGAACTGCATTTTTTGCAGCAGTAAAGCAAGCATTACTACGCTATACCTGTACTAACGTTATTCATAGATTTTCATCCTAAAAGCTAATATCCACCTGCTTTTGCTTTTATGCAACATTTTAAAGGCATTTCTATAATCTTAAACACGTTTTTTTTTAACTTTTCCAAACTGCAGTTGCTCAATTTTTAAAATTTGAAATTTTGTTAATACGCTATTTACAAAGGAGTTAAACTGACCTGTAAACAGTTTTGGTTTTAGGAAAGCTTAGATTACATAATTTACTGGATCACAGTATGTACATTACTCACGTAGTGAATGGAGTTTGGGTGTATTTTCTGTATTAATCTTAAGATTTTTTTTTTAAACTGTCTCCATTTCCGTGTGCTAACTCTGATAATTCCTTTTAAAGGGCTGCCCCTTAGGCTTCCGAATGTCGCTTTTAAAAGCAGTTAAACTTCCTTTGCTTTGTCTGATAATAAAGCGACTACTCTTGATCTCAAAAGCAGTCAATTTAGAGTTTAGTTAAATAAATCCATAACTCCAGTTAGATGATTTATTCGTCCGATTTAATGTTAAATGGTGATTAGATTTATAAGGTAAATTCCCGCGGCACTTTTTCGCAGGAAGTGGGAGCCATGCTTTAAATCTCTAACCAATTGTTGTTATTCGTCGACTAGAAACATAAAATCCTCCATGGCAGCATTGCCAAGGAGTATATGAGACGTCTTAGAGGCAACGCAGACATAAAGTAAACATATGCAAAAGCAGAAATATTTGATTTCCAGATCAATGAAAATGTGACGCATGTCCAAGAAAACGAACAGGCTAGCAATCGTTGGTCACGAAAAATTACGAGTTTCAATCAGACAGTTTTGTGTGTTTAAAGGAAATCGCCAGTGATTATTTTCATATTATTCTTTTATAAAAACCTTTAATAATGAATTCCCCAAAGTGACTAGGCTCGATAGCACGTGTTTAGAGAAATACTAAGTAGGATCCATCTTGCTCCCAAAGCTGTCTGGACAGGCGTTGGTTCCATGTGATCCTGTATTGGATGAACGGGTTAGAAAAAGGATAGCTGGACTGTCTGACTGAGGGTTCAAACGGTACTTTTTTTCATACTGTATAATGCCAAGTAAACTATCGTTCGTTGGGCACGTTGAAATATATGTTTTTTTCAATAGTAAAGATCAACAATGTATTATTTGAAGTTATTGTTAATTTTTCTGTCTCGCTACACAATTAAATGTACTTGGAAAGCAAGTACATGAATACCAAAGTATAAAAAGTCACATTAAGCCAAGACCCCGGTATCTGATGTGTGTGTCTAAATAGATCACCGGGATAATCTGGCAGTTAAACAAGTTATTCTGGCACAAATATATTGTATATGGCCTATCAGTATAAATCTTTCTTAGTTTGTACACCCGCACACACCCGTGCTACGTGGATTGATTGGTTCCAGATGAGGGAAACTGTTCCTTTGTGCGCCATTACTGCGCAGGAAACTGCATTAGCTAAGCCAGAATTTGTTATGTGTACTCAGGTAACAGGTGCAAGTCCATTTGTTTTGTAAGAACTGACACGAAACACACACACACTCACACACCACCAGACACACAAACTGATTGCATGCACGCATCTCTAATCGAACTGTGGCATTTTCAAGAAAAAAAGATTAAAATTGCTAACAAGTGATACAATCAGCTTTATCCCTCAGTTAGCCTGCAAGTGCAGGCACATACAATTCAGTGCTTCTCAGTTTACAAAAAATGAATTCCAAGTGGAATTACGTATGATAAATGTGGGGTATGGCTGCTGAAGGACGTACAACTTAAATCGTATGTTCAGACTTAACAGAATTTACTTGCACGTTTCGCTTTTATCACACACGTTATTCTTCCACCATTTTTATAAATGCAGTTTACACTTTAACCTTCTATTATAAATATGAACCTTTAATGAATTAAAAATTTCATGAAAAAAAAATACAATCGTCCAGATTGCTGGGATATCCGAGAATGAGATTATTAAAGCACGAAAGTCTGTTAAGTGCATGCAGTTCGGGGATCTAGAAGTAAATGAACACAGAGTACTGATATAAATAAACTAGTCAAAAAAAGGCACACATGCTAATAAAGGCACACAACATTCAGAATATATGTTGATAAACAGTAATGTATTGCGAAAACAACAGTCCTGTCCCATCCATCCGTTTTCTGCACTAGTTTATAATATGAGTGACAGGACTGTGAGCACATGGAGTCCTATCTTTGAATGCGCAAGGAAGGAAACAACTCTGGATGGGATGCTAGTCCTTTGCTGGGCACACTCGTGTTGCTGGCTTCCACTGACACCCCTCTTTCTGATTTACACATTGTTTATTTCTTGTTAGCATCTTTTGTAACAGTCTTGAGGTTATAGACCTGGTTTTCATTATTTTCCTGTTCTTATGATCAAACCCTTATGTTTTATATTTATCTAAACTCAGCAATTTAGCATCTATTTTAATCTGAATCAATATTCTTAATAAAAATACACGGAAAGACACACTGAATTAGTATAAATTTCTAATGAAAAAACAGTAACGTCAAACGTATTTTTCCTTATTAGTTAACAAAATCGTGTTGTCCAGGATGATGTAATCACACACATTCCCTTACTCTGTGGGTACTCTGACTGTCACAGAGCCTTAACTTTAGCCCTATACAAAATTCCACGCCACAGGTAAGTTCAGCAGCACGTTGGCATGGGCACTGCAGTTTAACTTAATTCAACTAACAAGCTTCCCTCCCGGTCTCTTAGTTTTCAGAGTTTCGGAAGTCGCTTTGCACGCACTTTCTCTGTATTAGATGGTATCCTTAGCCAAAGCCCAGACACGCAATGTATTGTATCTTGCCTCAACATAATCACAGGAACGAGGAATTGGCAGATTATTTATACCTTTTTTGTGCATTTCACCATTTTTTTAGCAATTTCTAAATATGCTTTTATTAAGTAAATAAAAAATCACCAAGCCTTATTTTTCAGCTTCAGTTTTCACATCGCGAAAGTAGTAGCTATGTATTTGATGCTTTAAGGCCCACATTTTTGTCAGTCGACTATGCTGTCTCTGTGATCAGGGCGAAAACGGAAAAGAAAATCAGTAGTGACTAAATATGCGTGTGTACGCATTGTTAATGAGTGTGCACAACACGCAAATCAGGGATAGTTCCATTTAAAAATTCTAGAAAAAAAAATCAAGACGACTGTAATCACGAGGATACCACCGAGAATGCAGGTTACAGAATCAGAGCAGCAAGATCTTGATGGTAAAAGCTGAAGCGAGAGTGGAACAAAGTGTGATGCTGGCACTGATTCAAAACCCGCCATGTTGAAGCATTTCACAGAAAGGACACTCGATACATTGCAGTAGACGCACACGTTTAGTGGCAATGCTACTGTCTCGAGAAATCTTCCGAATGTTGACATAAAATGAAGAAAGGTGCGCGAAGTAGATCAATGCCATCACGGTGTGCCAGACGTCTTACGCCGGGTATTCATAAGACGCCGCGGGGACCGGGCGTCTGTATTGCTCAATGCATAACAAATCCCATATATATTTAAGTTAACGCATTTTTTTCCATATCCATGTATATTGTCTGCATAACTGATGGTGGCATCTGTTTTACCAGAAGCTAGATAATATCCGCGATTACGTTCCTGCTGCAAAAGGCATATTCCGCCAGCACAGCATTGCCATTTAAAGACTCGACGAAGTAAAATGTTCTACAAATCTATCTTTCTTTTACAGACAAAAATTTGAAATCGTCGTCACGTTTTCAGAAATGACTCATTAGGTTTTAGGTGAATTTAAAATGGCGCTTTCACTTGGAAAATTTCTTGCTGACCCTTAAAACCTTAACATATAAAAATTCTCTTTCTAGTAACAAGGCAACCCATTTTTAGTTTACACTAAAACATTATAACCAGCTCTGTTCAAGAAGCTGTGAACTGTGCTATTTAAATGATTTATTTTTATTCATAAGATTTAAATAAATATCGGAACCACCCATCCATCCATTTTCTACAGTCGCTTTCTCCAGTACAGCGTCATGGGAAGCTGGAGCCTCACTACGCAACGTCTGCCACAAGGCGTGAAATGCGTATTATTATTAAGACGGAACAATATTAGGTGGAACGCCCGTTCAGACGTTTAAAGTATAACCTATTCAACAGCAATTAACAGCGCAATTCGTGAAAATTAAATATTTCTAGAGTCTGCGTGAATTTAAACGCCTAGCTGCCGGAAACTGCAACATTAAAAAAAAAGCCTGCCCAGTGCCTGGGCTTTGTGCTCCGTCATTTCTTTTTCAGTTACCACTTACTAATCAGAACTTTCATCCTGGTAGACACATTACATTGTTTCTCTTGCACTTTGTTAACTTTAGTTAAAACTGGATAGGGTCAATAATGTTACGGCTTGAAATGCACTTCTTAATGTTTGACAAAGTGGCAAAGCCACAACCAGCTTTTGTGGAGAGTTACAAGAGAAGGTCGTTTTCTTCAAAGCTGTGCCCTCGTCCTGAAACTGGACCCTGTGTCCTCTGAAAGCTGACATTCCCACAAAGGTGCGGAGCAAAGGTGCCTCTCCAGGAAAACTTAAATATCATATGCGACAAATCACATTGAGAAAAATCATTTATATACGTGCCGTTGGCTTGATTATTTGGTGGCAAAATAAAAGCAGTTGTTGCACACATGTTAATGATATTATTTAAATATGGTGTGCGCCCATACTTAACATTTATGAATTTATCAGTGTACGTGGTTTAAGCATATGTGCTTCTAATATATTAATTAGACGTATGTATTGTATGCAAAACGGAGATATTACGGATGTAGGTAATATGATTTAGGACAAAATGTAAAGCACGCGGCAATACGTGCACACAGATTGACAAGGCAGCGGAAAGGTAATGCATTCTGGGGGTGCTCGATCACAGGTAAGCCACATGCCCCTGACATTCTGAAATTCATATTGCGAGACCATGTCCTTTGTTAAGTAATGGAACTGCCAGGTATACAAAATGGTGGGATAAATAAAATAAATAAATAAATAAAGAAATACATAATAAGGCATGCGAAAGTACTACATGCATGAATATGGTAGCTTATTATTTATGTGCGCATAAGTCGCCCACGTACAGCCAGTTTTTGCTCATTCTTTTTCCTTTCTTCTTTGCAGGTTGAAGAAAGAATTGCAAGGGAGGAGGCTCCAACCAGTGAATTTTTTTTTTAATTTTGCCTTTTATTTTCTTTAATTTATTGTTCCCCTTACAAGAATATTTTTTCGGGATGCCGTCCAACGCTACTGCCACCACGACAGCCACAATCAAAAGCCCCGACTTCGATCATGACGCAGTTGGAAATAAGATGGTAAGAGGCATGACGCTTTAGAATCCATTGTAAAAATAACAAACCGTTATATGCCTCTTGATTTTTTTTTATTTACGTGGGATGTTATGTTTGTAAATGTTTAAGTCATGCTTTAAGAAATATTTTTGTAGGGAAGTGTCGGAAGAGAGCGCGCAGGATGACGACGCGGCGTGTGCGTTGCGGCGCAGTGGCCCGGACACGCCTCTCTTCTCCTGCCGACTCGCGCGCTGTACAGTTGTGCACGTCGGCCGCAGGTACAGACTCGGAGTGTGCTGTTAAAGGGTACAGCTGGTGCATTTTGATTGTCGTAGTTAATTTTAAGTATTGGTAAATGTAAGCACTCCACTTATCATGGCTTTTTTCCCCCACTACGGAACAGCATCGACATTGGAGTCTTTGGCGGATTTTTGTCAAAGATTGGTTACTGAATGAATGTTGTCTTTCTTGTACATTTTTTTCCAGTCTTCTGTAGTTTGTTACGTATATTTTATTGTTAAGTATTTTCAGTATAACACAGCTTTCGGTTAAACAAACACGGCTAACGTCCTGCAGGTGCATAGTCAGCATAAGGAACACACTCGTATGTTTTTAACATTTACCTGCATGAAATCAGTTTTGAGCTGCAATTAAAAATAACAACAACAATAATAATAATATACAGTATATTTAAGTAAGTGAGCAAGTTAAGTTAGACTTTTACAGGTCTTGTACAAAACAGTGAATATTATGGATGCTCTGTGGAAAAAAGGACGTACATCCACAGGTTAAGAAAGCTGTGGCTTGAGGATAGTTATGAGTTGCTCCATTCTGCCCATCAATTAAGGGCATCTGATGATTCAAGTAATTATTGCTGATGTACTTAAGTAGTATTTTAAAAGTTTATCTTCATGTCTTCTGAAGAAAAAAAAACTGTCCGATTCGCTCGTGACATACTGATATTCTTCCTTTTTAAACCACAGTACCTTTCAAAATAAATGCATCTGCATTTTTCTTGTATGTTTTGATCCCCATAAATACTGTAATTTCTGCAAAATGGTTATCTTATAACATCTACATAATTGAAACTTTAAAGTGAATGCTTTTCTAGTAGTTAATCACGGAGTTTATACATAAAGTATACTGTGCACTAACTCATGAATTAATTCCTCTACCCAGTGTTGGAGCTCCATGCTTTAGCTCAGTGTTTTAGGGAGCTGAAGCTTACCTCAGGAGCAAATGGCACAAAGAGTGAATCATGCTTGGGCCACATGACAGCTCAACTGAAATTACAGCAGAAACTTCATTTTTAATATGATTATGATACAGTGCTAATTTAAAGAATGGACTTTATACTACTTAATTTGTTTTGCAAGTGGACTCATTTGCTGGTGTAGTTTGAATTTACACTCCTAGTAGCAGACATGAGGTTGTGCAAAGCAATCACTGTTAATTGTTGAAGTTGAAAATCACTATTTAGAAGTTTAATGGGTCAAAATGTATCACCTCAATGTCAGTCGAAGTTTCTAATCTCCTCAGTTTCAATTTATTTATTGGTTATCACAGTAGGAAGCTGGTATTTTGATGAAGTACAGTGTGACGTAGTGGTTAAGGCTTTGAACTTCAAATCTTGAAGTTTTGGGTCCAAATTGTGCTACTGATGCTGTGTGTCCATGACCAAGTCACTTAACCTGCCTGTGCTCCAATTGGGAAAACAAAAGAAATGCAACCAACTTTACCTCAAATATTGTGATTCATTTAAAAAAAACATAATTTGTAAATATTTTGGGCCTGAAATGGTTGACCATATTTTATTAATTGAGGATAGTACTTGGTTAGCTCATTAACAACCCTCTGTTTTTCATCTCATTAGGAACAAATGATTTAGAATGATCTACAACTATTTGAGCGGGTTGTGTGCAAATTTTGCTGTGGAGTCCACCCTGAAATTTTGGGAGTGAGGGTTATTCACATCTTATCACAAAAAAGCTAGACTGTTTAGGTGTAAGACCATTTATTCAAGATTAACTACATTTTGTCAATTTGTATATTTTATATGTGCAAAAAATACCATTTTGTGATACGGCTGTGGCCACCATTATCTTGGAAGCTACTATGTAGTAATGCTCAAGTGGAGTGAGCTTACTGTATAAAGACACCATCACTATCAAAGCTCAGAAAGTTATGTGAAGGTGAAGTTATTTCCATTTGGCTCTGTGGATTAAGACTGCTGTGTTTGTGCTTTCTGTACAGACAGCACTACCTAAGTTTGCATCATAGGTACAAAGTGAAAGTCAGTTGTGGCAGGAGTGCCACATGTATTAATAGTAAACTAATTAAACAGAATTGTACCCTGAAAGTATATGACAGTAATAATCAGTACTTTGATTTTACATTTAACTTTAGGAAGCTTCCCAAAAGATTCACAAAGGGTTATTTCAGAAGAGTTCATGTTTCATTTAGGGTGGCTGAGTCTTTGCTAGGCCGCCCCACACCCCATATTTTACATCAGGGACAGGAGCTGTCCAGCCTTGGGGATACCCAGTATAGAAGAAAAAAGTTAATGTTGAAGCAAGATCTATGCAGGGCACATTTCTGTAGCTTTTGTATATCCAGAATTATTGTAGGCTCTAAATCAACTGCTGCTACAAAACAAGGTATCACTTGCCAAAAAAGTGGTATGGCTTTACCTGCTCTTAAAGCATCTAGTGATCTTGTTCAGAATTCCTTTTGAGTAGATCATCTGTAGCCAAATGATGTAGCCTGGGAGTAGTTTTCAGTCCCCGTCACATAAAGCTCATAAATTTAAAAGAAGAGACAGAGTTGATCTTATGAAAATTGAGGTACTTTTATTCAGTTATACTTTTTCTCTGACACTATGCTTGTTTTATGAAAACAATTTTTTGCTGACATAGTTCTGGACTCCTGGTATGCTTAAAAGTAAACTTGAGAAATTTTTCATTCAAGAGTTTTAATGGCATGTTTTGCGATTTTTGGATGGCATGGTAGAACCAATATAATTTATACAATATATGTATGAGAAGCATGCACCTGATGAGGGATTAGTATAAAAAACTTCACAAATGAAGTATATTCTAGCCTATATCTATATTTATGTATTAAATACACAATGCATTGGTAATGTTTAATTCTATAAAAGTAAGCATAGAAATAATAGGAAAATATACTGTTCAAAGCTGTTTAAATTGTGATAGAAGTAATAAAAATGTATATACAGCCTCTATAGACTACATTCTTAAGTCATCACTAATACATTTATTGTTGTAACTGGGTCTTGGCTATCTTTTGACATCACTTATGAGTCATGAGTAAAATTTCAATTACTCTGCGTCAAATGGGTGGTCTCACAATAACTGTACACAAAGGAGGTCCTAAAGGTAGAAAAGTACACAGCAATAATATATATAATTTTGTAGGCTAAAATAACCCCTTTACCGATTTTAAAACTAAGGAAACATAACTTTAAATTGTGAATGATCTTTTCAGCTTGCTGTTACCCATTTAGCTAAATTTAAAAGTCCAGTTGCCCCAGAACTGCTCCCTGACTACTTGTGTTGAGTTTATATTTTCAGCATTTTTTTAGATTATTTCTACCTGAGTTAGTCAGTGTTGCTCAGGTGAGAAAGTGAAAAGGGAGAAGGAACAATTAATTAAAAATATAACTATTGCAAAACGTTATTAACCTTAAACATGTTGCATTTATTACATACAGTATCTATTGATAGTATTGAAACACATCTTTGTATATAGATTTTTTTGTATTTATTTTTTAGGAAAAAAATATCAAATTATGGCAGTGCTGCTGCCTCGCAGTAAGGAGACCTGGGTTCGCTTCCCGGGTCCTCCCTGTGTGGAGTTTGCATGTTCTCCCTATGTCTGCGTGGGTTTCCTCCAGGTGCTCTGGTTTCCACCCACAGTCCAAAGACATGCAGGTTAGGTGCATTGGCGATCCTAAATTGTCCCTAGTGTGTGCTTGGTGTGTGTGTGTGCCCTGTGGTGGGCTGGCACCCTGCCCGGGGTTTGTTCCTGCCTTGTGCCTTGTGCAGGCTGGGATTGGCCCCAGCAGACCCCCGTGACCCTGTGGTTAGGATAGAGCGGGTTGGATAATGACTGACTGACTGAGAATACCAAATTGAAAAAAAAAACACCAGGGGTCGCTTGATGTTGAAAGGAAATGCTTGATTAAAAACAAAAATGCAATAAGCTGGAACCTAAGGTAGATTTCTTAGTCCACAGGCAACATACCGTACTAACCATCATAATACCATCACAATTGGAGTGGTCTTATTTCTTTGTTGATAGATGGTGACATAGTATTTCCATCCATTCCAATGCTGATCCAGTTCAGGTTTTTTGTTATGTGTCTATAGTACAATGAAATTTTTACTTGTGAATCTCCCACAGACTAGTGATAGCAGTATAGTACTAACCATAGAAAATAAATACCTCACAAACAAAGAAAACTACAAGATTATATAAAAAACACACACACATACCCAAGTTTGTCTAGACCAGCACACAACATGTCATCAGTCTCAATAGATTTTGCTATATTGTACTTTCTCTCACAACTACAAGGAGCTTGACATACTGACAGTAATTTGTAGGTATAACTTTGTTTCCCTGGTCATAATTAATTAGTGTAGGTTATTTGCTATTATAATCTTCTCATATAATTTAAAAAAGGTAAATCTAAGTTAAAGTGAAAGTTAGGCTTTGTAGAAATTATTTATTTTAATTTTATTCAGGTAATTTTACTCTGGGAGTTCTGGCTGTTACTTCCCTACTTATTCCGAACATATGCTGTTAATTCAATTAACCATTATAGCACAAACAAAGACAACTACAAGATTTAAAAAAAAAAAACACAAGCGTGTGTACCATGTGTCTGTAGTGTATATTGCAGTGGTACTTTTTTGTGCACACTGTGATAAATAAAAGACTTACTCAAGATTTTTTTTTGACCCTGTGTCTGTTTTGCTGTGGCTTATGTCCAGGCTATCCTTCTCTTCTTCAGTAATATTGAGTGAATGTTGAAAAATGAACTATAAGCACATCGTATTGTAGAAATGTTAAGTAGTTCAATATTGCAGGGTGAATAATTTGGAGTGCAAAAAAAAAATGACAGTTTAAGATTTTAACTAAATTAAGACGGTGGGTAATTGGTTACTCTTGAGGATAATACTTGCACTTTGATTTATTTTAAGTCTTTAACTTTTATTTAAAAAGAATGTGACTCATATAATTATTGAGAATGTACAGTATTAAAAGTAAGGGCATTTTTTTTATTAAATTTCATGAAGCATTTTTTACACTTCTTGATGCATCAGGATTCATAAGTAAACCAAATATTAACACACACTTCTTTAAGATTTCAGCATGATGCTGTGGAACAAAAAGAAGGACCTATGTGGATGTTCAGCTTGTAATCAAATAAAAATTTATTAGTAGAGATTGTGCTACAAAAAAAATATAATACATTTTCAAGATCAGCATCCTTCAGTTCAACTCTGAAGGGAATAAAGATTATTTTTTTCATAATGCCTATGTATAAAGACACAGTTTTATTTATATTCATATGAAGAAAAAGAAGTTGCAAGCTGAAAACATAAATGAACCCTAATAATATCTGTCCATTATCATATCTGTTGAGCTTTAGCCAGATGACAGCAAAGGAGAAAAAAACAAACATCCTAGTCAGCAACATCCCTAGAAAGAATAATTGTCTGGTGGATCTACAGTCAGTTATAACAGACAAAGTGAAAAGTCAAAGTCAGACACAGTCATAGTTCTAAAGACCTAGACCAACAGGCTATCAATCCCCTTCTGGGCATTCTACAGTAATGTGTGTGTTGGGCAATCAACTATGACAACACCATTTCCATCCGTTGATTCCAAGCAGTGCTTGAAATGGAAATATGTAAGTATTGGTACCTAGTGTTTTCAACTGATGCATTAATGTGAAGGGAATGGAGCACAAAGCAGTATCTTTGGCTTCCTAATTAGAAGTTCAAGTGCCAAGGAGTATTGCATGGTTTAAGTGTCTCAGAGAGCTGGGGATGGGATAGGGGGTATCCCCCCTGTAATTTTCAGTAGTATGTCTGGGAGCTATAGAACAATGGAACGGATAGTCATGGTGAGAACCAATAAGCTAGAAAACACCTCCAGTACGCTTTTAAGACTACCAATGCTCAACAATAAAAATTAAGAAGTGATGTTTCTCTCTACTGGCAAATACAGGCCTACTTCAAGCACTGATTCCAAGGCTTACAGTATCACCAGATGCCTTTCCATGGTCCACAGTAGGAAACTAGAAGAGAGACAGAATAGAGGAGGGTTAGTATTGGTTCATAACTATTATATTACTTGTGTTTTTGTGCAAATGAGTAACAAACAGAGATTCAGTTTACATAGCTAATCATCAGTTATGATGAGGGTAAGATGGACTAAACTAGTGAGTATTCAGCCTGCATTTAAAAGGTCAGACTGAAGGGGCATGTTTTATATAAACAGGTACAGCTTTGGGGGTTTCTAGCTAAAAGTTCGACCTCCCACTGTAATGTTGTTAACTCTTGACATCTTCAGTAGGCTGACATCTTAAGCAGTGAAAAGTTAGATAAGCAGGACTATGACCATTTAATACTTTATCTGTAAGAAGGATGATTTTGAAATTAGACCTAAGCTTACTTGAACCATGAAAAAGCTTACAAAGAGGAGCTATGTAGTTGTATTTTCTAGCTTTTATAATGACTCTTGCAGCAACATTTTGAAGTAACTGAAAACTGCATACAGAGTGCTTTGAATAGCCTGTGAATAACACATTGCATTAGTCAATACTACTAGAATCAAATGTAAAAATTAATTTTCAGTGCACTCCATATTTATTTCCTGTATTTTTAAACTGGAAAAAAATGGGTTTTGATTAGTTTTGTAATATGTGTTTTAAAAGATATACTGGTCTCACAACTACACTGAAGTTGTGTGCTGATTCAGTAAAACTAATGTTTAGACCATCTTTGTTAAACAGTGACAGAACATTTTTATAGTCAGCATCACTCACTCCTATTAATAACATTTCTGTTTTTTCTGTTATTGAGTGACAAACAGTTATCATCCATCCACTTTCCACTTTTAACTCACTGGCATGGTTAATTAAGTACTAACTAAGAAACATCATTTGGTCTTATAGAGAAGAATAGTTGGGTTCTATCTGTAAATGAATGAAGTGAGAACAGTAAATGTCCGAGAAATGAGCCTTGTGGGACGTTATATTTAAATTTTGAATGTAATTATGGTGTACTGCTAGCATATTTCTATACATACTCAATTCAGTTTGCCAAATATGGACTAAACCATGTAAGAATAGTGGGTGTGAGCGCAATGCCATTTTCTAGCCCGGGTAACGTGACAGATTGGTCAATGGTGCTTTAGGCTACATGTAAATCTAACAACATATTACTGTGGAATTTTCTTCATATGAGGACATTAGAATGTTTTTTACAATATGAATTAGTGCTTTTTCTATACAGTGACTGGTGTGGTATCCAGACAGGAAGTTCCTAAATTAATCATGATCTTTGAGCTGAGACTAAGGCATTTTTTTCATTAGCAACTGTACCAGTCAGTAACAAACTATTTATAATGCTAAGAATAAGTGCTGCCAGAACAGCCATTGAGCTTTCCACTAGTTTTGTTGGGATGGGTCTAAGGGACAAGTAGTAGGTTAGTTAAAATTACTAAAGAGGGAAGTACAAGCAGAGACAGGGTTTGGCATTACAATACTTTAGTTTGCAAAGTGATGCTGCTATTTGAGATTTTATATCATCAGTTTTATCATTAAAGAAGATCATAAATTCTGCACTACTTATGTTTGTAGGTATTTTGCATTGTACTTCTGAATTCCCATTTCTTAGATTAGCTAATGTTCTGAACAGTTTATGAGGAACTATTACTGTTGTCCTCTATTAATCTTCAATAGTGGTAAGATCAGGTCATAAAAATTGCTTCTAATTGTGGTTTCTTTGTTCACCAGTATATTAACTTATTGGCTAGTTTGAGGATCACGTGGTGCTTGGTGTAGTATGGCTGTGTTCTAAACGTGCTGGAAAACCCAACCCCATAATTACTCGTTTTTTTTATGGATTACCTTCATACATCTCTTATCAAAGTGTTGAAATACCTTTATGAATAGTTGCTGATTTCTTATGGATCGTTTAGTTTGACAGAATCATCCTGACTCTCCTTGTTCAAGCCCAGTGAAGAAAGCCCATTAGAACATTAGCTAAAGTCACCATGGCTGCAGATAGTATTCAAAGTGATTTAACACTAGAATTAACAAAACTTATGAAAAAACGTGTAAATCCGACCCACCTTAAATCAGCTTGCACCTCTCCGTCAGCGTCTTTTGATTTGTAAATGTGTCGATAAGCCCAAGCACCCTGCTATACCATACCCCCCACCACTGCAGAAACGGCAAAAACCTCTCCCAACTGAAGTCTTGTTTAACAGGAAGTCAGGTACTTAGAGCTGTAAAGGCTATAAAATATATTGTTATTTGGAACACATACATTTCATGCGTGTTCCATATCTACAAAGATCTATGTAAGTGTAGGATGACAGGAAATGCAAGAAATGTTGAACACATACCTAAAAGACAAACTTTTTTCCTGTTTTAGTACTAACGACAAAATTTTGACATGAAGTGTATAATGTGTAAAGACTGAAGTGCAAATATCAAATAAGCACTTTCACAAAAGGTACAAGTATAACAGAACAAATATGCTTTTATTCAAGACTATAACCGAAGAAAAAGAAATCGGGTTAGTGTGGCTTATTGTCGTGACTTCTTTGGTAGTATAGTGGTAAGAACTGCTGACTCCTATTCAAAAGGTCGTGGGTCTTCACATGTCCCAAAATAAATGTTTTGAGTAGTGAGCTGTTCTTATTGTTACTATTATACAGTAAACACATTTATTTTGAGTCTGTAACAGCCAGTGTAAATGTATGGTACTTGTAAAGGTTAGTATTTTTTATTCAGTTTTATTCTCTCAGTCACGTTCATGCTCGCCCCGATCTGACACTGCTGTTTTCAAATAAAGATGAACTATAACAGAGGTGAACTCAGATGAGGACGAGGGTTCTACATCGGAGAAAGAGAACAGAAGCATCCCCCACAATAAATGTCCACTCAATATATAAGAAGAATGCAGCTGCACCAGGCGTAAAGGTGAAAGATGGCACCGATTCGATGCAGGACGAGGTCCGGTGTCATCCTGCTAATCAGTCTGCCCCACACCTGTCCTTCAAAGAAACAGCACAGCTTACAGAGCTCGCTAACGTATCATGCAAACTCCTGTTTGTGATTATGTTTTGTGATGGTCTTTACATAAGAAACATTTATATGTTACTTATCTTCCTACAGCGTAAAGTCACAAGTTGACTGCAGAGCTTCCTCTTTTTGATCGACACGGGCATGCTCACAAATAAATGTGTAATGCCACGAAAAATGCCTGCTGACACTTCAGTTCGTGAGCAATGGTACGAGAATGCAGTTAGACTTCTTTTTTGGGCACATACACTGTCCAGATCTAAACACTAGCGTGGAGAGTCGCTTGCATACTGAAGAGTCCTCGGAAAGGACTCCAGGTGCCTAATGAGCTCCTTCCAGCCACACCTCTGGGTGTGGTGGAAGCGTGACCAAATAAGGCCCTGGAAAGGTCCATGCACCCCCTAACGGTGGCCACGGGTTCCAAAAGGGTTGAGCCCCCATGCTCATAACCCGTGGCCCCACTGGAAACCAAGGGGGCTGCCCTCTATCAGCCGGGGGAAGAAACTGTCCTGACAATCCTCTTTACCCTGGTCCTTCCACACTTTGGGCATCCTGGCCGGGTAAGGATTCCAGCCATCCTCCACAGAATACATATTAGTATTACTACATTATTAGTGCACATATTAGTTAAAGTTTGTATTCTAAAGAAATTTTATTTATTTTAGTATTTTATGGTCACTGAACAATGAGCCTACAGAATTTAATTCTTTTAATAAGTAATGAACCGTTAACACCTGTGGTCTGTAGTTTAATTATAAAAATACACTTTAATTAAGGACATAAAACTTCTATTTGTCCGGTTATGTAGGGGATTAGTGTAAAAAGTTTTTTAAAGAAAGAAAGAAAAAACAAAAATTGGAATTAGGATTGGAACTGGCCGATCAAGTAACATAAAATCAGTGATTGGTATTGGCCTTAAAAAACACATCAGGGCATCCCTGCTAGAGAGTTGTATAGACCATTCAGTAAGAAAATATGATATTTCTAGCCAACATTGAAAAATAGAGAGCATATGCAGAAACTAGTCACTGAAGTGGTGAAGGATAAAGGTTGAAAAAGAATAACATGTTTGGGAAAGCTGAAGCCAAATAGCTACCCTAATTCACCACAGCTCCTAAACTTTCACATTTTCTTACATTAAACGTAGAATGTATTTTTTATATTTTATTTTATTGATGCCACTCATGCCCATCACTTGACTGGTACTGCACTGCCCCTCATCCTTCAACCTCTTGATGTTGAACCCTCGTGACTACACTAAGTGGCTTTTTGGCTTGAGCCCAGCCAGGCTATTTGTGTCAGCTGACCTCCATTTGTTCCCCAATGAAACTAACTAAAACAGTCAGTGAGGATACGTTGGGAATGACTAGATGCTTCAGGTTCTTGTAACTTCTTCTATCACTTCTTGATGAGCTTCTCCTATATCTCAGGAATGGTTGGAGACCTGAATGTTCATGATTTTCATTTACTGGTTGAAGACCTCAGCAGCAGAGGCAGCTATAAATCCTTGTAGTTGGAATATCTTGAAATGCTGTGTGATTATTTACTGAAGCATACTATTTGGTCCATGTATTTGTGTAGTGAAACATGGTTTTGCGTACTTGCTGTCAAAATTCAAATTCATAAGTGTGGGTGATTGACTTCATCATGGTTTTGTCTTTCTCCTGTAAATGATTTCTATGCACAGAGTATTAGTGTGCAGTTTGTGAACTGAAGGGTTGTATTTGTGTTTTCTGCAGATGACTTTATACACTTTGCTTTATCACACAGTCATCTTCAGCACATACTGATGTTATGTGATGCAGCTGGGATGAGAATTGGCATTTCTAATTTTAAGATCATGGTTATCTCCTGGAAAATAGTGACTTCTTTTCTCTAGGTATAGAGTTCAGAGACTTGGCAAAATTGATAGCTTTGTAATTGGTCCCTTATGTGTTATCTTACTTAACACAGTTTGTATCTTAACACCTCGCCATCCCTGTCCCATCTGCACCTGTGGAAAATATTTTCAGTGTCACTGCTAAGATATCTGAGTCTGTGAGTTGTAATCATAATGGTGATAAATTTGAAGAAGTATTGATGAGCTGATCCATTTCCTGAAATTAAATTATAGTTGAAATTCTAATTCCTGAAGTCTTTTTTTTTTAAATTCCAGTCCCACTTCCAGTTCCTCAGTTGTAATTGATGAGTTCATTCATAAATTGACCACAGCCCTGATAGGGTAAGCAGCTGCCCAAAATGAACAAGTTCAAGTACCTCGGATCTCTCATTCATGAATGAGGGAAGAATCGATTGTGAGACTCACCAATGAATTCTTGCATTGGCATCACTTTTGCTGTCATCGTATGGAACCTTGATGGTGAAGTAGGAGTTCCTTGGGTGAAGCTTTTGATTTACTGGCCAGTGTACATCCCTATCCTCCCCAATGGTTTGCAGCTGTGGATAATGACCAAAAAATGAGATTGTGTGTATATGCGGCCAGAATGATTCTTTGCCGAATAGCTGAGCTCATTCCCCATGTTAGGACGAAGAACTTGGTAGTATGAAAAGAACTACTTCTCCGGAAGCCAGTCAAAGTGGTTTTGTTATATAGGGTGTACTCACACTAGGCACATCTGTTATGTACCATGCTGAAACGTGATTGTCCCCCCACCCTACTCTCCTGCTTGCCTGCACTCAAACTGTGCTTTATATTCTGGGCCCGGAAATGCTTTTGTCATCACTTTGCAACTTTGTATTGAGCCAAAACAAGATCCATACATGTCAAAATGATTTTCCTTCTTTTGTGTTTTTTTTGGGTTGTATAGGGCAGGATACTGCTCTACCCTCTTACAGATTTATTGAGTTTGCAATGCAGTGTTTTGCAGTTAATTGTACTTTACATATGAGAAGATTTTCACAGAGACAAATGAAGTTTGGGGAGGAATTTGCAGCTTTTCTTGAGTACTAGTTTGTTCATCTATAAGGAGATAACAAAAACCTGTTTTTAAGTCCATTGGCATTGCATGAAATGTGAAATTTTTGTTAACTGACTTTTCACATTGACGTCATGTTTGTATTCCATATTCGGGCATGTTTTAGTGATCACACTGTTCCCAAGTCCTACTGAATTGTGCCCGGGCCCATTTCTTCCAAGTGGTCCAGGGCACAGTACAGTTGGCTTGGCATGGTGCGATCTCATTAGTCAAAACTAACTAGACTTTGGGGGTTTACATGCTGACAGATGTGCTCGGGAACAGAGCAAATTGCTAGCATGAGTACACCCATAGTTAGAGGTCGACCTGTGGGCCTCTTTGGGGAAGGGTATGTAGCATAACCCATAAGGAGAATACCCAGGGGAAGATCCTAGAAATACAGAAGAGATTATATTATAACCTGGATTGGGAGTATCTCAGAATGTGCAATGAGAGAACAGAGGTGACTGCTGAGGAGAAAGTGGCCTAGTCAGCTCTGATCAGTGTGTTGCTACTATTTAGGATACTCTTCAGGATAAGCATAATGAAAATAATGATGATGCTTTTAATGGTACTCTATTTTTCTTACAGTTCAAGGAATATTAAGTCATATTGGGAAGCATAAATCAGATTCCCAAATAGAAATAACTGTAAGTATTCTTCCACAGCAATACTGGTTTTCCAAAAGATTCAAAATATTAAGCTAATGCATGAGAAAAACATTGTAGAACCCTATAAGATTCCTGCTGTAAAGAAGTAATACAACTTGGAGAAAGCCAGCAGTTAAAGTATAACAGCTTCAAATATTCAGGTTATTTTTAAATTATCTCTTAAAGTGCAATGTAGTACTTTTGGTCTATGTGTTTTTAATTTTTTTAAATGATATAGGTTGCCATCTTGCTGTAGTGATGTTTTTCACAAAGAAGCAGTCACTAGCATAGGTTGAGCTGGATCTGTAGGTATTAAGTACCTGTATATTCCTTTCATTGCCTGGATCATTGATTGTATTTGAAGGTGATACTATCCTGGCGTCAGCACATCTACATGATGTAGTAAATGTCGGGCTGAAATATTAATTTCATTCATGGTTCATTCTGTATATCTTCTTTGCTCAAGGGGCATTTTTTTCTTCAAATGACTGTACATTAATAATATTTCTGAGAAAATTCACCTGACAATTTTTTTTCATTTGTTTTTAGCTTATTACCTGTAAAATGATTTTTTTCTGCATTTATAAATATCACATTGTTTCTGGGGCATCACGGTGGCATCTTGGTAGCGCTGGTGCCTTGCAGTCAGGTTACTAGGTTTCACGTCCCAGGTCCTCCCTGTATGGTGTTTGTATGTTCTCCTCATCTGTGCATGGGTTTCCTCTGGGTGCTCTGGTTTCCTCCCACAGTCTAAAGACATGCAGCTTAGGTGAACTGGCAATCCTAAATTGGCCCTAGTGTATGTGTGTGTGTGTGTGTGTTTGCCCTGGCATCCCTTCTAGGGTTTGCTTCTGCCTTGCTAGCTGGGAAAGGCTCCAGCAGACCCTTGCAACCCTGTTTAGGACTAAGGGGGTTAGAAAATGACTGACTGACTTTGCTTCTGAAGAGATTTTATCCATTTCCTAAGCCCGAATAATAGCCAATATAAACTTATTATGTCCAGTTATGTAATTGCAGAAGTATTACAGATTGCAAAATAAACAATTCATAGAAATATATAATCTAATATCACTTATAACTCCTGTGGATGCTGAATGCTTAAGATATCATCTTTACTTATACCTGGGGATAACATTTAATTTTATCATGGAAGGAGGTATTTGAAATTAATAGACAATTAGTAATTTTCATTTACAATGAATTACATTCTGTGAAGAGAAGGTTGTGTTAAAACACACCAGTGCACTATGCATTAGTACAGGAATCTTTAGCTTTTTGCATGTTCTTTAGGGTTTCAGAGAAACCTATATTGCATTGCAACTAGTGATTAATTAGCAATATCTAATTGTCATACGTTATCTGTAGGGGAAAAAAAGTTTAAAGGTTACCTTCCCACTGAAAAGTAAAGAAGGTTAAAGGAACAACATTTCAGCTGTATAGCCTTCACCAGGTGTCAGCCAACATTACACACAAGTGTAGTACTTCCTTAACTCCTTATGTTATCTGTGTACATTGTTTAGCAAAAATATGTATATTAAGACATTTAATTTCTGGTATTAAAAGCCGTCAAAGTCTTTTTGTTAATCCTGATGTGCCTTGTGCTTAGCAGAAGGACATATGGTGCTGGCATGTTTAATGTTATCATACACTGAAGTCTCAGAAACATTTTGATCATGGTAATCTCAGAGGCAGATTAATAAGCAAATGATCTAAATTGAGACCAATCACACACCCTCAACTAAATTGTATAATGTTTATTGAACTGATTGAAAAAAGAAAACATAATATTCTCAGACCTGCTTAATCTATTTTAGAGTTGCATAGAGTGGAAGCAGCACTTAGCACCAAGTAGGAATCAACCCTGCAAGATGTGCTAGTCCATTTGAGGGCCCAGTTGTGCACACAGTTACACTTATACCCACATAGGTCCACATGGTAATATGAAGTAAAGCATTGATAAAAAACTAATTATTCAATAATTAACATTTTTCCAATAGGTGTTGAATAATCTATTCCTAAGGGACAAAAAAACAGAAAATAAACTGAAGAAGCAATAGACTGTAAAGAAACTTAAAATGTACACACATTCAGATTTACATCTCTGATTAAATCCCAAAGAGAAACCTAAAATTAAAAGATAAATAAGAAATCTTTCATTTGGAAAATTTGCAAGACAGAAAAAGTAGAAAGAGAATAAAAAAATGTTTACCTAAAACTAGAACATCTCATCAGCCTGAATATATGAAACAGAAAATGCCTGAAAAGCAAGACAACATTGTTCAGAGCCCTAGGTTTTTATGGTAAACCAAAATGTAATGATTAAGCAATGACTAAAGGCAATGCTCCCCTTTTATTTCTACAAGCCCTGCCTACTAGGTGACTGTCTCATATTTAACTGATAAAGGTGTAACATAATTGGTGTATTGAGAAAATTGTCAGAATGTGTCAAGTGAAATCTAGTTATCAAACAGCAGCATAAATAAAGTTAAAAATAGGTGTTTGTGGGTGTTGTGTTTTTTTTTTTTGTATTTTGTTTTAGATAAATGGGGTATTTGCTAGGTCATCTGGTATATGTGCTGATGCATTGAATCTGATTCTTTACATGTGCTTCAAATGAGTCTGATAAAGTCTTGTAAGCAGAGGCAGCACCTGATTGTTAGAATGAATCTCCAATAACTTCTTTGAGGTATCATTAACTACAGACAGAAATGTATAACAGTATCAAAAAAGTTTATAAACATACATCTTTTAATATTAAAGACTGCTGTAGAACCAGCATTTTTAAGTTGTTATCTCATGTTCATGAAACATAATTTTAATTGAGCTTGGCACATATTTGTATATTGAGTCTTACTCGCCTGAAGCTCTAATGGTGGAATATTATGGCATTTTGAATTTATCATAGAAAAAATCTACTTGAAACAACTTCAAAAGTTCTGAGAGAGTCATAAATGTCTTACTTTTGCCAAAATTAGATTTTGTGTTTAAATATTTCTTTGCTGTCCTTTGAATTATTGCCTACAAGCATCTTTGGCATCTTTCTACTTAGAATATGCAAATGATTTATTCAAATAAAAAAATGTTCAAGCAAGCATTCATTTCCTGAATATACACATTTTCAATTTAATCATTACGTAATATCTTTTTTGAAGTGGATCAGAAATGTAAGAATTATCTGAGTCATCCAACATATAATAATAAAGACTCAGAAAATTCTTATGTGTGAAATCATAGTTTTAAGCAGGCATTTGTAATGCACATAACGTTTCGGTTCAACAGACATAATTAACAGTAACAGTCTAAATTGAAAATCAGGACTCCTAATGCAAGGCATGTACTATTTACAGTATAAGCTAGTGTGATAACAACAACAATTAAGTTATTATATATAGTATACCTTTCCCCGTGAAACACAATATGTAATTTGTACTTTGATTTTGTTTATTGTTTGATTAAATTGCATTTATCAGTCTGAAAACATTGTGTTTGTGATTTATTTACTTGAGACTTAGAACACTTAATAAATTGTGTTTATTAAAACAGCAGTTATTTGTTACTTAATTGTAACTATTGGCATGTGCTGCAAAATAATATACAGTATGTTTCCTACTCTTGCTTGGTTGCTTGGTTTATTGTAAATAATTAAGATCCTTGAAAAAGTTTGCTGTATTTTATGTATGTATGTATTTTCATTGCTGTCCATTATCTTTCTTGAGGAACTGTTGGTGTTGTAATTGCAGTGCAAGGACATGTCCTTTTAAATTGCAGTGCTTTCAGGGTGTTTTTTTTAAATTTTAATTACATTGAGGCATGCAGTCACATGTGTGGTTCATTATCTTTGGTTTGCCAAACACTGCATTCAGCTTCAGTAGTGAGATCTTCTTTTCCAAATTAGAAACTTTTTCACTTTTGTGTTTGTTTTCTGGGTACATTCAGTACCTCTCATGTCATTAAACTGTGTTAGGTAAACTGGCCACCTTAAACTGCCCTGGGAAGATTTAGTGTGGGTGTGCGTGGGTGCATCCTACAAAAACTGTTGTGCTGTCAAGAGTTGGTTTTTTGACTTGTGTCCAGCTGTTCAAGGGCAAGCTCTTTATTTCTTTGACTGGCGTCATCGGATTATTCTGGAACCAAAATAAGACTGGGGTGCGGGTTTCTGCTATAATAGCAGTGTTAGAGTGCATACACATGTTTTCTACAAGAGGTCCAACACTGCCTTTCAAATTGTATATTCTGTATTGCAAGAGAATAATTTGAAATGTTCTACTATAGTTGAAGATGCTTGTCTGGTTGTTGTCTCTCAGAATGCTGTATGTTTCACTTCTTCATAAAATGTTCACACACTTCTAGTATTCTCTTTTTGCATACTGGACTGTACAGTTGTCATAAAGCAATTTTTGTACATTTTGTACAATTTTTGTTTTCTTTATCAATTTTTATAGTTTCACCAGACTTGTTTTCTTGATTTGGTGAAAAACGTGAACCAGCTGTAAGGAGACACGTTGATCCTAGGGCATATTCATGTACTTGCCCATATCCACAGTCATTCATATTGGTCAGATATACAGATACTAGTTAACCTATATATGCCTATCTTTGAGATGAGTGAAGAAATCTGAGTACCTGGAAAAAACTCAGCTGTACCTGACTAGAAGAGCATAAAAACAGTGACCTAGCCAGTAATGGAGTCTAGTTCCCAAATGTTGCAACAGCACTAATCACCCTGTGAGGGCATTACGAGTATTTTTTCTTAGCCATTTATTGTTATCCATCAATCCATCCACTTTCCAATCCGCTATATCCTAACTACAGGGTCACAGGGGTCTGCTGGAGCCAATCCCATTTATTGTTATATTTAAAGATAAATCCTTTAAGGCAGTTAGCCCAGTCACTTTTGAATTTGATAAGTAAATAGAACCAGTGTTAGTTTATTAGAATTGTATGTAGTAAATTTTCTAGTCCTGCCTTCTTTCTTTACTTAAATTTGTCATCTACAGAACCAGTGACTTTCTTATTACCTTATGGGAAATAGTACATTTTGAAGCTAATCTTTGTAAATCTGTCACCTTAAAAGGTCTCCAGTAAAAAGCATATTGGGCTATAGCTTTAAAATATCAAATTGTCTTTCTTAGTTTAGTCTTGTTTAATCTTTTCTTATAGTGTCAATGTTTCACTACTGCAATGTTTATGCTTTGAAACATAATTTTTTCTTTAAAATATAGACAAAGTAGTAGCAATTGTTTGCTTGTTTGCAGTCTAATAAAAGCATCACTGAGTGGCTGTTATTAATAAAAAATGTTCAAATTGTATTGACTGATCCTCTTTATGTTTTGTTAGCATTTTCACAGGAAGTATCATGCTATTGTGCCTATGCCTCTCATCATATTTTGTACATATATTAATATATATTATTATTTATATATTAAATCATGTAAAAAAAACTGTCCAGATCACCATTTATTATCTTAAATGCAATAAGTGAACATTTCAGGCAGAAATATAACATACGATGTAGTTGATATTCAAATTAAAACTGGAAAGTAAGGGGACCAAATGTACAAAACATTTACAATGCACAAACTAAAAACAATAACATACTGTAAAATGCTGTGGTTTACATGAAACAAATAAAAATATCTAGTAATATACCAAATTATAATTTCAGTCACTTAAAAATTACTGTAGAAATGTCATGTATTCTAGCAACAAAATCATATCTAGAAAGTGTATAACCAAAACAGCAAATTATACATTGTCATTGTATAAAAACAAAGTATTTGGTCAAATGTACCCAATGCTGAAGCATTATAATGCACTGGTGAGGCCTCACCATGGAGTACCGTGTCCAGTTTTAGTCTCCAGGCTACAAAAAAGACATAGAAATGCTAGAAACGTCCAGAGAAGAGTGACTAGGCTGTTTCCAGAGTTGCAGGGAATGAATTATGAGGAAAGATTAAAGGAACTAAACCTTTTCAGTTTAAGATAAAGGAGTTTAAGAGGTGACATGATCAAAGTATTTAAAATTATGAGAAGAAATAGTACGGAGGATCAGGACTCTTAGTTTAATATGATTTCAAAAAGAACATCAGGAAACAGCTGGAAGCTTGTTAAGGGTAAATTTTGCACAAACATTTGAAAGTTTTATTTGTACGCAGAGAACCATAAACACTTTGTTGAGCTGAATGGCCTGTTCTCATCAAAATTTTACTAATGTTCTAATAAGCATGCCAAATAGTAGAGAAATGGCTAGTCATGTATTAGGAATTGAAATTGTCCATTTATGGTCAGTGGCAATTTTATAGTGCACTTATACAGTATGGTTTATAGTAAATTTTTTTTATGTAACCTGATTTTTTATTACAAATATTTTGATAATATGTGAAAGATTATTTTAAAACATTCAAATTATATATGTTGTTAAAATGAGCAACTCTTTGTTTCTATGGCTAATTATAGTGATTCTCTAGTTTCAATGTTGAGGCAAAACTGCAGTTTTGTTTCTTTTATTTATCTTGCTAAATGCTTTCTTCTGTAAGAAAAGTAATAAATATTGTTGATAATTTCTGTGTTTTACCTAAATAAGTGTTAGCTACAGTCAAAGTTATGAATCGCTTTTCTCACTGTAAGCTATGATCGTGTGCAGTGTTTTCTTCATAACACTTTAAACGTTAAAATGTACAGAATGTAGATAATTCCTGGGTTTTTCTCCGCTGGCCCTTCCTCATTACAGAAGTTATGTGATGGATAAGTTCTGTATATGTTTTTAAACCAAATATACTCTTCCATTATAATTAATTATGTTCTGAATCTATCTTGTATGTTGCCTTTTACTATTATTATAAATTACCTTTCAGTTGTATCATCAATTGAATAACAATTAATCAATATATATATACAATATTGCATTTAATTGTGAATTCCTGCATAAATTTCAATAACCATATCATAAATTCTGCAAATTATATATGTTTATAATTACTTATTTCGTACTATGTACGTATTTCTAATGTTTCACACAGCAGTAATGTGTTGCACTGCTACAAGTGTGAAAGCAAAATGATGGGTTCATGTTTAGTTTTATCTCAGTACATAATAATTAATAAATGATAAAGAATACATTTACTCTTTTCAGAAAACATTACAGCAGATGCTTTATATGAAAACCATAAATTATGTTTTCTGGATGTCTTATTGGCACAAATAATGCTTGCAAGAGGCATTAAGTATCAACAAGTGAATCTGAGTGATTTATTTTCATACTGTAGTTGTTTTGGTCACTTCTGCTTTCTGCAAGGCGGAAGGGAAAGCAGCTCACTTCCCATCACATGGTTCATTATAGGCTGACACAATAGAACACAGTATTTTTGTGTTCTTGTTAATTTCCGCAAAGAATACCATTATCCTCCCACAGTCCAAAGATCTGGTATTTGGTAAAGTGGCCAAAAATGGTCTCAAAATGATTCTGCATGTGACTTTGCAGAGTGTGTCAGTATGTATTACTACAAATGTATTGAAACGAGTGGACAGATTTTATGTTGCAAAGTTATTTTATCCTTTGAATAATATACATTTACTATATTCATGATGCTCTGATTTGATTCAATATCGATTTTATCTTGACTTAATTAGTGTTTACTGGTATATTTGTAGTGCTTGCTTTTTTAGAAATTACTTAACCATGCATAGAGAACATTAATGTGACAAATTTCAGTAACACTTTATTTGAAGGATGTCTACATAGTGACTTCATAACATATGCATAAGCAGAGCATGGAATGACATTTAAGAAAAAATACTTAATTAGTAATGAACAGTTAACATCAATATTTAGAAGATGCGGAAATAATATTATTTCTCTTAAAGACTTTTTCACAGCACTGTACTCATTCAAAATTCACCATAATTTAACAAACATATGCATCGCCATATCAGAGACAACACATATTATAGGGGGGCTCCTTGTTTTAATACTATACAATGGCATTTACTTTATAAAACATCCATATCATCTTGCAAATAATATTATAATAATCTAAAATTGCTTCTTAAATAATAAATGCTATTCAATAACCTATTTTTTGTTTTATGAATCTCCATGTAGACACCCTTCAACTAAACTGTTAGCCAAATTTATTCCCCTTTTGGACATTTAAAATAATCCTGAATTAGTGAAAATTAAAGATACAGCAGGAAGACTCATGTCTTTCTATAATTCTTCAGTTGCTCACTTGTAGCAGTCACATTAATCATTTTTGAAAATGTGTCCTCACAGTCCTCAGAGAAAAAGCAAGCATTTTAAAACGAGGATCTAGCTGATGCTTGTTGACAGCTGCATTGAATGAAAAGAGCATAAAAGAAAAAGCACCAGCCATTGTGACTGATAGTGTCACTATTATGGAGCTACTTCAAGTAAGCTGCTTTGAGCACATGCTCACTTTTGTATTGCATACTGCTGTAAAAATTCCAACAATTGCTAGCTTGCTTTGACGGGTGAAGTGCGTTGCAAAGTTTTTCCATAGTAGCAGTTCAGTTATCCACGTGCATAAAGAAAAGCAACATTTATTGGACTTGCTAACACAAAAGCTTAAGCTTGATGCGGTCACACAATGGAACAGTGCATCGGAATTGCTTGAAAGGTATTTGGAACAGCAGCAAGTCATCTCAACAGCTCTGCATATAGGCAGCGAGGCTGATTCCGGTGTGACTGGCATGCAACGTGCTTGTCTGCAACACATTTACCACAGGTGTCCTGTTGTTTTTAATGTGTGATTGTCACGTAGGAATCTGCTGCCTTAAGTGTTCAGCTGTCCACATATCTGATTTAAGTGCCGAAGACGCTGATTTCAGTTAAAGAGGGCACACTTTTATGCAAGGTAATTAAGTGCCTTTTTGGTAGAAAGCCTTAACAGGCACATTAGTGAAATCTACTGGATTGGACACCAAAAACAAAGATAAGAAAAAGTCTACATATAGTGAATGAGCAGGATAGAGATTCACGAGATTAATCTTGAGACTTTAAGAATCAGTATTGAATTGTTTAAAACAACAAATTGCGTTCAATCGTAAATTCAATTTTTTTAACCAGGCCTACTAAACACTAAAACACCAATGGTAAAAAAAAAACATTCTCATGCTACTTGTGCTGCATAATCCACATATCCGTTATCCAGTTGTATGCTCAAACACATACGCTTTTTCAAAAATATTATTAAAAATAACTTCCGGAAAACTCAGGATAAATCATAAACAGGAACTGCATTTCTATAATACTATTCTTTTGAATTGAAGATAGGGTTCTTGACCAGTGAATGAGGGGGAGAGGCAGATCTTACAGACTACATGGAGTAAGTGACGTATGAAGAATATTAATTTTTGGGTGGAGCGTTTCTTTAATTCTGTACTTGGGGAAAAAAAACAGTAACAGACTTTTATTTAAACATGTGCATGTGCTAAAGATAACTGATGGTACAGGAAGAGGTGCTTTTTAAAAATGTTATAACAACTTTAATTTTGAATCTAAAATTGTATAATTAGAATAAATGTGTTTCTTAAATGCCATTAGGGTAAATTTTGAATTAGCAGGAAGTTTATTCATTATTGTAGCTGCATTTTTCCAAAATTACCCAAGTCCAGCAACTCTAACTCAAAAAATGGGATTCAACAAAAGCCTGACGCGCAGAAATGATTCCACAGACAAAATATTTTCGTTTTTAAAAGTTTAGTTAAAATTCAAAGTAAAACTGTTCACACAAAAAAGAAAATTAAAATAGCAAGAAAAATAAAAAATTCTTATTAAGAAAAGTTCTGTTCAACGCTTAAATCTTGTTACATCTCAAATCGTTACTATTTACTTAACATTTCTGAACCATTTCAAAACAACGGCCAGAAAACTGCATGCTTATCCCATTTCTAAGTTGAAAATAGGTCTTTCAAGTCCCTGCTTACTGGGACCTCTTCTAGACGCAACTGAATCTATTATCACACTGTTTCTCAGTTATAGTAAGAAGGTTCTATCTCTTACTAACTTGTAAGTGGAAAAGACTATACCATTGTCTATGACTATGGAAGAAATTTATACTTTGTTCAAATTAAGCAAAAATTAATATGAGTTTAACTCAAAACTTTAACTTTCTAAAATTGGCTCTTACAATTATAGAATAATGTTGTCAGAAATATTAATACATCAAAAAAATACTGATCCTGAAATTTTGAAATGGTTACCAATGCCACCATGCTTCCACCTTGCTTCCTTAATATCGATCCTATCCATATCAGATGCAATTTTCTGTTTACTTGTTCTTTTGACATTGAGTTCATACCCATAGATAACTACATACATGCACATATACCACTCCCCTACATAAAGCAGTGTCCCTTCTCCTCTCACTCGCTGAACTGCTGATAAAGACTTTGCAGTGAAAACTGCCCCCTTCTAATTGTTCTGTGGATTTCAGTACTCTTGATTTAGTGCAGGCACATATTGTTAATTTGTGATAGTTTCTTATTTCTTTGTCCTTGTGTGCCTTTGTCATTTCTCGTTTTGAGTTCATGCATGTTCCATTTGCAAAGTATATGAATGATGAGGGAGGTGGGTCTTCAATTCAAAAGATAATTAGATATGCACAAGAGCATTTTCCAGAAGTGGTTTATTTAACAAAATTTTAACGAAAATACATGTGCTTTGGACATTGTAAGAATACTACTGAATATCTGACATACTGTATGTATTATATGACATGACATATTTTTCATGAACATTTTGATATTGTGTGCAGTTTGTTTATCATTAATTACTGTGGAAGCCTATTGTGTCAGAAATTTTGTTATCTCTAATCTTGATAAAATAATGAGATTAAAACTTCTCGAGCATTACTAGAAACAACACAGGGTAAGTAACAGGTAAATATTGTCACTTTTGAGTGGACTGTTCTTTTAAGCATATGTTACTGGTAAGAGAGCACTTGATAAAATATATATTGGTTGATTTATCAAGGGATATGTCAGAAGTCCAACATTCATTTTAATGGGTCAACGTATCCTTCCTAAGACTGTCCAGTGCTGTCAGGCTTTTTCTGGCTTTGCCCAACCTTGTTTTGAATTAAGTACAGTAGGTTTTAGAAAATTATTGAATTAACTAATATGAAAGCCATGATCTTAAATGGGTGCGCCTTAGATGCTGACTTAAACACAGTATTTTGTTTTGTCTACTCCGCTATAAAAGACATTTTGATAGAACATGGGTTATTTGTACCGCATGAAGAATGTTATGGCGAGTGAATGCTAAAAAGAGTGTTTTCAAAGTCTGTTCTGGCAGGACTCAATGGTTTTGTTCAAATCAGTTTCTTAATTAGAAGGCGATTGTTTGTGCTAATGAAACATACATTTAAATATTTTAAATATTTTGGTAATCAAAATATTTAGTAACATTCCTAGAAAAGTAAAATTTGCCTTATCACCAATGTATGACGTGCCTGAATAAGAGCACTAAAAAAGTTTCATGCAGTGCCAACTGCTGAAACCTCAAATTTCCCAGAGTACTGTCTGTAAAGGATTTACAAATTCTCTCCATGTCCAAGCGGGTTTTCTCATGGTACTTTGGTTTTCTCTCCTATCTCAAAGATGTACAGATAAAGTTGATTGCTGGCTCTAAATTGGTCATATGTGAATGTGCCTTCCAGTAGAATACCACTGTTTAGTAGTGTTTTCTACCTTAAACTGTCAGCGTGAGTCAAGTAGTGATTACTATCTTACTCTGTCAGCATGAGCTCTGGTCCCCTGAAATCCTACTGAAAGAGCATGTTCAAGAAATAGGAAAGAAAATGGCTACAATTAAAGAGTACAGTCATTACCATTCTTAAGGTATTAAAGCTGATGCTTTAGAATTAACAGAGTATTAATGAGCATAATGGTCAGAATAAGTACATTTGTAATTAAGGCTAGTTGATAAAGCAAAATGAATGAATTTCATAAAAATAAAGACAAAATTTAACGTTTTAAGGTAATATAGATTACTTTCAAATGAGCTGTGCTAAAGCAGTTTAATATCTGTCCATTATATAAAAAAATCCTGGGACGAGACAAGAGTTTTTCAGAAAGGTAATTTAAAGTCCCGCGAGACGAGACTTTGTGCCAAGAGATTTAACCCCGCCTGGGGCCAGAAATAAAATACAAAGAGTAGAAGACGAAGTAGAACGTCGTAAAGAGGGCTAAAAACGTTGGCTCGATACATATGCAGAGCAGGTTAAAGATCATGAAAGCACTAACATTCGAAAGTCTCAAAAAACTGATAGTAAAGATCGCATTCGCGCAAACAAATGGAAATTTTCACTCGGTGAATTAACAGAACAGTGAAAAGAGATAGAATAGATGGACATAAGTGATATGACAGAAGTAGAAATGATATTTGATTTTAAGAGACAGAAATCTGTATGTTCACCTATTGTAGTTCTAGGATGAGAAGGTAGAAATAGTGACTGAATATAAATACTTAGGAACTTACCTAGATAACAATCTCAACTGGAATACAAGTACAAAAAAATGATTCTCTAAATGCAACCAGCGCTTATTTCTCCTCCATAAACTCAAACTATTTAAAGTAGACAAGCACCTCATGTTGTCCTTCTATCGCAGTATGATACAGTCTGTGATCACTTTCAATTTCATTGCCTGGTTTAATAGTCTGACAAACCAAAATTCAAAAAAGCTCCAGCAGATTACGAAGTATGCAGCCATAGTTATTGGGGCTGATGTAGATGATTTAACTAGTGTGTGTCAGAGGGCAATGTTAAAGAAATTGGAAATCATCTCAACTGATGACAGTCATCCATTGCATGTAGAACTAAAGTTCAGTAAATCAGGAAGGATAGTCGCTTTGAAAACCCACACAAATCGCTCCAGAAACTCCTTTCTTCCTAGTGCCATACGACTTTTCAATAAGAAATATCAGAGATGATTAAGGTTTTGATATATATCGTGTAACCTTTTTTTTTGTGTAAATATGTATTATCTAACTGCCTTACCTTAACCTTTCTTGTTTCTATTTGTCTGTTTTATTTCATTCTGTCTGTTATTAGATGCAACTGAGAAGGCAAATTTCATGTTTTCTTGTGTAAACATGACTGATAAAGAAACCTTAAACCTTATGTAGATATTGTTTGGCTTTAAAGTTTAAGTCGGAGACTTGTAGTTTGTCTACTGTAATTCATATTTCCATCATGGAAAAGTAGTGTTTCTTCCCAATGAAGTGGCGTATCTGCAAGAAATAAAAGATTTGTTATTTGGTGAAAGTGAAAGTGAAATCCACAAACACTACAGGCAAAATATCCAAATCTACAATAATCTGTTTGTGTTCGCATCAGACAATGCTCAAAACGCAAATTTACACGATTCAGAACCATACGCTATGAGAATCTGAGGTCCAGCAACAATTAAAGCTACTACAAGTTTAATTTCAAAGAAACAACAATTCGGTCAGGTTTATATTTATGATCACAGAGAAGCAATACAACATAGAATTGAAAGAGTTAAATGATTGGATGTATTAGAAATTCTACAGCCAATAATGTATACAAATCCATACGTCCAAAAGTATCGCACTTTACATTAAATTTATCTGTAAAACACGAACAAGAAAGTTTTCTTGGATTTCTATATAAGGAGGAGGAGTACAGGAAGCTAATCAAAGACTTTGTTAAATGGTGCGACTCAAACCACTTACATCTTAACACCAGCAAAACCAAGGAGCTGGTGGTGGATTTTAGGAGGCCCAGGCCCCTCATGGACCCTGTGATCATCAGAGGTGACTGTGTGCAGAGGGTGCAGACCTATAAATATCTGGGAGTGCAGCTGGATGACAGATTGGACTGGACTGCAAATATTGATGCTTTATGTAAGAAAGGTCAGAGCAGACTATACTTTCTGAGAAGGTTGGCATCCTTCAACATCTGCAGTAAGATGCTGCAGATGTTCTACCAGACGGTTGTGGCGAGTGCCCTCTTCTACGCGGTGGTGTGCTGGGGTGGCAGCATAAAGATGAAAGACGCCTCACGCCTGGATAAACTTGTTAAGAAGGCAGGCTCTATTGTAGGAGTAAAGTTGGACAGTTTAACATCTGTGGCAGAGCGACGGGCATTAAGCAAACTCCTGTCAATCATGAATAATCCACTGCATCCACTGAACAGTGTCATCTCCAGGCAGAGGAGTAGCTTCAGTGACTTTTGTCACTGTCCTGCTCCACTGACAGACTGAGGAGATCGTTCCTCCCCCACACTATGCTACTCTTCAATTCCACCCGGGGGAGTAAATGCTAACTTTTTTTTTTTTTTTCATTTTTATTACTATTTAATTTAATATTGTTTCTTTGTATCAGTATACTGCTGCCGGATTATGTGAATTTCCTCTTGGGATTAATAAAGTATCTATCTATCTATATGAATCCAAAAGATCACGCTCGCATATATAATAAACCAATATGTGACGAATTGTCAGCGATTCCCCCTTAAATAGAAGAATGTTTTATTTTGAAAGAGGCAGCATGGTGACAGTAATAGTAGTTAGTGCTTGTATCTAAATTACAGGACACTTTTGGGTGTAAGTTGATAACTGATAACAAAGGTTCAGTTTATTTTAATGTGGCAACCGCCTAAAAACATTGTTGATAGTATTGCAAATATGTTCATAGACACAAGAATCATCCCAGAGAGCAGTTGGTGATATTTGTCAGCTATGTAAACAATATCATCCTATGAGTAATGGCTTAAAAAGAATTGTATGACTATTGCAAGCAATTTGACAAGGGCTTGTGCTAGGTGAGAAAACATAAATAATCCTAAACAACTACAACTAACATGCGGAAATAATAGGTATGAAAACACATAAAGCTGGACTGAATATTACTGTAGATTATTTATATACATATAATGCATTTAATGATAAAGGGCTGTTGCGAAATTTACATAAATGTAAACAAATGTAAACAAAGATGCAGTTTCTAAGGTTACTTTTAATTTCTTTGTGGATTACAGGAAAATAGAGCAGTGTTATTTAATATATCTTTGGCTATGAGATTAGGGGAGTATTTGAGTCACTCATTTAACTCACACTATAAAATTGTCCATTCAAATTTATCTTTTCCTGTATTTGGCAAAATGGCAGAAGGCAAACAAAACATGCACAGCAGAAAGCATCAGAAAATGCCAGTATATTAGTAGCATTTCACTTCAAAAGAAAATGCAGTTCAAAGACAGCTTTGTAATACTAAATGAAAACGCCATTGCAGCACAACAAGCATGCATCGACATCTAAAATGAAGACATCAAGGTTTAACCCAAGAATGATACGTAAAGGTGAACTATAGATGCACTTAAACTATGTAGTTGTGTTGTGGTGCTTCTTATGACCTTCTCAGTTACTGTATAAGATGTGGATCCTACTAGATAGATCCTGCTATCTGTATTTTATTCTCATAGTTTAAATGGTACAACAAACCAATTTAGTACCGTTTACGTGACCCATTACACACATTGGAGCCTAGTGATGAGGGGTAAAATACCTCCACTTGTGGTCCTCAAATTTTTCACTTTTCTCCAAAACAAAAAAAATGCGACCCATCTACTTGTTTTTTTTTTTTTGCTATGGTTTCCCAATTACAGTTTTGTTTTAGGTTGTGTATTGCTACCAATGAAGCTTATGAATATACACAACAGAAAAAGGTTTTGACAAAATCCCACTGTAATAACAATCTAACCTCACCTATTGTGCATCTTAGCTTTTCAGCACACTGTGTGACTGACTTTAGTGTAATTTCTATGTCATTATTAACATTTTCATCTTTTAAAACTGTTGAAATACTTCAAAAGTACATTATAGTAATCCAGAATCTGCTAATGTTTCAAGCATGTTTTGCAGCATGCATATGGTCTCATTCTCACTGAGCAATGACCTAAAACAGTCAAAGAAACAAAAATCTAAATAGGTGGTTTTTGGAAGCTTTTTATATATAAGAATTATGCATGAAGGATTGTGGACCTGTACTTCTAGAAATTACATTAACACATAAGCTATTGCTTATGCTAAGAATCTTTGGTGAGCACTCATTTAGGTGGTCATGACCTAATCTAAGAATAACTGCATAATTCTCAATCCTTGTCTAACATTGAGGGAATAATGCTATTTTACCAAGAGAAATCTTAGGCCTGAGAACAGTGAATGTCCCTAAAAGTGCAGGTCTTCTGACTAATTAGCAAGGAAGCAGGAGGATTTGGCAATGGTGTCTTCTAAATGTAGACTGTCTCTCCATTTTATATCCATCCATTCATTTTTGAAACCCACTTTTCCACTTGAACTGTGCCACCCTGCATTTTATATATGGTCAAAACAAAGTTTTTTCAGACTTAAAATAATTCAGACTACCTTCTTTTTGTACGTGATTTGTGTTACGATCATTAAAGTATGAGCCAAGTAACTTCAGTTTAAAGCATCACATTAAACATGAGAAGACATCTTAATGAATGCATCTTAAGTCAGTGGGATAGGTACTAATAGGAGTAGCATACTGGTAAGATAACCTCCTTTAATCCATTCCTGAAGAACTGCATCTTAAGTTGAATTTTCAAAATGTGAATACATTATTACAGTTCATTTAAATGGAAAACATTTTTAAACATTCCCTGACCCACAACATGACCCCTACTTTTGTTGAATATGACATGACACGACATGTAAATATAGAGAGAATTAGTTTATTAATAACATTAGTCATCATAACAAACCCTTAAAATGTTTAATAAAGTGGTTTACCTAGACACTATGACTTCCAGGTTCACATTCAAAACAATAGCCTTTCGGTTTTGTTTGTCTTTTCCAACTGCTGTAGTTCACAGTCTGCTTTGGAGCCATGTTGCCCAGGATAATATGGGAAGAAATGTGAGCAGCTACAGTACTTGAGCACACAAGTACATCTTGCTGCAGCCTGCAGATCTGGTCTCAACCTGTTCAGCAGGCTGCCGTGAGAACAATGTCTCAACACAGCAGCATTAACTGTAGAAATAGCTAAAACTGGGATTGTGCGTCACCAGTGTCCAGTCCAGCCCCACCCTGTTCTGCAGTGAGTTGTGCTTGGAATGACTTGGCTTTAGCATTAACCGCGCATATTTGAAGATTGTTCCAGATTCTTTATATATGCCATTTTCCTTAAGTGGAGAAACCTGTTTTTTTAATTTTGAAACAATTGACGGAATAAACCTTGTTTATATTTACATAGGCCTTTTATTTTCTGGTTTAATATTGTAGTATCAAAAGTATACAGCAAAATATATTGTAGCAAGAACAGCCATTTGTTTTTGAAAATGTAATGAAGTAAAAGTAGAGAGAAAGTTTTATACTCAAGTAAAGCAGAAATATTCTCAAAACATACTCAAGTGCAAGTATTTCTGCTTTATTACTTTGCAATACTAACTACTGTAAACTTTACATACAGTCTTGTAATAAATCAACTATCAAAAACCCCTTGCAACTAGTAAATGGCACATTTTGGAAAGAAGATACAAAAATGAGAAAAACTGCAAGTTTTACATTTTAATCTGTAGAAGAAAAGGAGTGCAGTGGAAAGTTCAGTGAAATTCCCTTGGTACTTCACTTGACACAACAACTAAATTTAATTGAATCTTTAAAGATTATAACTTTCTTATTTCTACAGCCAGGTTCACCTATCTGTATGTAAATAGCCATAAAACATGTTCGTACATTGTAATAAGTTACTCGGTTGTAAGGACACCCTACCTTTTATCATTGCAGATCAGTTTAAATACCTAGGGGTAAATATCACAAGTAAACACAAAGCTCTTTATCAACCAAATTTCACCATTTGTATGGAAAAAATTAAGTAAGACTTGCATAGATGGTCAACCCTTCATCTCACTCTAGCCGGAAGAATTAACGTTGTTAAGATGAATATTCTTCCTAAGCTTCTTTTTTTATTTCAAAACATTCCAATATACATCAATAAATCATTTTTAAGCAATTAGATTCAACAATAACCTAATTTATTTGGAACTCAAAACATCCACGTATCCAAAGAGCAACCCTACAAAGACCTAATGCATGGCATGGCATGGCTCTACCTAACTTTCAGTTTTATTACTTGGCAACAAATCTAGAAGCTATAAAAACTTGGACACAAATAGATGAACATACACAGAGAATCTTTTATCTGTGGCACCTCTGCAAGAGAACCACCTCTTTCAACCCTCGCAAACATATGCAGTTTTTAATATCTGGAAAAGATTTGGGATTAAATTGCTTAGAGATCTTTATATAGACAACATCTTTGCATCCTATGAACAATTACATTCCAAATTTAACTTTCCAGCCACACATTTCTTTCACTATCTTCAAATTAGGAACTTTGTTAAACAGAATCTGCCCGATTTTCCTCATCTTGCACCCTCCTCCATGTCGGAAAAAATATTGCTCAATTTCAGGGACTTACACACCATCTCTGCAATATATAAAATTATTTTGCAGTCCCTCCCTTTTAAAGATCCAAGAGGACAATGGTAAAAAGTCTCTTAATCAATATATCAGAAAAGGAGTGGAAAATAGCAATGCAGAGACTTCACTTGAGCTCCATATGTGCAAAGCATACAATTATTCAACTCAAAATTATATATCGAGCACATCTATCTCACCTAAAACTGTCCAAAATGTTTCCAGGGCAAGATCCAACCTGCGAACGCTGCAGTCAAGTCCCAGCCTCACTGGGTCACATGTTTTGGGCTTGCACAAAATTACATCATTTTGGACCAAAATGTTTAAGTCCCTTTCAGACAGCCTTGGTGTCACAATCCCTCTTAACCCATTATCAGCTGTGTTTGGTGTTTTTCCAGATGGGTTTAAAATGGAGAAGGACAAACAAATTGTGATTGCATTCACTACACTTTTGGCATGCAGACTTATTTTGCTAAACTGGAAGAATCCTAACTCTCATCTTTTAAGTCAGTGGGAAACTGGTGTTTTATACTATTTGAAACTGGAAAAAATCAAATATTCAGTTAGAGGATCTGTACAGAATTTTAACTAAAATGGTCAAGTGTAACTCTGAATAATGCCATATCTGCACACAGTTTATCTCCATTTATCTCCTTTTTCCATACAGCTTCTCATAGGTAATGTATGCTTTCCTGATCCTGCGTCAGATAGTCGTCCCCTTCTCTCCTTTTATCTTCCTTTTGCATTTTTTTCTTTAAAAGGCATAGAAAAAAATACATAGAAGGTTGTCTGCTTCAGTTTAGCAATAGGGCACAATTAGTTATAAGGTATCTCTATTATTACTATACTCATTACTATACCGCTTCTGTACACTGTAGCGTACAGTTTATAGCATCCCATATTCCTTTGAGGTCAATTTCATAAACAGCACTGTTTCTGAGTTACATTGTGTTATATAAATCAAAGGGGTATAATTGTCTTAATGCATTAAAAATTCAGTTACTAATACAACACAATTTAAAGATGTTCATAAATACTTTATGATGGCAAAAGACAAGTATGAATGTATAAGTTGGTGGTTGCTTGCATCTTACATGCATTAAGGTTTATTTGATTACTGATGTTAACACCCCTGTGAATTATTATAGAGCAGACTCTTAACAGCAGCATTCTTATATTTATATTTCCTGGGGTTTCCGTTAGGCACTAGAAGAGAATTCAATGATACGGGTCAAATATGTTATTTTTTCAGAAATATTTTATTAAAGAGTATCATGAACCTTGTATTATTCCAGCTTACATACATTCTTCTAAAACTGATTTAGTATTTCACATGCTTTTCTTCTGGGAAGATTTTTGGTACTTTTTGTCATCAAACCATAGGAACCCCATCTGACCAGTACTGCAATGGTAAATGTATCTAAGTAGCATACCTATTATATTTGATTTGATTTGATGTATTTTATTAATCCCCAAGGAGAAACTGTCTTTTTGCATGATCTTTTGGTGATCAGAACACAGAGTCACCCATTGTGCAGCGCCTTTGGAGTAATTTTCAGGTTAAGGGCGTTGCTCAATGGTCCAATAGCGTAGAATCTCTTCTTGCAGAAATGGGATTTGAACCTGCAATCTTTCAGATATGATTACAGGCTTCATTGGAAAATCTAAGAATAGTTCAAAAAGTACATCAATGTTTTTTGTTTTAAATAACTTTTCATCCGTAAGTCTTGCCTGGGGTTGAATCCAGATTAACAATGTATACCATGATACACTTAATGCTTTTTTTTATGTGAAAATGTGCCACTTCAAGTATTTTTTTTTGAGTGAGCCCAGAATAGTGAGATGGAAGCTGAAAATTATTCTGGTGGTTTTCAGCATGTTCTATATGATGTAAATTCTTTATTGACATCAACATGGTAGAGTTGGCTGGACATCTGTGTCATTATTTATATATGCATAATATGTATGCAGTGAGAATGTATGATAGAAATTATACATTCTAGATGTATTCAAGCTGCCCTGCGACCCTGCTCTGGACAAGCTAATTAGGAAGATGGACGAAAGGGTGGATGTTCATGTTTTGGAGGTTAACTTGGCTTTTTAAATATTGTTTATGTTACATGTTATATATATATATATATAGGGCAGCACGGTGGCGCAGTGGTAGCGCTGCTGCCTCACAGTTAGGATACTCGGGTTTGCTTCCCGGGTCCTCCCTGCGTGGAGTTTGCATGTTCTCCCCGTGTCTGCGTGGGTTTCCTCCGGGTGCTCTGGTTTCCTCCTACAGTCCAAAGACATGCAGATTAGGTGGAGATTCTAAATTGGCCCTAGTGTGGGTGTGTTTGTGTGCGTCCTGCGGTGGGTTGGCACCCTGCCCGGGATTGGTTCCTGCCTTGTGCCCTGTGTTGGCTGGGATTGGCTCCAGCAGACCCCCGTGACCCTGTGTTCGGATTCAGCGGGTTGGAAAATGGATGGATATATATATATATATATATATATATATATATATATATATATTTACATCGTAGAAATAGATTTGGTCTGCTTGTAGCCTGTTTTATTAGTGTAAAACTGAGTTCATATTTAAAAGAAATTAGCAAGAATAGTTCCCCTAGTTAAAATATTTTGGTAATGAAATTTGGTCTAATTTCTGTACAGAAACGAGAGGAAAAGGCCATTTCCTCTTGTTAAAGTTTTTATGATCCAGACCCTGGCTATAACTGTGCCTTTTATACCCTTCTGCAGTTTATTAAGTAAAGAAATCTAGGGCTAAATTATTATTTGTCAAGCAGAGTTTCTTGCTGTTGTTTGATTCCATAAAAGTAAGTTTAGTCTTTGATGATTCAGTAGCAACATTTTTTAAAATTCTCCTAGGACTATACTTGTGACAATAATTTTACCTTTGTCATCTAAGAAATAATTAAGTCTTGGTTTTCTGCAAAACTGTGATGAGACAAGGTGGTTTGTAATGCAAAAGCATAAGCCAGGGGAGTCATTTGTCCCATGAGTTTAATATGCTTTGTTTTACTCTCTCTTGAAGTTCTGGAGGGAAACCCAGCAGGAGGTTACACCTGGTGATTTGGAGTGGCCATTTAGGTACACCCCTGCTGGGAGCTAAAGCGTGGATCCAGTAAGTTCAAATGAGAGACAAAAGGAATCACCACCAGTTTTAGTTGGCCATGAGGTTAGGCAATTGAGGGCTTTTTTAACATTTTTTTAAAGTCACTTTTAAAATGACATCAACTCACATACATCAGCAGCAAAATATACCAAGTAAATATTTATCATTGAGAGAGAGAGACTTAACATGAGCTCCACAAATACTTTTCATATGGGAAGATTTTTAGTACTGTCTGTCATCAAACCCAGTGTTGTCAACTTCATTGGAAAATGAAAGGATAATTTTCTGGTTCATCAATACAAACATTGATCCAAAGACATTCATGGAATTGCTTATTTTTTCCTATAGTGTTTCACAATTTGCATTATTCAAATATGTGTGATTGTGTGGCAATTGAAGAAAGGTAAGTGCTGCGATGCTATGCCACCTCAATCCTGTGATATTATTAACAAAATTCAGTGGTCATGCTAATGATTTTAAAACAAGCTGCCTATGATAAAAGTAGTAGCTGAGCCTCACGATTTTGCATTGAAGTCTGAGGTGAGAATTGTGGAGGAGCAACACATTTTAAGTTGAAGATCTGACTCTCCCCCTCATTCATTGGTCAAAAGTCTTATCTTCAGTTCGAAAAGTCAATCTGATGTGGCTTTAGTTTCCTGTTTATGTTGTGTGCTGTTTAACAATAGTTTATGCAGAAAATGTATGTGTTTTGCAAGTTTTGACCAAATGACTGGAATATTGACATGTGAATTATATGGTACAAGTAACGCTTCTCTTATTTACATTGACATTTTTACATTGTTTGCCATTGTATAGCATTGGTCACTATTGGCTTTTATTATTTCATAAACTTTTTTCTCTCTATGCTGCATTAAAATTTGCAATTAAAGTTTTTCTTGACCATCAATAAAATCTACGTGGGATAAGAAACATAAAAACAGTTTTTGGTAGGATTATAGCTTTAACACCACGTGGGGACAAAACTAATAGACAAATTAATTTGTATTAATCTACAATTTAGGGTACTTATTTATTCTGTTCCAGAAAATGTAATGTATTGAAAAATTGTTTAGTAAATTTTGATGTAAATCAATTTTTGACTGAATAGTGTAAATCAAATATGTTTATATTGAATGCAAAATTTAATGAAAAATTAGGTATCATGGTTAATTGAACCACCCTCTTTATCCCCATCCCATGGTTAGTCATGGAACTCTGGTAACTACAGAAAATCAAAAGCCTGCTTAGCCGTTAAACTTTGTACAAAAATATCACTATTAACAAAATCAAATCACAAACCTTTCATGACTAGCCAGGTAGATGTGGAGTTTTATTTTTAATTACATTTTATAATTTACAAGTGCAAATGCATCAGATTATACAAGCCATTAAAATGGATCTGAATATTTAAAGGTATTTAGCAAAATCCGAATTACCACAAGCTCCTCCCATTCATTTGTCTGTTAGCCTGAAGTTAGCTATTCATCTTAATATACCGTTGGCAGCATACTGGAGGATTGCTTAACCCTCAACATATGGATAGTCTTTTCTTTAGCGATAAAGGTTGCCATCCAATCCAAAATAAATATGGGTTCCTTGAAAAAAATATTTTTTATCAATCATCAGCTCAATCTACCATGATGTAAAATTGTTGTGAACATATGTGAACTATTGTCATATATAGCATATCTTGTAAAATAAAAATAGAATCAGAATAGGTTTACAGGGTTAACCTAGTTAAATGATGCTGCAGCCAGGAGGGAGAGAAATCAACGTTTATTATTTATAGTATCAGCATTGACCTCAAGATCATATTAGCAATGAATGAAGATGAAAAACTGGTGTTTCCTAGATGTGGTGAAACTTGAGAGGATATTTTTTTATGTATTCTTGCAATAATACAATAACACCATCGGAGCATCTCTTCTCTGCTGCAGTACACATTTATGGACATAAATTAGTAAACCCAATCTAAGAACATGTTGTCAATATTAAAAAATATGAGTCACTGTTCAGAATGTGGTAGAAAGAGAACAACTGAGAATGGCACTAGCAACTCTTACTGTTTCTTGATTGTAGACATTTATTAAAGTCAATTTTTTGACTATTGTAGGCTTTCATGCCGATACAGTCTTGTGATTTGTATCAATTTTAAATCAAGGTTGAAAGAGTGAACTTTGAATTATATTCACATTACCGAAGGCCTCTTTTGGTGCTGTCTCCTATAGTAATACAAAGACCTGCAGTTATATCTGTGAACCCCAACCTCCCCTGGCCCCCTTAGTGTAGGTGCTTTTCCTGGTTCATGCATTCGGTTAATAAGTCATCTAGTTTATTAATGTCTAATCAAACATTTAGTTTTGAAACAATACAAAACTAGAAATCACAAAGTATCATTCCTGGTTCCAACCTAGCAAGGAGTTAATCTATACTAATAAAAGGCAAAGCCCTCACTGACTCACTCACTCACTCACTGACTCATCACTAATTCTCCAACTTCCCGTGTAGGTGGAAGGCTGAAATTTGGCAGGTTCATTCCTTACAGCTTCCTTACAAAAGTTGGGCAGGTTTCATTTCGAAATTCTACGCGTAATGGTCATAACTGGAAGCTGTTTTTCGCCATTTACTGTAATGGAGATGAGCTTGAAAGCCGTGGGGGCGGAGTTTCGTGTGACATCATCACGCCTCTCACGTAATCACGCAGTACGTATAAAACCAGGAAGAGCCCCAAAAAGCGCTGAAGAAAACATGCATTATATAATTGAGAAGGCAGCGAAACAATAAGAAGCGAGCGAGTGACATATACAACCATAGTCATGAGTTCTGCTACTTCGGAAAAACAAAGCACGATGTAAACCTAAACTTTAAATTAAGTTCATAGACAGGCTGCCGCTGGCGTTTGTAATTTAGTGCCTGCCCATATAAGGCCGTCAGTCAGCGGCAATCCAATAGAAACACTGCCACTAAATATTCACGGGTGAAGGACTGTGCTTATGCAGAGGAAGATGAGATAGTCAGGGTGGTGTTTGGCACAAACTCAGCGAAACTGCGAGAGAAAGTTTTAAGTGCTGGGACTTAGGTAACATTAGATACAGCCATGGACATAGCACGACATGGCACCAGCACAGCTGGGAAACTTCGATGCATGTACACCGAGCGGCTCACGTGAACTGACGCAGTGCACAGACAAAAAGCAACAGTTCCAAAGAGTGCTGAACAAAAACCGAATTACATTGAGAAGGCAGCAAAAAAATATGAAGCGTCTGATACATACAAGCATATTCATAACTGCAGCTACTGCAGAAACAAAGCACACGGTGCAAAAAGTGAATGTCCCGCTAAAGGAAGACAGTGTAAAAAAAAACCCGTGCATGTAGTGTGTCAGGTCTCAGATAAAGAGGAAGACGAGCTGGTTATTGATGCAGTAAGAAACGAATCGATAAATGAAACCTCTTATCTTTACAACGATTGACAAACACGGAATGTAACTTGAACACAACACATCGTACAAATACGACCCTGATTGAAACAAATAATGATAATCGAATCCTTGATGACAGCAACACTCAATAACACTCACAAAACAATTACTGTATATTGACAATCATGTTACGTTATTTTTAAAATGTTCCCTTTTCTTTTTCATAGCTTCTTTAACACACTACGTCTCCGCTGCGAATATATATATATGTATATCCGATCTACATACTCTCAAATAGATAAGCCACACACCGTGGTGCAATTGTAGAGGCTTCGCCTCTATCGCCTGCATCCGAGGTTCGATTCCCGAGAGGGGATGTACTGAGTATGTACGTGTGCTTCTCGGTTCATTTTAACCTCGTATCTCCTTGGTTTGAGACATATGAAAAAATATGCGGTTAACGCAGAATCATGTTACGTTATTTTTAAAATCTTTCCTATTCTTAGCACAAGCACAGCTGAGAAGCTTCGATGCATGTACTCCATAACAAAAAATAACGCATTTAATCACACTTTCAATTCCAAGCAAAGGGGAACTTTTGTCAATGCATGATTTCCTGGTACATCGATTACACTGATGCACACATCACAGCTACAAAAATGTTACAGTCGGAATGAAGCGCGTTCCTACGACTGATCGGAGGAAAATTTCATTTCAAAAAACTACCCAGGCGAAGCCTTGATAAAAGCATGGTTTTGTGCACACTGAAAAGCAAGCAAAATTAGATGCATTACAGAAAGCGGACTTTGTGGCTCTTACTGGGGATCATTGGACTTCCGTGACCATTAGTAATTCTAATTACATCTAATTACAAAATGTTCAATGATCACACTGTTTTAGCCTAATGTACAAAATAATTTTGGCTAAGGTTACTCAGAGTTTAAAGATTAAGTTGGTCAAATTACCTTTTATGTTTCTGACTTATTTTTTTAAGAAGAAAAACTGCACTTTATGTTGAAATTTTGGTTATTATTATTTAAAGACAATACCATTCTGCAAAAAAAGAAACGTCCCTTTTTCAGGAATGTGTATTTCAACAATAATGTTTTAAAAATCCAAATAACTTTACAGATCTTGATTGTAAATTGTTTAAACAATGTTTTCCATGCATGTTCAATTAACCATAATCAATTAATTAACATGCACCTGTGGAATGGTCGTTAAGACCTTAACAGCTTACAGAAAGTAGGCATTTAAGGTCACAGTTCTAAAAACGCAGGACACTAAAGAGACTTGTCTACCGACTGTGAAAAACACCCAAAGAAAGATGCCCAGGGTCCCTGCTCATCTGCGTGAGCGTGCATTAGGCATGCTGCAGGGAGGCATGAGGACTGCTGATGTGGCTAGGGCAATAAATTGCCATGTCCACACTGTGAGACGCCTAAGACAGCGCTACAGGGAGACAGGAAGGACAGCTGATCATCCTCGCAGTGGAAGACCACGTGTAACAACACCTGCACAGGATCGGTACATCCGAATATCACACCTGCGTGACAGGTACAGGATGGCCACAACAACTGCCCGAGTCACACCAGGAACACACAATCCCTCCATCAGTGCTCAGACTGTCCGCAATAGGCTGAGAGAGGCTGGACTGAGGGCTTGCAGGCCTGTTGTAAGGCAGGTCCTTACCAGACATCACCAGCAACAACCCCGCCTATGGGCACAAACCCACCTTCGCTGGACCAGACAGGAGTGGCAAAAAGTGCGTGAGTTTCTGCATGACAGCAATGTCAGTGTTCTGCCATGGCCAGCGAAGAGCCCAGATCTCAATCCCATTGAGCACGTCTGGGACCTGTTGGATTGCAGGGTGAGGGCTAGGGCCATTCCCCCCAGAAATGTCCAGGAACTTGCAGGTGCCTTGGTGGAAGAGTGGGGTAACATCTCACAGCAAGAACTGACAAATCTGGTCCAGTCCATGAGGAGGAGATGCACTGCAGTACTTCAAGCAGCTGGTGGCCACACCAGATACTGACTGGTACTTTTGATTTTGAGCCTCCCTTCATTCAGGGACACATTGTGAAACATTTTTAGTTTATGTCTTATGGTGTTGACTCTTTTAGTGTTCATACAAATATTTACACATTAAGT
>JANRMT010027041.1:76162220-76223275 GCA_026402145.1 Polypterus bichir lapradei
TTATTACAATTATAGTTATTGTATAGGTATTTTAGACTTCCTTTACATTGCTCAGGTACCCATTTCCTTTATCATTCCAACCCCCATTACCATGTCTATTGAGATGATCATATTGCACGGCCATATCAGGCTCACTCTTGATATCCGGAGGAACATTGTGTCTTATGTATTGAATGACTGGGACAGGTTCAAGGTGTGGACTGATGACGGTACAGGAGATAATTATACTACACAGGAGCACTATAAGAGTGAAATGCTTAAGCCCTTCACCTATGGTTCTGCATGTGAGTTGATGGCTGCCACTGAATTGTTCGGTTGTTGCTGTCAAGTGTACCGAAATGGCCAAATATTTTACACCTTTCGACAACCGCCAATGCCTCTTAAACATCTTAGATTCACAGGTGACGATTTCAGTAGTGGACACTTTGATGTTTATGAATGTTTAAACTCTCAAAAGCTGGATGTGATTTTATCGATGAAACCGGTTGTGTGCTTACAACGCTTGACAGATGCCAAGTGTCACTTCAACACAACAAATCCTGCAAATACTGTCGTAATTGAAACAAACCATGAAACTCAAACCGATTATGACAGCAGCAATCCAAGCTGTGAGATGTGAAACAAGATTATTGTTCACATTGCCAACTGTACGTTGCATCCTTAAGAGTAAGCTCAGCGCACAGCTTGGTCATGTTACAACCGGAGGGCCCAACTGACAACATGGTATACAAAGAGATCCTTAACAAATAATTATTGGCATATTTTCCCTCAGTTTAAAAAAGTTTAATTTTCTTCTTAATAAAAATTTTAATGCAGTACTTTGCCTCTGCGAAGCGCGGGTATTTTGCTAGTCTATACTAATAAAAGGCAAAGCCCTCACTGACTGACTGACCGACTGACTGACTGACTCATCACTAATTCTCCAACTTCCCTTGTAGGTAGAAGGCTGAAATTTGGCAGGCTCATTCCTTACAGCTTACTTACAAAAGTTAAGTAGGTTTCTTTTCGAAATTTTACGCGTAATGGTCATAACTGAATCCTACTTACATACATACTGTATATACGGCCATAGCCTGCAGCTCGGTCGCTGTGGGAAACGGAGTTGCGTCCCCCATCGCCATGCCTCCCACGTAGTTGACTGCCTGCCTATATTGTGTCCCCCATACCCACGCCTCCCACGTAATTGAGTGCCTGCCCATATAAGGCCGTCCGTCAGCAGCAATACAATAACTGTGCTTATGCAAATGAAGATGAGATGGTCAGGGATAGACTAGTGTTTGGCACAAACTCAGCGAAAGTGCGAGAGAAACTTTTAAGTGCCGGGTCTTAGCTAACATTAAATAAAGCCATGGACATCGCAAGATCGTACGAGATAGCACAAGCACAGCTGAGAACCTTCGATGCATGTACTCCGAGCGGCTCACATGAACTGACTGTGAACGCAATACACAGACAACAAGCAAGAGCTCCAAAGAGTGCTGAACAAAAAACGCATTACACAATTGAGAAGGCAGCAAAAGAATATGAAGCGAGTGACGCATACAAGCATATTCATAAGTGCAGCTACTGCGGAAACAAAGAACACGGTGGAAAAAGTCAATGTCCAGCTAAATGAAGACAGTGTAAAAAATGTGGTAAATTGAACCACTTAGCTAATGTTTGCAAGACTGGGAAAGGTAAACCCGTGCATGCAGTGTGTGATGTCTTAGATAAAGAGGAAGACGAGCTGTTTATTGATGCAGTAAGAAATGAACAGCCCTCTGAAGCTGAACAAGCCTTTGTAGACATATCAATAGGAAAGCAAGGTGTAAAGCTTAAGTTTAAATTAAGTTCATAGACACGCTGCCGCTGGCGTTTGTCATGCCTAAGACGAATACGATATTCGCAAGATACAAGTTTAATGAGAAGACGTGGGGTATAAACGAGACTTTTGATCACTTTGTAACGGAGTTAAAATTGCTGGTGAAGGACTGTGCTTATGCAAACGAAGATGAGATGGTCAGGGATAGAATAGTGTTTGGCACAAACAGCAAAAGTGCGAGAGAAACTTTTAAGTGCCGGGTCTGAGCTAACATTAAATAAAGCCATGGACATCGCAAGATCGCATGAGATAGCACAAGCACAGCTGAGAACCTTCGATGCATGCACTCTGAGCAGCTCACATGAACTGATTGTAGACATATCAATAGGAAAGCAAGGTGTAAAGCTTAAGTTTAAATTAAGTTCATAGACACGCTGCCGCTAAATATTCACAAGGAAATCCACAACTTAATACCGGTAATGCCTGTTAAACATCTTAGATTCACGAGTACCGATTTCGGTAGTAAACACTTCGATGAATGAAATGCATCAATAAAACAGAGACAGATTTAAATAAGTGCAAAGTATTACTCTAAAAAAGTATAGCTGGTTCTGTCATGCTTAATTGCTGCATGTAAGCTATAGCACTAGTACATGACACCTCCAGACATACTGAAAACAGTAGCTACAGTTGTGGTTTTCTTTTTTCTCTCTTTCTATGAAAGCTGACCTTAACAGACCTTGTTAAAGAATTGTATGTACTCTGGTTCACTATCTTCAAATTAGAAACTTTGTCAAATAGAACCCGCCTGATTTCCCTCATCTCGCACCTCCCCCTATGCTGGAAAAAATATTGCTCAATTTCGAGGACTTAGACACCATTTCTGCAATATATAAAATTATTTTACAGTCCCTCCCTTTCAAAGATCCAAGAGGACAATGGGAAAAGAATCTCTCACTCAACATATCAGAAAAGGAATGGAAGGTAGAAATGCAGAGAATTCATTCGAGCTCCATATGCACAAAGCATGAAATTATTCAACTCAAAATTATATATCGAGCACACCTGTCTGGCTTAAAACTGTGCAAAATTTTTCCAGGACAAGATCCAACCTGCAAATGCTGCAGTCAAGTCCCAGCCTCCCTGGGTCACATATTTTGGGTCGGCACCAAATTAACATCATTTTGGACCAAAATTTTTAAGTGCCTTTCAGATAGCCTCGGTGTCACAATCCCTCCTAACCCATTAACAGATGTGTCTGGTGTTCTTCCAGATGGGTTTAAAGTGGAGAAGGACAAACAAACTGTGATTGTATTCACTACACTTTTGGCACGCAGACTTATTTTGCTAAATGGGAAGAATACTAACTCTCCTCTTTTAAGTCAGTGGGAAACCGATGTTTTATACTATTTGAAATTGGAAAAAATCAAATTCTCAGTTAGAGGATCTGTACAGAACTTTCTGAAAACCTGGCAGGATCTAATCAATAATATTTTAGAATCAGCTCTTAAAGCACCGAGGAAATAATTCTTTCCGCATTTCTTTTTCTTCTTCATTCATCTCTATTGCCCTATTAAACTCATCAATTTAGGTATGTTTACAGACCTTAAGTTTTACTCCGTTTGGCCATGCTCTCTTTCTCATGGGTGGGGGTCGATTTGTTTTCAATCCTATTTTATGTAAAAAATGTATCTATTTGTATGGAATGATTACAGTAAAATTAATAAAATTAAAAAAAAAAAGAATTGTATGTACTCTGGTAATCAGGGACAGCTCCTTTCCTTAATCTCTTTTCAGTATAAACCAAATGACATCTACAGTATTTCTTATGTTGTAAGCCAAGCTGCATGTGGAAGAATTCTCTGTTTACCCAAACCATCTTTAGCATGCTTACTTACAGAATCTGTCACAATTATTGAAGAAAAGCTTCATTTCAGTGAACTTAATTTATAAGAATTTAAATTGATTCTGTTAATTGATTTTACAAAACAAACTGGTTTGTATTATGATTACTTATCTTGAATTACAGGCAGGTGTAGATTTTTTTCTATTTGTATATTAAACAGTTACACTTTTTATATTTTTACTTTATATCATTTTGGTTATGCTTATGTGTTGCCTTTATGACCATTAAAAATGAGCCAAAATGAATACTTTTTACTTTAATCCTATAGGCTACACTATTATTGTTCTGTTCTTTGATGCAATATAATACTGAGAATTTTGGCATAAAACCTACTGTTCTGCTTGTTGGCTAACATTATATCCAGTGCTTTATGTCTCTTTATGTAATTTTTTATTTATTGCAAATAATTGATGGAATATCACAGTCGTGTAGTGGTTACAAAATTTTCAGTTCAGGGTTCGAATCCCATTCCTGTCACCGTGTTTATTTTGCACATGCTTCTCATGCTGAGTTTTCTCTGAGAATTACATCTTTCTCTGACATCAGCAACCTGTACATAGGTTAGTTGTAGGTGCAAATATTAGACTAGAATGAATACATGTGGATTTGTCAGCTAGTGTACTCTGTGATGTAGTAGTAAAATGTGTAATTCTGACAAGATAGGCTTTGTTTTCCTTCATCCTGTTTGGTCTAAAAAATTTCAGAAAATAAAATAATAAATGGTCTGCTTTGATTTACATAAAAGTACTTTACTATACTAATTTATATATATCTTTTTGTTGAAATTCAAACTTGGGACCTATCAAAGATGGCTATACTATTTATATTACTTTTGCCCAGTGGCTAAGGAGCATCGGGTTTAAACCACTAGGTTAATGAGTCAATTCCCTCCATTATTTGACCCTGAGCAAATTACTTAATTGGTTTATGTCACATTTAAAAAAATACAATTGTAGTTTAACCTTGTAAACCATTTTAGATAACAGTGTTTGCCAATTAGTAAAACTCAACACAAACTTTGTCTTACCTGATGATTTTTCATTCTTGTAGGCTAGTTTAAAAAGCTAACGTGCCAAAACATGATTTACTATTTTATTAAATGTATTGTTCTTGTGTAGCTTTCATAATTTGCTCTACAAAGCATCTTAATACATTATACATGTATTTAAAAATTACATTTGTAGTGGCAACATACGGGAATCTGAAATCTATAGACATTCATCCCTGAGAAAATATTCATTGTTTAAATGTCATTGTATTATGTAGTTTTAGATACTTTATTTGAAAATGTCATACTGTAATATTGTTGTATACCAATTTATGATGATTTTCATGCACAAAGCAACCACAGTCACTACACTATTATATTCAAACGTAGTACAAACATTGTCACTAGAAGACTGTAGGCTCAAAATGAACAGAATTTCTTCATCCATCCATCCATTTTCCAACCTGCTGAATCCGAACACAGGGTCACGGGGGTCTGCTGGAGCCAATCCCTGCCAACACAGGGCACAAGGCAGGAACCAATCCCGGGCAGGGTGCCAACCCATCGCAGGACACATACAAACACACCCACACACCAAGCACACACTAGGGCCAATTTAGAATCGCCAATCCACCTAACCTGCATGTCTTTGGACTGTGGGAGGAAACCGGAGTGCCCGGAGAAAACCCACGCAGACACGGGGAGAACATGCAAACTCCATGCAGGGAGGAACCAGGACGCGAACCCGGGTCTCCTAACTGCGATGCAGCAGCGCCACCGTGCTGCCCCACAGAATTTCTTAGTTAGCGTAAACAAAATTAAAATAATGACAGAAACTGCATTTAAGTCACAGTGATCTAGCTCAACTACTCTATTTAGCCCTTTCTTATTAGTACTATAATTCATCTTGCAACCCACCTTTTTTCGGCCTGAGATGTCACCAGATGTTACATAACTCTAGCAAGACTATAAAAAAGGTTAACCTGGGATGTATTAACTATGTAGACATTTTTAAGAAATCATTCTGTATGGGCTGTAGTCTAACACATTCATATATTTTATTTGCAGAAATGATTGGGCAAAAGTGTACTTTTCATTGAAGACCTAAATACGGTAGTTTACTAGTAAATGATTACCAATATTGCAAACCATTTATTAAAGTAATGTAAAAATAAAACAGAGGTCTTTACTAATGCCTTATTCTGAAGTGCAAAATGATGGTCTGATTTCATATTTACTTATTTTCATAATCAGCAGAAAATCAGTACATCTGTATTCTTAAATGTTAGTGATTGAGTGCAGAACAATACAAATGCATTTAACTTTCCATGCGCTGCTGAACTTGCCTTAGTTGTAGTTGGGAGTTCCATGAAACAGCATGTGATATTTTACCATAGCAGATCCAAACTCTATAGTGAGAAAGGAAACCTATTTGGAGGCCATTATTGGAGTGCCTACAACAGGTTAATTCACCCACATTTGTAGTATGATGGAGGTGTCTACATAAAGAGAAAGTAAGCCATAAAAAGCAGAAAGTAACAGCACAATACTGAAAACATTTCATGAAATAAAAAAAGAAACACAAAAAAAAAGGGCCAAGAGCGCAAAACAAATAACTAGTGCTCAGACCTGCAGAATGAACAGACAAAGTAAGCTATATGAAAATATGTCAATAGAAAAAATACGTTTTTATTCTGCCTTTCTGGGCTCCATATAATAGTAAAAAATTGTATATCAGGATTATGATGTTAGTATAATCATTGTAGTTCCCCTACAGTTCAGACAGCCATATGCACAAAAAGCCAGGTATAAAGAATTAGTTAATTTCTTGCCACATTCAGGAAAAGGTTTGCACTATTCCTTATAGCGAAATCATTTTTTTTCTAGTTTTATATAATATAAGAAATCACTTTCTCATTAATTAAATATGAGAGCTATATTGTATTGGAGATCACAGTATATTTTATGTTGAATAATTTTATCCAATCTGGTATTGCTTCAGATTATGCTATTAGGACACCGGGAGTTACAGAAAATCCCAAACTGTATGACAAATAGGAAAATAACTAATAAATGTGGGTAACTGCTAAGAGAAAATAAAAGTCACAACTTAGTATTTATAGTTCAAGTAGACATATTGCTGTTGCTGTTGCTTTGTGGATGACATATAAAGTCTATCTTCACACAAGTATAAATTAAAGCCAACCATAATTTGTTCTTGAACAATGCAGGGCAAACTTAGCTTGCTATAAAAAGATTCTTCAAGAAAATTAAAACTAAAAAAACAAATAATAAAGTACAGTAAAATTTTGTTTTATTTAGTTCAAGGGACCTGAGACAGTTTTTGAAAAGAATTTAAGTTTGGGGTACTTTTTATGTTTAATTGATTTTTTTTTCTTGTATAGTGGTGTTTTTTCTGTAGTTGAACTTGTGTTTCTTATTTCTGAATCTGGCATAATTACTACTCAGATGTCTTCATCCCATGATAAAGTTCTGGTTTTGACCACAACCAAGCCTAGATTACAAGTTTGGTTAGTGGAGATAATTTCAAGGTCCCTGCTTGTTAGAAGCAACTAAATGGTTCAGTGACCTAAATGAAAGACATTTTAGTTATATATTTTTCATTCAAGTTAAATGGTGACATAAAAAGTCACTAAAGAGGCATAAATGATAATCTGGGAAGCACAACAGAAAATCTGGATAGTCTAGGCATGTAAAGCTTCAAGACATTAGATGACTATAAAATACTGTTCTATTAATTAACTCTATTAATGAACAAGATTCTTTATTCACAAGTGCAGAAAACTATTTATCTTTTGTAGCCAAAAGAAGCCAATTCTGGAGTAGCAAGTCAGAAGATTGTGGCTTGTCACTAAAGAGAAATTTACAAACATAAACTAGGGCTGAAAACCTTAACAATTAATGTAAGTCTTAAATGTGGAAAACATAATTATTTAATGCTGCTGAACAGAGTAAGAATGGACTGGAATCTAAAATGGGATTATTTTAAAATGTGATTTGTCAGTATGTAGAATTGTTACATTACTTTAGGCTGAGTGAATCAGGTGAGGTTCAATAACTATTTCCTTCTGTGAAATATTAACTTTAGGTCTGCTTGTGTTATAGTTTAACAATAATGAATAATCTACCTTTAAGTGGCTCAACAGAATTGATAAACTGTGCTTGTAGGAGAGCTCAGCATAGGATTGTTAGCTTAATGTCTACAAAGAAAGCAAATATGGTTTAAGCTAAGCATTTAGCCCTAAAATCTGTGGAATGTTAGTGATGTGTCTATATTGTTAAAGTTTGATTATTTGTATTGAAATGCTCTTGAAATATTTATTGACGTAGCCCCTCCCTGCAGGGGGCTTGCACAAAGGTATTTTAAATTAGGCATTTTTGTTTCCTGTTTAATTCTTAAGGCAGGACTGGAAGGCTGTAGAGAGGACGTAGAAGAAATTAAAATGATTAAGTTGATTGGCAAGGCAATAAATGATGTAAATCATAAGTAAAGTAGATTCACTGTAATTGATTAACATTTTTTTATAATCATGAATAGAAGTGGTTTGACCAAATGTTTCTCAAAACTTTTGTAGATAAAAGGAATGACGTTGAAAAACTTCTATATTTTGTAAATTCTTCTCATTAAAATTCTGTATCCAAGTTTATGTAATATAATTGACCATTTTTCTGATTTACTCTTTTTAAACAAATTTACCAATTTTAGTAGTTTTCTTAGATTCTGATGGTTGTAAACACAGTAACAATGCAGAACAACAGTGAGATGCAATTACAAAAGGCATTGTGGAGAGGTAGATTGATTCTACTATGATCTGTTTGGAAATAGTTCATCACAATTAGGGTGTACAACAAATCAATATCACATCTTATTTAACGTACCATGCCAGGTCAGGATCAGGTTGGAGAGTATGCACTGGTACAGTGTATTGCTGCTCCCAGTACATGATGAAACAGCTCAGGATCTTGGTTGGTAACCCCTCAGGCAAACACACTGTCTAGACCCGAGCCCTATGGAAATTATCATTTATCTGCTGCAGAGAGGTGATACGTAGATGTCCCATTGGCCTGGTGCAGCCACTTGGGTCCTAAGTATGAGTATCTTGAGAGCTGGGTCACCCTCAGGCAATTGTGCCACATGGCCGTAGTACTGTAAATGATGCTCCCTCGCATTGCAGGTAATGTGCCCCGTTTGGGACTCTGAAAGCAACCGCTCATTTGACACAGACATACCAGTGGTGCCTAAGGATTCTCTGAATAGACAATACCAAAGGAGTCCAGTCTTTGTCTCAGGTTACTAGATAGTGTCCATGTCTCGTAACCATATACCAAAACAGGAAGCACCAGGACTCTAAAGACTTGGACCTTTATTCTTTTGCAAGGATATCGGGAGCACCACACCCCCCCTTTCCAACAACCTCATGAGCCCCCATGCTCTCCAAATCCATCTACTGACTTCATTGAAAGAGTCACCAGAGACATGAATGTTGCCCCTGCGTGTTGATGCGGGTCCTGCTCCATGCTTCCACCTTACTTCTGGGAGCCTCTCAACCCAACACCGTCAGTAATATAACCAGATGAGTTGTGCAATGAGGACAAAGGAATCTGAGCAAACTGATGGTGTAAGAGTGCAAAAGTGCTTTTATTAAAAAGGATCAAAACTTGTTTGTTTTGTTTAACCAAAAACTGTCCAAAGTGCAGTGCTTTCAAAAATGTTTCAATAAATAGATAATCTATAAAAACAGGGTGATAAAAGTGGAAGTTAAAAATCAATAAATATTTACTTTAAAACGAGGTTAAAATCCATAGGCTGGAAGCAGTCCCTTGTTTAAAAACCTGATGCTTTCTCTTTTCCTTAACTGGCGGCTCCCCGGCGAGTCATCTACACTTCTGGTCACTTCAGCTCCTCTTAAATTGCTCAGCTGGAGTGACCATTTCTTCCTTATCTAGAGTGTTGGCCAAACTCTCTGCCAGGGCTCTCCTCTCAGCTGCCTTCCTTCAGTCCAGCGAGCCTGTTTACTCGCTCACTCCTGCACCAGGTTTTACGGCTAACTGCCTTCTCCTCTCCTTAACCTCCATCCCTCTTTCTTTTCTTCTACCCTCCTCACTTGTGCTCTTCCTATTTATAATGGGGACTTGACACAGGTGTGGCAATTAGCAGCTCCCATCAATTACATACACGGGCGATAATGAACCTGTGCACTTCAGTGCGGAAACGCCCATGCCCTTATCACACCCAGAAATCACACAACCACGCCCCCTCCTTAAGCCGCGAGTGTGGTGATTATTTATTTAAAATGGCAAACAGCCGTGGACCTCATTTTACCACATCCTGAGGTCAGTAAACCTCTCAATGAGGTTGACATTTTTCTCCACAAACAGACACACTGCTGATGGCTATGCTCAAAACAGTCATCAAAGGCCTGGATCTTGGTTTTTATCCAGGACACTTGCAAGCTCAGATACTCGGACTCCTCACTCAGTCTCTTGAGAGTCCTAATCATAGCCTCCATTGACTACGCAAAGATTACAGCATCGTCAATAAAGTCACCTATAAATACCTGGGAGTGCAGCTGGATGACAAATTGGACTGGACTGCCAATACTGATGCTCTATGTAAGAAAGGTCAGAGCAGACTATACTTTCTGAGAAGGTTGGCATCGTTCAACATCTGCAGTAAAATGCTGCAGATGTTCTACCAGACGGTTGTGGCGAGTGCCCTCTTCTACGCGGTGGTGTGCTGGGGTGGCAGCATAAAGATGAAAGACGCCTCACGCCTGGACAAACTTGTTAAGAAGGCAGGCTCTATTGTAGGAGTAAAGTTGGACAGTTTAACATCTGTGGCAGAACAACGGGCACTAAGCAAACTCCTGTCAATCATGAATAATCCACTGCATCCACTGAACAGTGTCATCTCCAGGCAGAGGAGTAGCTTCAGTGACAGACTTTTGTCACTGTCCTGCTCCACTGACAGACTGAGGAGATCGTTCCTCCCCCACACTATGCTACTCTTCAATTCCACCCGGGGGAGTAAATGCTAACTTTTTTTTTTTTTTTCATTTTTATTACTATTTAATTTAATATTGTTTCTTTGTATCAGTATACTGCTGCTGGATTATGTGAATTTCCCCTTGGGATTAATAAAGTATCTATCTATCTATCTATCTATCTAACACCCAGTCCATGCAAGCATTGAAAAAGGTAGGAGCAAGAACATATCCCTGATGAACCCCAGAATTAACTGGGAAAAAACGCAGAGGTTCCGCCTCAACTCTGCATAACACTTACAGTACCACTGTACAGGCTGGCCATGACATCCATCTACTTCAGGGTAGAGTTGAAGGCTTTACAAAAATTGACAAAGGCTACAAAGAAACTCTGTCGATATTCACGTTCGTGCTAAATGAGAACCATCAAGGAACATACCTGGCACCAAGAACAGTGTTATCTCCCTGTATTTGCGGCAATCCTGGAGATCACCCTTTCCTTTCCAGATAGGGATGATAAGTCCTGTTTTCCAGTCAGTTAGGATGATGCCTGTCTCCCAAATGGAAGCAAAGATTGCTTGTAATGCCAGCAGGACAGCCTTACCACCAGCCTGAAGAAGTTCACCTCAGATACCATAGATTCCTGCAGGATCTCTAACCTCAGCTGATTCACCACCTGTGCAATCTCAATGAGATTAGGTGCTTCACAACTAATTGGAGGATAAACCTCAAGAACCGTGGGCCCAGAGATGTCCAACGGCCCAGACAGAGGATCAGCTTTAAACAGCTGCTCTAAGTAGCCATCCCAGCGGTTCACAACTGCAAACAAACACCTTCCTATCTGTGCTCAGAGCCTTTGCAGCTGTCTTTCTTGGTTCCTGTTATGGACTGGAGTTGCCATTAATTCGTTACACTGTGATTCCTCTCGTTAATATCCAAGGTGCATTGTGAGATGAAATACCTCCTTCTGGGAACACCGGCAACACCAACCCAACCCTAAGCAACATTCAGGGTCTTACCATGGAAGGTCTCCCACATCACTTCTGGATTGGCAGTTGCACCCAAGTCTGCAAGTTCCTCACACATACTGCATGTAAACTCATTAGAAACGGGCCAAGTGCAGCTTCATTCTTCTAGTAGGTGGTAGCCTGCTATAGCTAAACTGGATTTAAGAGTAGCAAAAACAAGACTGTGGTCAGAATTCACAAACTAGACACTTTTGTAGACTCTGCAGTTCTGTAGGAGCCTCCAGTGTCTGCCCACGAAGAAGTGGTTGATCTCTTTCACCACACCACCATTATTGGAGTACCAAGTCCAACAATGAATACCAAGATATTAATATCACAAGACTTGTGAGTTTATTTAGTCATCATGGACAACAAAACTGGGGACTTATTTTTTTTAATAATTACATAACCTACAGAGTGAGATTTATGCTTTTGGAGGGTGGTAGCCAAGTGCGTTTTGTTACAACATGCAAAAAAGTATTTCTATTCTGTCCACAAGACTATGGAGAAAAGCCAAGCAAAATGACACCTTTTATTGGCTAACTAAGAAGATTACAATATGCAAGCTTTCGAGGCAACTCAGGCCTGTTCTTCAGGCAAGATGCAATACAGAAACTAGAGTTCCCTGTGTTTGTATACATACTAGGACAAGAAACAACATTGGTAAATCTATTAAATGAGAAATCTTAAATGTAAAAAATTAATAGATTCATTCAGGCTAGGGTTAATTTAACAAGAGAGAGAAGAACAATGTATGGTCAAGATCTTTGGATAAAGTAACTGTCCAACAAAGTCTTTTGAAGTTTCTAATGAGTTTTTCAAAACAATGTGGATCTGTAGACAGGTTGTCTGTGTCATTGTGAGAGATGCAAACAATCCTCATACCTGGCCATAAAACTCTTGTCTTTATTCAAACCATGTTTGTAGTACTAGGGTGTTGTACTGTGTTAGCCATTATGAATGCAGAGAAAAGCCAAGCAAAATGACACCTTTTATTGGCTAACTAAAAAGATTACAATATGCAAGCTTTCGAGGCAACTCAGGCCCCTTCTTCAGGAAGCTTGCATATTGTAATCTTTTTAGTTAGCCAATAAAAGGTGTAATTTTGCTTGGCTTTTCTCTACATTCAAACCATGTTGTAATGTATTAAATTTTAGCATGAGTTTAACTTCCCATTCTTTTCTCTCATGCTGTGTTTTGAAGTTGCTCATAAGCACTGTGACTTTAAAGTCCCTCTCACAGTGTCCATGGCTGTTGAAGTGGGTTGCTACAGGAACATCTGTGTTGCCATGCTTGATGTGGAACCTGTGTAAATTCATTCTCTGGCAGAGTGTTTGTTCAGTTTCTCCCACACAGAGAATTAGGTAGAACACATTAGATGATCTCCAGGAAAATGATCCGTTTATGTGATGTTCAAGTCAGCAGTCTGGTATAACTATACGGTCTGCTTTATAAATGTAGGCACACGTTTTACATCTTTTCTGTAGGCAGGGAGATATGCCATTTTCTGTTGGTTCACTTAGGGAGCTTTGAACAATTAGTTGCTGAAGGTTTGGGGGTTGTCTGTGTGCCAGGAGGGGAGGTTCAGGAAATACATTTTTCAGTGTTTGGTCATTGTTTAGCTTTGGCTGAAGTTCTTTTATAATTTTTCAAAGTGTTTCAAGATGTGTTGTAGGTGACAACAAGGGGGATGAGGTTCTTGTTGTCTTTGTTTTTATATTCTGTAAATCTGAACTGAACTACAGTACTAACAGTGCATGATATGTTTATTAAAGCAACGCCTTGCATTCATTAAAGAGCCAAATGCCATTGTCCAACTGTATGTTGTTACTAAGTTCACAATACCATTCCTTTATTTGCAGTTCAGACATTTTATTTCACAAAGGTAGCCTTAATGTCGGAACAAATGTAAAGAAAGAGGCGGAGACTTAGAAGATTAATGCATCAGGAGTCAGTTAAAATTGAAATTTTAAATAATTTGTCAATTATATACTCTTCAGTAAGTGTTATTAACCAGCTGGTGTCTCCTCCATAAACTGATGCAAACATAAATCTCACTTAAGCAAATACCAGAAACTTGACAAAGTGATTTTCTGAGAAATATGAATTGAAAAGTGTGTTGTTACAAAGTGACCTTGTGTTTTGTTAATAGTTGTGCTATTCATTAATTCATGTGTTATTGATATAGTGTTTAAATTTTTATTTTTAGATGTAAACTTTGTACAGTATTAGTTTTTCAGTTACTGAGCAGAAAATGTTTGTGAATAAATTTATTATGTGGACATGATAAGATTAAACAGATAGTACTTAATGATCACATCATTCTTTATAAGCCCTACAATGAAATCCCTTCAGAAGTCTATACAGACCCCCGCAAGCCAATACAATCCTCCTATTTGTTATTACATTCAGGAAAGCCCCATGCTACAAATGAAATTGAGATCCTGCAAAATATGATTATCTTTATATGCAGAAAACATATATGTATACACATTATATTAATTATACTGTTGAACATTTGACATTCAAACTAGTTAGAATTCCATGGAGGTTTACAAAGACATGTAGAGATAACTGCTTAAATGTCTTCTACAATAAAATAAATCGTATTTTTAACACAAACATGGGATAGGAGAGCAAACATGGTAGAAAGGTTCCCCATAGCTTTTAAGATTTGCATGTACATCATATGATAAATTTGTGCTTCCTTTACTTCATTTCTTTCTCTTTTCCTTTGTTTTGGGGAATTTGTTATATGCTGAATCCATTTCTGTGCATCTTTTTTATTTAACATTTACCATGTTTGTTTTGAGTGCCCCCAATCGTTGCTATAGTGTTTTCAGTAAGATGCATTTCCTAAGCATTGGAGTTTGCAGTTATTCACAAATCTTTGTGAGTTTGTGTTTTTTTTTTATGATATACTTTCTTCTGGTTGTAGATCCTTTACTACACAAATATTGACTATGATTTTTTTGTTTCAGTCTTTTGGTTTAGGCAGATGACTGGTTTAATTGCTTTAGACTTGGACTTTTATTCCATTCCCTGTGTGTTGCAATATATTTTTGACTGTCATTTTGGTAGTATAACAATAGTATTGTGAAAATTTGATTAATTTCATCTTATTGCTTCTCATTATTGTTTGGCTAAGGAAAAGAAAAATAAGTAAGTGTTCCACACTGAAAACCTGCACTGCTGAGGTTTTCTAGGGTTTAACATTGCAGTACTAAAGTAACAACTTTTTCTTCAGTACTGTTTCTTCTTTCTTGTTCCTGTCATCTTGTTGTGATCTTTCTGTCTTATCCTCTACCTTGGTACTTCTTTAAATGCAGTATCTCTCCAGTCCAGCCTTTATTGGTCATTTTTCTGGCATAGGGCTGAATAATTAATTGATTTCAAATTAGCAAATCGCAAAGGCATAGGGTATACAGTATGTTATGCAGCTTGTCTGACCAATAATGCTGTCAGATCAAACATTGCTATTCAAATGTAATTTGGATTAATTTAAAACAGCTCTCAATCAAAGGCAAAAGCTGACATTCAGTTGTTATTGTTTTACTTACACTCATTTTTTCATTGAGTTACTCCAGATGTGTTATGCAAAACTGCAATATCTATTTTTGTACTTAACTAGCACTGCTAGCCTTTTTGTAATTTTGAATGGTTAGCTTTTTTTTTATCAGTAAAACTTACAGCTAGACCCTGTCAATTTTTTTTCCTGCCCCCTACTGTGCTCTTTGATCAGCAAGTCAGGGGACCTGTTCCCATCCAATCAGACCTCTACAGCCATCCATTAATAATTTTTTTTTAATGAAGAAAAGCTACTCTTTAGTATGAAACGTATATATTGTACAGTATGTATGTATGTATGTAACTGAAAAGGTGATTTTTTTTGATTGATATGTGCCATTTATATATCACATACTATACCCAAACTGGTAAATCGGACATTAAGGACATTAACTCAGCATTACCTTTGGCAGGAGGTTGTGTATATGTTTAAAGTCACCAATGTGAGCCAAGTTGGACTTGAATAATATATGCCAAGTTCAATCACTGTAGATAACCAGGACATAGACAATCCTAGCGGGATATGGGACAAGTTTTTACTTTGATCTCTTTCTGTGCTTAGCTGCAAGTGTGTATGTGTGTGTGTGTGCGTTGCAAAGTCACCGTGTTATCTCTTTTGTTTTATAAACACATGCTGTCTAGCTTGGTGGTGCACTATTTTGATGTCAGTCAGTCATTCTACAACCCGTTATATCCTAACACAGGGTCATGGGGGTCTGCTGGAACCAATCCCAGCCAACACAGGGTGCAAGGCACTATTTTGATGTCCAGTATGTTATTAATATAATATGTTTATAGTATATTCTAAAGCCTGCAATGCCTTCATTCGCTGGTTTTATTATTATTTTGGAGGCCTCGGATTAGCTCTTTTCTTCAGTTAACTCTCTGTTGTGTAGCATCTGAATGAGAGGTGTTCTCTGTAGATGTGAGCTCGTCTGCTGCTCAGAGTGGCACCATCATATTGTTACAAAACATCTCTTTAAACTACCGCTTTATTGATTACTGCATCAGCATCTCTGCTCTTCATTTATGTTGAAATAAGTGTTTTGTTAAAAAAGTGCAATAGGATTCACTTTATTTATACTTAGAAATTCTATTTATCTTAGAAATATTATTTAGTGTTCACCTACAGAAATAGAAAGGATTTGGTCTGGGTGACAGCTCTGCCACAAGTACTCCGAGCTGTTTTTCTAAACACTTCTCCAGTGATTTAAAAGTATCACTTCATATCTGATTCTGTTCCATTAACTCTTACAACTAAGACCCTTAACTGTTGTTTAATGCTTTGACTAATTAAAGCAAATGAAAAATACCTCTGCTCAGGGTTTTGATTGCTCTTACTTTTAAATAACAGTTGCCTGAGTACTGGTATATTTTCTTTTTTAAGTTGGTGGTTGTTCATACTCTGGCTGCTGTTGTTGCCATTGCAATAGTAGTAAAGCATATAAAAAAAAACAAATACAAATGTACATGCAGTGCAAAGCATCGTTAATCTAAATTTGAATATATTTAAATATGTACTTATTTTTCTATTTGTATATTCAAATCTTTTTTTTTGCCAATTTTGACAGACCTAGTACACAATGTTAACTTTCCGATGCTGAGAGAACTATGAGAACTGGCTTTCAAATTCCATTGCATACCAGCCATGAATTTGCTGTGAAGGAGACTGTAGTTTTCGGGCAATGTAGTCATGTGTCAGCATTCAGGCCTGAAACTAGTAAAGGTTGACATGCTGGTGTTCTTGACAAATAATCTTTAAAGACCACAGTGAGTGTTGAAAAGAAGTAGCGATGTCAGGAAAGCAAGTATTATGAAAGACTTCTATTGTTTGAAGTAATTTTAAGATTTTAGTTGTTCTGCACTATATCCTATAGTGGTAAACTTTGTGAAATAAAAGTTAAATGCTGCTTATCTGCAAATAAATGTTTTATTTGAATGTGCAATATTTAGATATTTTGTGTAACATTTATATTCTATTTCTGTTATTATATTTACTGATTGCTTTTTTGATAATTATTCGATGGTTTATCAATTGATAAGCTAAATGCTGGATAATAGCAAATAATTCTGTTGAGAACAGATTGTAAAATATTTACATGTTACTCCTGAGCCACAAGTCACAGCTTTGTTCTAAGACTGATTATTCTGTGTTCTATGTCAATTACAAAAATTGAATAAGTACATAATCCTTGCATTAGAATATAAAGTAGTTAATATTTTGACGGTATGCCACGTGGTAATGCTCTATCATATTTTGAACCTGTCACAAAATGAATATTGTAGGTTTTGATGGAGGATGGGGGAATCACATTTTTCCTAAAAAATATTTTCCTTCATTTGCATGCCTATTGCTAGCTGCAAAACACACACATTTATAGAGACATCAAATGGACAACATAACGGAGCAATCATTAGGACGAGTGAATATGGTAGAACAAACACAATGTTCTTGCATGTGAGTAAAGCCTCGGCTCTTTGTCCTGTGTCCATGTGGCTTGGCTTGGTAAAAGATCCAAGAATTCCAGCAAGCCAGTACTCAGGTATTAAAATATTGTGACAGACAACCAATTAGTCAGTGAGTAAGTGATTACAGTAGGGTATAGTGACTAACAGAGGTAGTGAAAAAGAAGATAAATACTTGAAAAGGTACATTACAATCTTACATATAATATGGTGCTTTAGTAACTCTTTCAAAAGTATTTAATCATATAAAAAGCCTTACAATATTATTTAAAAGACTTAACATAATAAAAGTTTTGCCATGCCAATTAGGGGTCATTGTTTTTTATGTCAGAAACTAAGCAGTTCTTCCAAAATTGGTAAAGATCCTTAGGGTTGGGAATAATAAACCAGCAGGCACAACTTCAGTAATCAAATCACAATGTTCCTTATGGCTGGCAAGGAATCCTGCAGATTTGGTTAGGGGACAGTCTGAGGGAAGGTGGAAATTACCTAGCAGATTAAGAGTATCTTTAGGAAATGCAGTAAAAATAATATTTTCTGGTTTTGAACAAGAAAGTTACTTTATTAGTTTACCTCCACTTTACAATTCTGAGAGCACTTTTTAGTATGGGTAGTACTTGTGCTGCATTTTTTTATTTTAGAAAACATAAAATTTAGTACAAATGCTTTAATTTATTTACTTTCATAGAGTTCCAGGTACATATAGAACATAATTTTATTGTAGTATTATAAACTTTTGACCATAATTTTGGTTGTCTTTATTTAGCCTAATGTTGTGTGGGAATGGCTGAGGTGCTATTTCACTGAATGTGGAATTATTTAACCTGTGAAAAATGGAAAAACTTTCAAATAAACAAAGATAATAATACTAATCATTTTCAAAACGTACAGCTGGTTCAGAGCTCAAATCCACCCTAATGATCTTCACATTTCAGTTCAATTAGGTCTTTGGGCCTTTGTTGTAGCCCATAGTCCAATAAATGTGGTTATTTATTAAACGTCGCTCAGTTAACATGAAATTGTTTTAACCTCTGTCATTATTCTGTGCTATGGCTTTTGAAGATTATTTTTCTGTATATTTTTGGAAGGTTTATATATGTATTATTTATTTTTTATTTATTTTAACATTTTAGAATTGACATCAACTGAATTCCATTTTTGGATGCTTGCCTCCATTTTGTTATCATTATATTTACCTATGGCCATATTGTCTGTGATCACTGTGTCTGTTGATGGTGTTGTAGCCTGTTGGTTATGTGACAGTGCTACTCATCTTGTCCAGTCTATAAAAAATACATTGCATAGCTTTTGATATCCTATTGTGGGAGCTTTCTCATAAACACGCTTTAGTTTATAGCTTTACAGAGGGACAGTTATTACTGAGGTAATGGAAGGACTTTTATAGCTTTCGTTTTACTTAGAGTTTGGCTTTGCTTTAATGTTTTGGCTCAGAAAAACAGTTCACTCATTTTAGTTTCTCTTATTTGACTAAGGTTACTCCCTTGATTATGACTACATTATGACTTATCCATCTCCTGTTTATTTCCTCTGGCTCCCAAAATTATGCAGCCTGTTCCAAGATAGTCTTTAGAACCTCTCTAAAAGTTTACCCATGGTCAAAGTGCACCAATTTTCTTCTAAATCATATTCAAGGACAAATTGCTCCTGTTGTTGTCTAAATCTTCAACCCCTTTACCTGATGTAAATAATTTTGGGCCCCATGTATAAACGGTGCATATGCACAAAAATGTTGTGTACACCCTAAAAACTAAACTTGTCATAAAGCCATGCAAATTTTCATGGCAACCTCACACCGTACGTATTCAAGTTTCTGCTCGGTTTTGCACGACACCCAATGTCAAAACAGTGCTATTGTTTCTGTGTGGTCTCCCTTTTTTTCAGAATCGCATCAGTGACACGGGATTTATCAAATACATTGAAATTAATTGCATATCATTTACAAATTTAATTCACTTGATTGTAAACATTCTCTAACAATATAATGGTGCATGGAATGGATAAACTATTCAAACTACTATAGCTGCTTTAGTGTTGTTAGAAGACATCGCAAATGGAAGAATTAGAAGCGAGAGCTTATTTAGAGGTGATGATGACTGGCTTCTAATTCAATGTCGATTTCCAAGAGCTAATCTCTTGGAGCTGTGTGCTGAACTGTCACCGGCTTTACAAAGGCAGACTTTGAGGAATTGTGCTCCACCTGCTCCTTTGCAATTGTTGTCCGCTCTCGGGTTTTTAGCCACAGGAGCTTTTCAACGTGAACCTGCTGACATTTCGGTATTTCACAATAATCACTGAGTTGCGTCATGCCGGCTGTATAGGGTGGTATTATTCTCTTGTTATCCAGATATATAAGATTTCCTTATACTGTGGTTGAATTGAGACATGTAAAAATGCAAATTTGCAGCAACGTCCAGTGTTCCAAATGTAATCGGAGCGATCAACTGCTATTGCAATGGTGCTGGACAAATTACATCAGCCAGGGATGAATCACCAAAAGAATGAGATGGCATTACATAATCTGTAGCAGAAGAGCCTATAAAAACGGCAGCTCCACACAGTTCCAGGTGCTTTTTCCAACTAATACAAGCAATCCTTTTAAGAAGAGCAAGTCACCTCAAAGAGCTATATAAAGAGCAGAGAATATGTTCGTTGTGGCGCTCTGTGCCAACACTACACTATTAAAGTGCCTTCAGAGAATTAATTTGCTTATGTAAATATAAAGCATTTCTTCTCTATTAATGTGATGCTCTATAGTCCACATAAGCATGTTGCATTGTGCAAGCATGTAGCATGCTACATAATGTGGCAATCAATCGTGGCTTACCCATACCTGAACAGATGATGAACCTGACCATGACCCACCAAATTGCACAGCATTACAACTTTGTTTGAATTTAATTAGCAGAAAGTAAAAGCAGGTAATCAGATGCAGCATTTATTTTTTTACCTATTCATTTCATTTGAGGTCAATATCACATAGCAAAGGCCTTGTATTCATTCCTTGGTTCATTGGCCACATCTGTTACAGCATCCACTATTGCATTTTGTAACTCCAGAACAGCATTCTTCAGCACACAGCCAGATGGTCGGCAGCGGTTTCCAAGGCAGAGATGTGTGTGCAGCTAGAGGCCGAAGATGAGATGGGCACAGCAGTGTCATCATCGCGTCCTCAGCACAGGGGTCAGCTTTTATAAAATTGTCTGAAACAGTATAAAAAGACGGTGGGCTGCAACACGCCTTTTCACAGCAACTTTGATATCCGATGACTTCTATTTTATTTTAGGCACTTTCTGAACTTGAACATTCGAGTGTCTCTACCATGCTGTATCACTCCATTAACTTCCTTTTGTTGCTTATGCTACTGCTTAAGCCAACAAGTTGTACAATTTTCCTTGCCTCCACTTCGCATTAGCTGAAATTCTTCTTTTTTCCATGTGCTTTTGCCATTGTCCTTTAATAAAACACTGAATGGAAGGGGCTATTTATATTGATTTGTATTTTCAAGTATGTGAAATTGTGGGAGGAGTCAGGGTGGGGCTGAAAGCATGTGCACAGGCATTATATTTCATGTTCATTGGGATTTATAAAGAGGAAGTGTGTGGAACTTGGCTATGCATCTGGATTTTTTTGTGCGTACGCTCATTTCCAGTTTTGTCTGTGCACCATGTTTTAGTGTGAATTTTACACACGGCGTTATACGTGAGGCCATTGATCTTTGAAATTGTAGTGAAAATGTATTTCATATAACTTATAAAGATAACAGTGATGGTCTTAGGCTTCACAGGCCATAGAATAGGCATTTAGATGACTTTGGTGTCTAGTCTACAGGGTTTTGGGTTCTATCATATTTGGAAAGTATGCTATGAAAGGTGCTGAAAGAGAACCTAGGCTCTTTTACAGTATGGCTGGACAGAATAGGTGTACTTATAAGAAAGAGTTCAATATATTTTAGTTAAAGAATAAGTTGATATGCCTGACAGGATGCAAAAACAAAGTAAAAAAATACCATTGTTGGAAGTCTGTTTCATTTATATTTTTTATTTATTTAACTCTTACTAAAGAGACCTGAACATACAGTATAAACAGTGGAGCTTATATTTAATATCAAGTTTTATTATGAAATTACTAAAAAATACTGTTACAGATTTGCAAGAGTAAGGTAAGTTAAGCTGTGTAAATGAGAGATCTTGCACATGTCAGTGTGGAAACTATGGTGTATTGTTCTGGTAACTTTGTTTTATGAAAATGTGAAAATACATTGATTGCTTAAAGAGAAAGTGAAAAAAATCAACGACAACTGGCAGGGATCTTGCCATACCGGGATGCCTGGAGAAGGGAAGGACTGGGATAAGGGCAATATCTTCCCTGGGGCACAAGAGGGCAGCACCCCTGGATAGCATCAGGGCCACGGATAAGGAACTGGGAAGCTCCACCTTGTGGTGGTCCGTGGCCACTGCAAGGGGGTGCCTGGACAGCTCCGGAGCCTTGGCATACTGCACTTCCGCTGCCAGATGTTCAGATGTTAATTAGGAAGCACCTGGGACACTTCCGGGTGCAGTATAAAAGGGACTGCCTCACTCCACTTTAGGAGCTGGAATCGGGTGGAAGAGGACGGAGCTTGCGAGAGAGGAGTGGAGGCGGCAGTGAAGTAAAGGAGAAGTGAAGTAAAAAGGACTGAGCCTTGTGAGTTCATTGTGGCTGTGTGTTGTACAGAACTAAAATAAAAGCATGTGTTTTCGGCATCTGGCTGTCTCGGTGTCTGTCTGTGTCCGGGACATCCTTCACACAGGATACTAACTTTTTGAGTGATTGGCCAATACAATGTGAGGGGTTGTGGTATATGTTGAATATGGGTTGATGTTTCTTTTCTCAAAGTAAATTGTTCTTTTTCTGAAAATTTAGTTATCGCTCACATATATTTGTTACTGTGGGGACTTTGCCTAGTGTCTGAAAACACCTCATGGACAGTGGGGAGTGCTATACCACATATGTATGCTGAGTACCACAGAAGAGTGATGGTCAAGGGCATCAGCAAAAAAGAAACTTGTATCTTCAGCAGAATCACATACTATTCTCCCAGGATGCCAAAGAAAAGTGACTCAGTAGGTTACAGTGATTCCTGATGCTCAAAGGAAGAAGGGGGTGGGGTTAGAAAAGAAAGAGAAACAGAAGAGAGTAAGTGAGGTCAAGGAGCAATGGCAAGAGGTTTCCAGATGTACTCATTGACCGATAGTAGCATATGGTTACTTGCTTGAAACTGAGGCCATGTTGCTTATTCAAGGGTGAACTTTTGAAGAATTGGCAAGATAACAACACTGTCTCACCTAACTACTACATACTTTCCTGGTCATTTTGTCTATTTTGCATACTTTCCATTTTTGTTAGTTTTGTCATCATTAGATTTGCTTAGGATGTGGAGGACTGCCATAATAGCAATGCCATAAATTGCAAAATATATAAAGGATTTAAATTGATGTAAACTATGTAATGGCTGTTTTCTCTTTTTCATGTAGATTTAGCCTTTATAGAAGAATATGTTTGTGGGAGTACAGTATAACTGTTACTACCATAAATAAGCTTTATAAGGTGTCCCTGAGGAGAAAACATATCCACAATTTATTTTATTATGTATTATGCATTTCTAACATAGGCCTAAAAAACAGGTATTGAAAATTTTAGGAGCTAGCAAGAAATATTGTAAAAGTAAAAGTAATTTTGATGATAACAATATGGTATATTACAATATTAGTCTACAGTGTATGTTAGCGATTTCAACAAAAATCTTGCCAATAAATATCCAACCAAGAGTACATCAGAAAAGTTCTGAAAGAGATTTTAAATATTAAGATCCGGGCAACATAAAACCAAAACTCTTAGTTTTTACAAATTTAATCATTGTTTGTCATTGATATCTATAGACATTTTTTCCAGCATAATTTATATGTCACTGTGTGAATAATGATGTCAGAGAACTAACAGTGAAATACATTTGCCTAAATTGCATCTGAGATGACTAATCACTACCTTATTAATTTGAATCAGGTGTGTTGTACGTAGGTAGAATTTAACAAATACATGGAAGAGCTATAATGCTATGATGAGAGATTTCAGAACCAAACCTGTATTGTTTTGTTTATCTCACAAGACAAAAAGCAGATCTGAGAGGTTTCATTCACACCACACTATAACAGAATGCTCCTAAGCCACTTTCAATGGAACAGTTTTCAAGTGTTTTTGGTTGAATGCTTGTTCCAATGAAATCAATGGTAATGAAGGTAGAGTGCAGGTAAAGGAAAGCAAAGGAGAGTTTTGGAAGTACTTTGATAGGAAGTCAATATCTCTTCATGGATAAAGCTGCTCATTGAAACTAGGAAAAACAACGTAGTCCTGCACACAGATGCATTGGCCTTCTGATGACAACTATAGTGAGACAGATTAAGGCATGTAGCTTGCAATCAAGTGATGAGAATTTAATAAAAGTCATAGGTATGGATTTAATTTTTGTCAGGTAAAGTTTAGCCAAATGTTTAACCAAATGCGAAGAATGGTAGTGCAGAGCTCTTCCTCACAGTGCCATATAGGATTTGCATGTGTCCACGCATTTCTGAATTGTTCTATATTATTAAACATATTGAATTGAGTGGACTCAATTACTCAATTATTGTTTTACAATTGAATAATTAAAATGTTTCAGTCATATTATTAAATTAAGAAAATATGTTTAGTCCTTTTTGAAGTAAATAACATCCACCCTCTTTTTCTATCTCCAATCTGAGCTCCTGGGTAAACACTGGCTGCTGTGCCACCAGATCACACTGCTTCAGAATAGTTTGAGCAAATAACTGGATTAAAGCTAAACATATATTTTATTAATATATTTCTATTACTGGATTTCACTGCCCTTTTCTGCTTGGCTGTTCAACTGAGCCCTGAAATGATTGGCACATGTCCACCATGTGTGCTTCTTGCTTAACACCCAGTATTGCTTCAGTAATCATTGGCTGTCAGTGACCCTTAACTGGGCAGATTAAAGTTACCCTCAGCCTGTGCAGGATTAACTATATATGAATACAATGTACGTTCAGTTCTTTTGAGTTGATTCCCGCTCTGCACGATAAATCCTCCTTACTAGCTGATACTAAATGCTGGATCACATGGTTGCATGCAGGCATGTTCTTTCTTTTTTTTCACACTATAAATGCTTATGTGCTTATCAACCCATGTGTAATCTTGGAATTTTTCAGGATGTTTTCATAAATAGAGAGTTCATAATTGTCCTCTTGACTCCCTTTGCTGCATAACTAAATAAACCAATATGTTCACTTATGATGCTGATGACACCTGCTCTACACTGCTGTGATTGCCAGGATTAAAAAGCATAAATGTCAAAGAGGACATTCTGGAAACACAATAATCACCTTGCAACACAACACCTCAGAGCCTACAAAATGAAAATGATGTCATTCATATTCCCTATAAAATGCTTCTTTGAACACGCTAGAAAAATACTTGAAAAACACCCATAAAAGCATGAAAATTTATAAAAATTGCTTTTTTAATAAAATTTTCCATTTTAAATTATTCATGCAATGTTTGTGTGGATTTTATACAAGTACTCCTTTTTCCACATCCCAAAAAAAGTATTTGGTTAATGATAAGTTTACAGTGACATTATTGTCACATGTACAGAGTAATTCATACTTGCATGTGTTACTTATCTTGCAACCTGTTGCCACTTTCCTTGATAAATGAGAATATTAACCTTACCTCAAAACACCTGTCTTCCGTATTTCAAAAATCTCAGGGCAATATCAGTATTGCATAGAGTTCCAAAATGTACCTCCTTATAATGCCTGTACTCTTAGTCAGCCACACCTTCCAAGAAATGTACAGTAGTTTAACAGGCATGGTTGATGTATCTTTAACATTTTGTTCCATGTATGTGAACTTTTTTCTCAGATGTTTCTAAGGTGAAATGTAATAAACAACTGTAAATAAGTGAGCATGGAAGCAAGTGTGCCCTGTGATGAAGAGTCCTGGCCTGGCTTGGTTTCTACCTAGCACTCAGTGCTGCCAGGATAAGCTCTGGATTTTTTCCAATTCTGAACTGGCCTAAAGGAGTTGGATAATGGATAGGTGGATGGATGTAAATACTTTAACCTGTACCATCATATTTCATTGTCAAAATTCCATTCCATCTTCTCTCTTATACACTATATTGTCTTAACTTCCAATGTCTCATAAACGTTTTAGAACATATTACATAGTAAAATATGCAGTATGTTAAAGTTCTGTTTAAGGTTCTATTTAAGTCTTTCTTTTATTCCAGTTTGTGCTTATTCCTAACAAGCTGCCAAAAACAATGTGTTACTTGTTATTACTGTAAAGCTAAAAAATCTGATGTGGCCAGGACATGACTTTCTCCATATGTACATGATACAGTATATGGTGTAGATTTACCAAAATATGTGCAAGATGCAATACCACTGAAATTTTTTAAGTCTGCCTTAAAGGCAAAAATGTCAAGATTATTTACCAAAAGCACACAATGTAATCAGTGTTCATTTGCAATAAGAGTTTAGCTTCTGTTACTATTATGTTTGAAAATTCTGGACTTTAAAAGCTCAAAATGTGTGTTTTGGATTAAACTCAAAATTCACAAAAGTCTCTTTTTTGAAATGTCTTAAATGTGGATGCCAAATTTTGTGAAGTTCTAAGCATTGACTTGGTTGCTTTTACCAGCTTTAAAAACATTTTGAACTTTAAAAGCTTGGAGATGAATTGTTGGAATTCTCAAAAAATGTAAGCATCTCTTCAGACTAATGGATGCAAGTTGTCCACAAAATTTCTTTTGATTCAGTTAATTCATTATCAGATTACAAATTTCATATTTGTACCAGAAACACACAGATACACGAACAGACTTCTTTCAAAAAACACTCAGAAAATGTTCTAGAGATACCAAAGTGTGTTTTTCCATTGAAGACCCATATAGCCTGTGACACCTCTGGTATCAATACAGGTAATAGTTGGAGGGATTTTGGATGTGTTGCTTTTGACGAAGTTTCTATTTTTATGTAGAAGAAGTAGTCTATATGATTGAATTTGAAGTATAACAGTTCAAACACAATTGTATTATCAATATATACAGTATAGCTCTAAATGTCATAATACCTACTGACTTTCATATATTGAATACTGTGTAGGCTAAAGTAGGCCAAAATCAGTGGGTATCATCTATAGGTGTGGCAAATAAGAGTTTTTCTGTGTTAAAATGTGTTCTGTATCTTTAAAGAATTGACAATAGTTAGTATTGACTGGAGTACAGAGCAAAGCATGCAGAGACGATTTTAAGTAAGATTTTCTTTCCCTGGCTAACCAGTCAGGTGTGGTATTGTGAACTTTTTTCTCTTTCCAGTATGCTGGTATAAAATATTTCCAGCTCAGTAACAGACTTGAAAGATAAGTAGTGCCATACTTCCTTAAAGTTCAGATGTCTGTAGAATCAGCTTTTTAATGCATGGCTGTTTTGAATTACATATAAGTCAGGTTAACATTATGTCTGACTTCTTAAAGAAGAATTTAGTAATATATACAGTATATGGTCTGAAAAAGAACTTTAAGAGGACATTCTTTCGGACAATATTAATTCTCCTGCCTAAAGTAAGTTGGATTTAGGACCATCCTTTAACAGCTTGTCTTCTACCATAATAAAGATCTATCTGTCTATCTATCTATCTATCTATCTATCTATCTATCCAGGGCTCATAAAATTTCAAAATCCCTGGTAGCTCTTTGTGCAGCCACTCTTTACATTTTGGTAGCGTGAAAAAATTTTTACTTGCCCTAACAAAAAACACAGTTTATTAATGTTGAAAGTTAGATATAGTCGAAAAATCTATCAAAACATTTATTTTATAAACACAAATAGCAACAATCGTACATAAATTACTCAACAATCAGGTAACAATCATCAACATCAATCAACATAAATATGCATTCGGTTCTAACTGAATTGAAACTTGTATGAGCAATATGATGAATTTAAACATGAATCAGTCTGCGTCAGATTCTAAATCTGAATAATCTCAACTGAAATCACAAATGAGAGAGTGCCATTTGATGGTGGTTGCACCTTTTCCAGAATGTATCCAGGAGCCAATTGTCTTGTCAGGGCAAAAAGTTTTAAATGAATCCCCATTTATGGAGAAATGCGTGAGGTCATTCAGTGTTTCACACTATAGAGAGGTACAGTATGATGTTTTCGGTCAGTTCATGCAAGAAAATCTTCTGTCACACATGGCTGTAGATGGACTAAGTGTTCACATTAGTTTTACCAGTAGCAAGATATGAGAGAGGTGTTCTGGATTCTCAATGAGAAGATCTCTGTACAGGCAATCTAGCTTGATACCCCGGTGCTGTGAAAGTCACATTTTTATATCTATCCATTCTTGTGGAATTCATTCCTCATTTACAAAACTGGTATATAATTTAATCCACCTCTTCATGCCCATAATTTTCTAGTTCTTCTTTGAAAAGGGGAAGAGTGGAAAGGTCAAAAACTTTGAAACAAGAGATAGGCTTTTACTTAACTGGATTGTCAATAATTTTGTGAAACTCTGCACCAAGGATGTCTTTTGTCTGTGCTTTCACTTATTCTAGCAGGTCATTGGCTTTTTGTGAGATGAGTTCCACAGTACCACATGCTACCCTCATCTTTTACTATGAATTTTGTTTCCAAGGCTTTCTGGTATTCTCCTGGTCTTGTTCTCAGGCTGAGTAAGTGTGATGTTTAAGATGTCATACCGAAAATCAGTACTGCACTTAGATAAGATAGTATTGTAGTTCAACATGAAATGTAGGAAGCAAACACACTTCTTGGTCTTCATCTCCTATACCACACCCTTTGCTTTGACAGCATCCTTTGACTTAACATCACCTTCTTCAAGGCCCATGTAAACTGTATGAAGACCCTGAAGGGACATAGGCAAAAAACAAATCCTTTTAAACTTTAGCAGGAGCACCAGAAAGTTTTGTGTGCACACATGAACCTGCAAAGAACTTTTTTGTTTGCAACATGTCCCTTTAGTGGCTCCGTAAAACTGAATCACTTAGAAACAATAAATAATATAATTTAATAACCCCAGGATGTTGGGTTACTGATTTTGCAAGCTGTGCTATCTATCTATCTATCTATCTGTCTATCTATCTATCTATCTATCTGTCTGTCTGTCTGTCTGTCTGAAATTGCATTATGTTTAATGAGATCTTTGTTTTCTTGTAATCATAATTCACCATTCTTTGAACTGTCCTGATACAGTCTGTGAAAAGTGATCTAGGTTGGTCTGACATTAAAAATAACAGGAAAAGCATGCTCTTATTTATATTAATTTTAAATCTGGAGACCTTAAGAAATTCATCTATAATGGGAAAGATGAGTATGGGACTGAAATATAAGTAGCCCAATTATTGGCATAAAGAGTTGTTATCTGTTCCAGCCCTTTCCATATCATTCCTTTTATGTCTGACTACTTAAGGAAATAAATAACTCGGAGTTCAAAAGCAATCACAGAAAATAATTGGTTATAATGAACACCCTTTCTATATATATTTTTACAGTCAGTGACCGAGGTCTGCATTCCTGTGGATATCTCAGGGGATCTGACTCAATATTTTTCAACACAGTACTAAAATTAAGAGTAGTCATTAGACTTAGACCAGGTTTATACTTCACGCAACATGACTCATGCTCCTGCAGACACTACTACTATGCATTTTTATACTTGTGCGAATACTTTACGTAAATCTGGAAGATTCCACCAGGCGGCAGTGCGAGATATCATCACAATGAGAAAACGCTCGACTTCGCTGTGTTGTGAATTGCCTGAAAAATCCATTAAATTCCGAGGGCACCTTGCCACAATATCTTTGCAAAAGATGGATGCTTAATGATTACATCCATCAATAAATGGATGCTGCCATTGTAGCAAGCATAGTGCATGAGGCAGAAACAATCCCTGAATGGGGCATCATCTCATCACAAGATGAATACAAGCACACACATACACTAGCGTCATTTTAGCATTACCAAATCCCCAAGCCTGAATGTCTTTGGAAGGAAACCGGAGCACAATGTGGAAACCCACCAGGAAAACATACAAACTCCATGCATAGAACACCAGGGACATGACTCCCTGTGAGGCAGCAGCGCTACCACTCCGTCACCACATGTGTAATTATTAACAGCATTCATTATTTAAATGAAGTTAACGACTTATCTGTAAAATTTAATATTCATACTTTAATGCATTTCATCATGAAAGTGATAGGATTCTAAATGTGCAGAGAGCTGGAATATCATACATTTAATGTGTTCTTTGTGGTAATTGCTGCTTGCTTCTGTAGTCAGTGCAGGAAGAAGCCCCAGAAGCATGTAGCGATTGACGTTTACAATGGTTTACTTTAATAACAAAATAAACTACGAGGTTAAAGTGGAAATTTTGAGATTAAAGCCGAAATTTCTACTTTAATCACAAAATAGACCTTTTCACTGTGTCACTAATTTTTTTTGTCTGTGGCTCAAATATGCTGCCTTACATTCTGATGCTGTTCTGAAGGTGCAAAAAAAACAAAGATGGCACAGAAGGTTTTATGAGAAACCTTTAAAATGTATCGTGCCTTTATGATAGGAAATACGTGACTCTTGAATATAAAAGCACCACAAATGCATTTGTATATCAGTATTTTGCTTTGCCACATCGAACCATTCATCAAACATCGAAGCACGCACATTCATCCTGTAGGATCTGCAAAGCAGCTTGGTGTCACATTTTGACAGTAAACAGAGACTCTGGGCCTCATGCATTATGCCATGCGTAAAATTCACACTAAAACATGGCATACAGTCAAAAGTGGGAGTGTGCACAAAAAAAATAGCACACGTGCACATGCCTGCCGTCCAACCCCTACTACTCCCATAATTTTGCATATTTTAATATGTAAATCAATATACACCTTCCATTTGGCATTTGGTTAAAGGATAGTGGCAAAAGCACTTGAAAATAAGAATTTCAGCGAATGCGAAGTGGAGGCAAGGAAAAAAGTACTATTACTTGGCTTAAGCAGTGTTATAAACACCAATAGGAAGTTGATTGAGTGATACAGAGTGGCATAAACTCAAAAGTTTAAGTTCAGAAAGTTGCAGAGTGCCTGAAATAAAAATAAAATGGTCAGCTATCAAAGTTGCTGTGAAAAGTCGTGCTGTAGCCCACTGTCTGAGTGTCATACGGAAGCATATTAAGGTACAGAGAAAAGAAGAAAAAATAGGGACACAGTGAAAAAAGGTCGAAATAATAGGTCCACCTTAATCTCATATTTCATTTTGTCATTCAAGTAGAACATCATAAACGTAATCTTAAAATCAATGTTTAATTTACTAGAGTTTCTCAGATTCCATTGTAACTAAAGTAGCACGTTAAATGCTTCATATTCTATGCATTCTTCTATGTGCTCTATGTGTGTGAATCACTACGTGGTTTCTCTTACGCCGACAAGGGCACAGGATACATTACATTCATGATATTACAGCTCTCTGAACAATTTAAATAGTAAGAATACATTACATTCATGACATTACAGCTCTCTGAACAATTTAAATAGTAAGATGTTTAATTGATATAATTTTGATGATGAAGTGAATTAAAGCATGTATTAAACATGGGGCAACGGTGGTACAGTGGTAGTGATGAGCTGGTGCCCCGTCCAGAGATTGTTCCTGCCTCCCGCCAGATAGTTGCTGGGATGTGCGTGGATGTGCGTGACCCTCGATGAAATAATTTATTGCAGCAGTACTATCTCTTTCAAATGTACCAACCCCCAATTCCTGTCCTTTCTTTTCTTTTACCACGTAACCAGTCGCCACACAATAAGCTTTGTAATAAATGTCAAGCCATCTGTAAGCTTAGAATGCAGATTCTTCAAAACTTTTATTGAACATTGAAATATCTTAGTAGTATATGTTTAATTATTCCATCCATCTATCCATCCAGGGTCATGCTAGGCCCAGCAAGCATACAGCATGAGGGAGGAGCGATCCCTGGACGGGGTGCCAGCTCATCGCTACCGCTGCGCCACCGTGCCCACACATTTAATTATTAACAGTATACATTCTTTAAATGAAGTTAAAAATTTATCTGTGTAATGTAATATACATATTTTAATGTATTTCATGTTAAAAATGATATCAAGAGCTCCAAGAAGGTAACGCTTAGAAATATAAATCGACTCAGAAGCCAGTCATCATCATCTTTAAATATGCTCTCTCTTCTATTGAATTGAATTGAATTCCTTTATTGTTATTGTATGGTACAAAGAGATTCAATATGCAAATCCTCTATAAGCTTATTTTCCCTATAAAATGATAAAATAATAATAATACAATAAAAATATGAAAGTGTAAGTACAATATACATGTACATATAGTGCAGATAGCGCAGATGGTTCATAAGGTGGCTCAGGTTGTGCAATATTACAACTATAGTGCAATTTTACAATGAGGTAATTGTACTTATAAGTACAAACAGTTCTACCAGGAGCACTTGATGGACTGATTGAGTGTATTCATAGTTCTTGGGATGAAACTGTTTCTGAACTGCGAGGTCCCTGTAGGAAAGGCTCTAAAGCATTTGCTGAATTGGGGAAGTTCAATTAGACTGTGCGCATGGCTGAGGCATGTGTGCTATAAATGTTCTCCAGGGCTAGATGCTGTATCCCGATAATCCTCTGCACTCTTGACACCATCCACGCTGTAGACCTTTCTGATCACCTGTTGTACAGCTGTGATTCCACACTCAGATACAATGGGTTCAAATACTCTGAATGGTGTACTGAGAGTAACAGCGCTAAAACAGCTATTGTATTTGGAATATTTTGGCCATTCCGTGGACCATTATATTGTTAGAGGTTGATTACAATCAGTGGCTTAAATTTATAAATGATATGTGGTTAATTTCAGTGTATGTGATAATGTCGCATAAGGGATGTGAATCTAAAAAAGAAAGAGAAACCACACAGGAACTGTAGCACTGATTTGATGCTGGGTGCCACCAATATGCAAAGCAGAGCAGAAAACATGCGTACGCAATGGCTTACGCTGCCGTGAGAATGTGTGGCTTACGGCAAGTTTAGTTTTTATACATCACAATCTGATAGTTAAAGCGTGCGTACAAAACATTTTTGTGTGCATGCACCGTTTATTTATGAAGCCCTCTGACATTATATCTCAATTTGAACACAGTACGTCCCCCAGTTTTTCACTTTTATTTGCTGGTAATTTTTTATCAAGATACTTTTAAATTTATTTAAAATGCAACCAAGATATTCCTAGTGTTGCTAATGGCTATTACTGCTTGAAATTACTCAGTTTTAATTTAATATTCATATATTACTGCAAAGCCCCATTTTCAGCAGCCTTTCCTTCAGTGTCCTAATGGTTGAGTTCCTTTGCTTATCCTTAATTAGTCATGTTTAAATGCTAATTGGTTATTAGAGAAACTTTTTAATTCCATTAGCACTACCGAAACCTGTTATTCCGCTCAATAAAGCAAGTCATTTGTCTTTCCTTGAGTTGCAAGGTACTGGCATTAAGTTCAGTGTTGGGTTTAAAAATGGCATAACCAGAACAGCTTTCTCAGGAAACATGTCAGTCTTTTTTTTGTCATAATGAAGGTTATTCCATGTGATGTCTTAAGAAACTGAAGATTTCATATAAAGGTGTCTGTTACTGTCTTGAAAGAAGAGGGAAAACTGGAATTAGCCAAAATAGCATAAGAAGGGGAAGACGATCCGGAAGCACAACTGCATAAGAGGACATCAGAGTCTGTTATTTGAGAAACAAATGCCTTGCAGGTTCTCAGTTGGCTTCTTCATTAAACACATCCTAAATACCAGTGTCATCTGCAACAGAGAAAAGATAATTCCATTATGCTGAAAATAATACACTTTTCCAGTCATCTCATGTCCTATTGTCTGTATTCTTTTGCCTATTTTAATCTTTTCTTTTTATTTGGCAGATTCAGTTTTTTTAAACTCTGCCTCTAAGGCCAACATCCCAGATTCATTTGGAATAATCTTTTTACTGTTGTAGATGACACAACAGAAATCTAAATCTAGATTTACTACTTAATTAAAGTCTTCAGTCATTATGAGGTTATGAATGCTCATTTGAACATTTGAACTTAATCCTTTATCACCCATACTCAGTACATATACTATACCGGTAATGGCGCACACCACGTTATATTTGACTTGAGCATTCATAGTTTTCATACTCTTTCTCTGTACATTTAGCATTCGTTGGCTCAGAGGTTGATGCGCCTCCTGCTTCCTGAGCAGCTCTTCTTTACTCGACCCTTGCAGCCCGCTTCTTCTCTTCTTTCTTCTGCATCTTTGTGCGTTAAAACTAATTAAGTCAGTGTTTGTGTTGCAATTACTCAGTAGTTTTTCTGTAATTTTTCACTTAAGCTGGTACTTGAGACAGATTGAAGACTTAAGAATGATTTAAGATATGAAGAGGTAGGGGAAGTGACGGCGAAGGTGGTGGGGATGAGAACGGCGCCCGTATGCATTAGCCGCATGGCCGCTCTGCTGGCAGCTGCCGATAGTTAATTCTACAATAAAATAAAATAAAAATAAAAAGAGGAATAGTCTTGGAGGTCAATCATTACTCCGAAAGCGTACAGTAGAGGTGACGTAGTATATGTGTAGCAAATTTCAGGTCAATTGTTTTGCGAGCTACAGGTGATTTAAAATCCTGGATGGACAAATGGACAACCACAGTAGCATATTATATAAGAAGATATTAGAAAAAAATGACCATTCTTCACCATAATGTGTGTAAAATTCACTGCAAACCTATTTAACAAATGTATTTTTATAAGGCAGAAATTGACATGTTAGATTATTTGGTAACTCCAAACCGGCCTGTTGTAAATTACTGTGGTTGTGTACCTGAGTGTAGCCAGTTATACACTGGCACTTCATCCTAGGCTGGTGTCTGCTTTTCCTATCAGAATAATTTCTGTCCCATTGTAAATCTGGATAGCATCTGTTTAAAAATAAATGGATTAATGATTTGTAATTAATCTTAGGAACAGATATTTATTTAATACAGACAATTAATATTTCATGACAAATACAGAAAAATGAAAAAGCTAAGTGGTTTTTGTAGCTTGATAATATTTGTATTATTTGTCTATACCGTATTTTTGATCATGTGCAGAGTTTTCTTATGACTTTTTTGAATTTGGTGACTTACAAGCATACTAGAGCATACTACATTAAGTAATTTACAGTATTTATAGATGTAACAATGTACATTTTCAAATTTAAATGAGTGTTTTATTAATCAGTCACTTAATAACAACTTCCACATGATGTATCATAACAAACTATGACAGGAAGGTCACCAGTGTGGTTTAAGTTTATAGTTCTTTTCTAAAATCTTTAAAAACTGGATATTATGTTAATGTATGGAAAATCCAGAGTTTAAATGCAGTTTTAATGTAAATGATTTGCATAGTTTTAATGTAATGAGATTGAATTAAAGTCAATGTATAATTACCAATCAGCTGTACAATAACTTTAAAATATAGGAAATGAGATCCTTCCTTTAATATGGGAAGTGGCATCCTGCACATCTTCTATAATAGTGTGATGGCCAGTGTGACTTTCTATGCTGTATAGTGCTGGTCTGGCAACATCACTTTATTAGACGCCCACCAAGTCAACATACTAATTAAAAGGGCAAGCTCAGTTATAGGACACACTCTGGATCCCTTGGAGGAGGTAGTGAAGGAGAGAAGTAAAACAAAACTAAGTGCTATTATGAACAATGCTGCAAATCCTCTCTCTGGCACACTAACATTGAGAACTTTCAGACAATTAATTATTTAGCAGAAGTGCATCAAGAAATGCTATTGATGCTCCTTTATATCAACAGCAATATGTCTACATAATGCCTCACTGTGATTATAACATTCAAGTCAAAACTTTCCTTTCTTTTGAATTTTCTTGCTTTATAGTCATTCTGCTATGTACAGGGTGGTCTAGATCTAGTTATGCAATTTTCATTACGCTATAACTTATTAAGTTTATTACATAGAGAATTCCCAAAAAATTATTTTTGTTGCCGATAGATGGCAGCAACCTGCCCTGCATTCCAAAATGGCGGTGGAGACGGTTTTCAAGTTGAACAGCAATTATTTTGTCTTGTATTGTTTTCCTACATTGCATTAAAAGTTGCATAATTAGATCTGGACCACCTTATACTCTTACCAAAGAGTGTGTGTGTATATTTGTTTATTTATTTACTTACTTATCTATCTATTTATGTATTTACTTATCGAAAGATCTTCTGTAAAACTCCAAATTTTCCCCAGGGGACATCTAATTGGTACAGTAAAACACAGTAGCAAATTTCATTGCTGCCAAATTAGTAATACTTTGTATTTGGGGCTGGCAAGTTGCCTTCAGCTTGTTTGAAAAAAAAAGTTTTGTTGGCATGAATATAGTTTTATATGGAAGAAATTAAAAGTAATATAATTACTCCTGCTTGGTTTGTCATGGAAAGAAAATCTTGCTCCATTCCTCACTTATTTGTTCCTCACTTTGTTATCCAGTCATCAATACTTATCATAGGCTTACCAGACATCCATTTGTGCTAATGACACACCTGGAGCTTCACTGTATGACAGTTTTAAAATTCAAACCTATTTATCTTAGACAGTGTTTAATTAATGGAATTTATCACGTATCTGGACCTTCAGAGATCTCTATAATGACAATATGCTTGGCACCTTTTGACCATCTAAATCTTAAATATGGAATTCCCTGAGCACACATTTTTTTATTTACAAGTTAGACTCTTTGTTAAGATGAAGATATGTAAATTTCTTAATCTCCCATCAACATTAACACTATAAAGCAATAATACAATGGATTTAATTTATTCATTCATTTTTAGTCATATGTATTTGTACACTGTTCATCCATCTGTGTAAAACGTCCTGTAATTCGTCTTAAAACTTTGCATTTTACAAAATCTAACTGTGAATGATGCAGTCTAATACTGGCCTGTCAAGGTCATGTGTTTTGGGATTGTCATGAATTAAACTCATTTATATTTGCTTATCTAACATTGTTGGATGTGGTATTGTTCTAGGGTAACACTGGACGAGATAAGCATCTGGAGTGATAAACTCACTGTGATTTCCTATGCTACACTGATTGCACATCAATTAATCTTGTTTAGCCGGAAGAATCTTAACATATCTTTCACAGCCCAATGAGAAAACAATATATTATCTTAAACTACACAAAAGTTTTTTGAGAGGAATGGTGCAAATGTTTTAAAGAATTTGGCAGGCATTCATTAGTGTTAGTGTTATTTTAAAACAAGTCTGTTTTGCCTATGCCTTTGTTATTATTTTACTTATTGCATTTTCGTTTATTTGAAGAACTATTTTATGATAGTCCTTTTAGATGAAATTAATATTTTCTTTGAATATAAGTGGGGCTTTAAGTGTCAATTATGATCCATTGCATTGTACTTCATTTTTGAAAATGTTATATTGATTGTATTTTTAGGTTGGATTGTGTTTTATGTATTGTAAAGTTATCTTTGTAATGCTGTATGTCTGATTGCTTTGTTAACATTTGTGCATTGTAATGCAATATACAGTAATCATTTTATTTTCTTATTAATTATCTATATAGTATTGTTTTAAAGATAATATTAGGTTATTTACTGCACATGTCTATACCATGTGTAATGTTGATTTTAAGTAAATGCAGCCATATTGTTTATAATTGCATAAAGCAATTTTAGATGGCTGGGATTTTGCTTTTCCACATTTAAGCCGGATGTAGAAGACATACATTTTTATATTCTTCATGCTATTAATCATTGTGTAGTGCAGGTTTTGTAAGTACAAAGTTACAAAACATCATAGCATGAATCACTGTTGTATTTGCAGTGTACTATTGACACAGAGTATATGCAGTACAATTCTAACTAAATCAAAGAAGCAGATTATACTGAACAGCATATAATGCAAAATATACTTTTCTATAATACAATGCAGGGTAGATCAGTCAATGCAGGTAGTCTAATCCAAATGTTATTTGAGATTGGCTTTTAAAAATGCAAGCTCTTTACTAGTTGGTAAAAAATGTCATTCATCCATTATAAAGCACCTATTCTTATAGGCTACATTACATCATAAAAAAGGTCAGTGCATTTATTGGTAAAACATGGTTGGATTGCTGGCAAGAACTATAGATAACACTATCATTACTGCAAAATAATTCAAGCATCTAATCTTGTAAATGAAGTGAGTTCCACCCATGCCTTGTACTTTCCACTGCCATGCTAGGCAGTTTGGTATGACTATCATGAAATTCAATCTGTTTTCATCATAAAAAGGTATTGGGCTAAATCATTGACATTATCTTTTGTCATATGAAAAGGTATCAAGCTAAACTCCTCTGTGCTGTTTTGATAAAGAAGGCAACAAGAATGTAAAAGGAAAAGATATACAAATATACATCAGTGCACTATATATAATTATCACATTTCATTTTAACTTTGTGTGCTTAATGTTTTACAGTTACAGTACATCCGTCTATCTATATTTTGAATGAAAGTTTTCAATGAAAATATCTTTGGGAATCAAACTTCAATCCATCATTGATAACAGACTAAATTTGATCATAACAAAACAAATTTGTAGGAAGTGGAAGACATAGCTTTTCTTTCTTACAAAACTCAACTGTTTTGAAGTGGACAAAACCATAATGACACTGTATTATCAATTCTTTATTGACTTTTTTGTTTTTTTCCTTTAATATGCTGGTTTGGCAACCACAGCATTAAGAATGTAAACCATCTTAACAACATTGTTAAATGTAAAATTATTGGTTTGCAGCAGACCTCTCTCACTGAACTGTACCACAAACTGTTTAGAAAGAAGGTTGACTCAGTTCTGTCAGAGAGTAACCTTCCTCTTTTTCACAAAATTTCAGTTATTGCCATCTGACTGCAGGTTTAGGTTTCTAAAGGTAAAGTGCAACATATTTAAGAACTATTATCTCTAGAGCAATGGTATAAGCAGTTTAGATTCTGTTACTTGTAGGGATTCTACTAAATGCTAAATTTTAAATTATTGCTTTGTTTACTGTTAAAAGTAATTATTCTTCATTGATCTTGAGTGTGTGTATATAGGATAATATTGGCTGTCAGTTGTTGAATCTTTCTTTATTTTATTGGATCTGTGCAAAAATGCTATATATTGTTGTACTTTCCAGCTGCATAACCTCTAGAGTAATAGCCTACCTTATTTAACCTAAACTCATCCTGGCAACTTTGAACACAAGGCAATAATCACTACTCCAAATGAAACATCATACATACACGGCTCTTGCTTTTATACATTGATCTTTTCATTTTCTGTATCTCCTTATTCCAAGCCAGGGTCACAAGGGGTTAGAGATTGTTCCGGTGGCAGTTAATGTAAAGCATGATCCAATCCAGGGTGAACTAGATTAGTTTCAGTAATTAATCTAATGTGTACATATTTACAATGTTTAAGGAAGCAGAAACACTTATTTAAAAAACATATGGATACAAAAAAAGTTAAAAATCTCGTGATTGGATTGCTACTGTACCATAATGTAAGAATTATTATAATTTGCCAAAAAAATGTATATTTATTTTATTTCATTTAAGATTTGGCATCAGTTGTGCATCAGCTATAATTCTTTGAAGAAATGAAATTAAACATTTCACTCTAGCATACTTGGTATGCCATTGTCTTTAGACCTTTAAGTGATAGCAAATATAATTCAACCAGAACATGTAAGATATGGTGTTTTTGATTTGGATTTGTGTTTGCCTTGCACAATTTATCTGACATAATTTGTTGAGGTGCATCTGCTTATGACACTGGTTTTAATAAAGCAGTTGAAAGCAACAGCCTTCAAATGAATGTGACACAGCTGTATCACAAAAATGGGTTTCTCTGCATGGACTAAATAGATTAATCGAAGTGAAAGCAAAATGGAATCCAGTTCACACTGTAAATACAGAGAAAAAATCACTTGTGACTGCACAAACACCTATAATAGCAGTCATTAATAAAACTTCTTTTCTTTTTAAAGGTCTTAAAAAAAACAAAACTTGGTGTCACTTGGCCTGCTTGATACTTCGCAGTGCTGGATGCCAGTGGAATGCTGCAGGCAGGAGTAGGCATTGAAGGAATGGCATACAGATAAACTAAATTAATTTTTCCTTTTTTTGAATTATAGTAACATGAAAACGTAATACAATTGGGCCTTGGTATTTATTTTTCATTATAGTTTACTGTTTTAGGCATTGTCTGTCAGACTAGTAGGCAAAGCTGCAGTATGTGTTGGCTGAGGTAGCTATAATTAGCATTCTTGGCATTGGAACAGCTGTTTAAAATTGTGATTTTAAAGCTGCTATAATGATAAAAGCAAAATCGGATGTATGACAGTAATTTTATGTTGCCAATAGTAAGAAGAATCCAGCTTGTGCTTGCTATAATAGATGTTTTAAAAGTTCAAGCATAAAGCAATGAAAATTTAGAGTTCTCAGGTTTAAAAGAGAACATTAAAGGCATCAGAAACAGAATGGTATATTTTGGGTGCCAGAGAAGTATTTAATAATCTATCCTTATCACAAATTTTGTTACAATATCAGAGGGCAATATAAATATTTGTTTCAAAATGCATTGTGAAGGGTTATGTTTAATAAACAAAAGCTTCTCTGTTTTACTAATGATAATACAAGCTAACCCTCCAAAATATACATAGACTTCAATAGAATAGGTCCTAGAAGTGTTGTGTAAAAATCAGTGGTAAACAGAGAGTGTGGAGTAGGATGATGACAAAATTGGTAGTAAAATAAACTCTTCTTTTAAATTTGAATGTCAGTTTTTGCTTCAATTATATTTGAATAGTGAAATTCAATCTGACAGCCCTAGTCTGTATGTTTGTTTTTTTTCCTAGGTGCTCTGGTTTTCCTCCCACATCCTAATGATGTGAGTGTAAGGTTTATTGGCAATTCTAAATTGGTCATGTATGGGTATGTGTGAGTGGGCCCTGCAGTGGACTGCAACCCCTTCCAGTGTTGGATCCTGTCTTGTGCCTAATACTGTTGGGATAGGCTCTGTGATTCTGAACTGGATTAAGCAGGTTTGAGAATATTATATTGTTATGCTATTTCATGTGCATCATTTGGTTATTGCTATTAGTTGTTTTGAATTCTGAAACAGATGATTCTGTAAAGACATTTGTCAGTGGTTTTCAGATTCATGTTTTGTACACTTTTTTATGTACTGGATCTCAATAAGCTATAGGCTATTTGTTAAAGATCATTGTTTTTTTGTCTTAATACAAAAAGAAGAAGAAAACATGTATAATGCAATGGCTATTACAAGTTTATGTGGCTTGCGTGTTTTCTTGACTTTTTTGCTGAGGAGAAATAGGTGTGTCATATTTTGTCCAGTCTTTTCACAGTATAAAATATAGCTCTAGATGAAAGTGGATCTGAAGTTGGTAGGCATTAAGAACTGTTGTATTTATTCAGTTTAAGAATTGCAAAAAAGATCCCATCTATTTTTTACAAATGATCTTTGTGAGGTAGTAGCACCTCCATTCTTACTAATCAGATCTGAGCTCAGTATCCATGTATATCTGCAAACTGGACAGCCTGGACATTTTACTGCTACTATCTCTTTATTTTTTGTATTGCCCTTATATGATGCATCATATTTTGTCATTTTATATTTTATCACCTTATATTTGTTTTGTATTCTGTGTTGTCCTTGTACAGTATGTTGCACCAATACTATCAAGAAAAATTCCTAGTACACATTAGTATACTTGGCCAATAAAGTGAACTCGGAGTGAATTCTGATGTTGTAAACCATTGATGATTGTCAATTCTATTCTACCCTACTGAGTTTTATAACACTGAATGTTAATCAAAGATGCAAAGATAACTGCAAACATTCATCATGGTTACACCTGAATTAATGTTGGAATGTTGGGGATGGCTCCTATTCCCCCTGCAACTAAGTAAAATTCCCAATTCTGAAACACATTCTTCTGTTTAGTTTATTATATAACTTAATATTCCTTAGAATTGGTAATAGTGCAGTTAGACATGTGGCGTAAGTAAACATAAACTTTTTTTATTGCCACTATAATGGTACAAATATTGTAAAAGTAGAGACTTAAAAAAACAAGTGTTATTAAATACTTATTTTAAAATAAATGCTTTTCTCAGTGGTTCATCTCCAGTATTCTGTATACACAGTATACAAAAAACACACTTTTAATTGTATTGGCAAATTTCTTTCTTTATTCTTTGGAAAAATATTGTTTTTTCTAATTTTACTGAATAAGAAGTACAGCTAGAAAATGTAACATTAACGATTAAAATACCATTCATTATTTCTTGTATAATACTGAAGTTTCTTCAAAGTGTGAACAATGTATGATCACTGGTGAAACAGCAACATTTTCAAATATCTTAAAATATGATTTCATGTGTTTATTTGTTTATTTTATGTCATTGTGTCCTGATGTGGGGATATTAAAAAATCTAATCCAGGTAAGGCACTCTCTTGCTTATTTTAAGGCAAGTTACAAAAGGTTAGTGGTATAATGCGTAAATACCAGTAAACAAGAATAGGGCTTTAGTACCATAAATATTCATTTTATGTAATGGAGGAGTGCTTTTCAAAGCCTAGGCACACAAATGAATCTACGAAGATAAATCCATGGGTATTTAATTAACTTTAAAATTTATGAATTGAAAATTTCCATTAAAATAATGAATTGCTGCTTAAGTTCAGTGACATAGCAGGTGCTGATTTTCCTTCAAAACTAATTAGGGGCTATACAATGTAAATACTTGCACCTCTTGGCTTCAATCCCTATTCCGATAAAATTGTTGAACATTAATATCAAAAATTTAACAAAAAAATAAAATGTGTTTGTTGTGTCAGCAGTCTCCCTATCTTTTATATTTCATTTTTTTCATCTGTAGAGGTCTAATGTGGTTCCTTTAAGGTTTGCTGTTTGTTTTATTGGTAAATGCTACTATATTAACAGTATTTCAAACATTGTGCTAATATGTGGTGCTATTTCATCATTATCATGATAAGTTGATACTATATATGGTATAAGAGTTTTCAGCACTTTAATTTTTTTATTTTTAATATCAGTTCTCATCTAACTGGTTTTGCTCTTTAGGATGAACACAGAGTTTTCAGGGTCATGGCTATACTTTTGGAATTTCAGGTTACATCTACTTACATCTACTTGTAAATGCAGGTTTTTGGAAGTGTAATCGTTCCTCTTTTGGAACACTTAATTTTGTTTTTATCTTAAAAGTTCTTAGATTAGCAAAAAGTAAAAAAAAAAACATTTGTGACAGATAAGAAGCTGTTGAGATTTGAAGTTTAGGTGAATTATGTGTACATCCAAAGCATGAAATTAGTAGCTTTATAATGGAACAGGTCAAGAATTGCACCACTAATATAATATACAGTGCTACTGGAATTTTAAAGGAACTTGTCTCTAACTAGATTTGGCTGTTTACAACCACAAGTAAAGCCATTATAAGGGAACTATTAAACTATGGACTTTCCATTATGGAAAGACAGAGTCAGCAAAGCTGCATTAATGGCCTGACAGATTCTTCACATACAACACGTTTCATCCAGAAAGGAAAGAAATGACTGTTGTAACAAGTAGTAATAGCAACTTTTCCTGTACAGGTTTGGGATAAGATTCTGACATCCATGAACTGTGACTCAAAGTCATGGAGGTTTAAAGTGTACTTACCTATAACATCACAGCATTTAAATTAAAAGAAAAATAAATTACCTAGATGAATTTATGCATTTTAATAAATGGGCATCCTTTTCCACATTTGATTGTACCTGGCACTTTAAATAAATTCCCAACATGAAGCCCAACTGAGGACATTAAAGGTCTGTATATGTTTGACTGAATTTGCAAATGCATAAAGTGAAATAGTGCCAAAAGCCTCGGATTTTTCTATTTACAATGTGGTCTCTAAATTGTGGCAAAAATACAGTTTCTATAGAAATATCAAGAATTATTATGTTATTTCTGTGATATATAGTTCAACAGAATTTTATACCATGTAACACTGCAGACTGGTCCTCACACTGTTCCAGTTTGGTGCTGAGGTGTTACCCGCTGCACTTGAGCCCCAAACCAGGTGGTTTGTTGTGTGGTGGATATGGCAACGTGCTATCATCGAATGCTCCCAACATCCTCCTCCTAACAATGCAGCTTGTTATGAGTGTGATGTAAGAATATTTGGAAAAAAATGGTTTCTGTTTTTCACTGACATACAACATAAACATTTATGATTAGCCACAAAGCAGCTTAAATACACTATAGTGGGGAGGTGATGGGGGGACTGGATTGGTACTGTTGAATATTGTAATATTTCTGTACCAATATCAAAAAGGACAAGCATGGAAATTCTTTATTTTTACATTACATATAGGTATGTAAATCTATGTAAAATTGCTAACATTTGCAATGCACTAAGTATTAGCACTACTGCGGAAGTTTCTATAACAATTGCAATCTCCAAGTTTACGTGGGGTGTTGAGGTGCATATTTATTTCAACAATGTTACAGTGAAGAAAGAGCTTAATATAAAAAAAAATGTATTACCATATTAAAACTATGTACTGTAAGCTTGAAAACACAATTATATTGAATCTAAAATTCACAAAATAATGTAATCGAAGAGAAAGTAGAAAAACAATAACCTTCATATGAAACCACTTCATAAGAAGCTTTGTTTGATGAGTTATAGTTCTTCCCTGCGTGACCTGACAGGAAGATCTGTGGACAAAAAAAAAAGAAGTTCAGTGCCCAGTTAAACAAAACAAAAAAAAATCTTCTACAACACAATACAACTTATTTCTTGAATAGTGCTCTTCAGTAAGTGTATGTGAGTAGCGCTGATGTGTCCACTATCTGACTTTCTCCATGTTTAGGTGAGTACAGTATACAGCATGGGTATCCAACTCTAGTCCTGGAGAACTGCCGTAGTTCCAGGTTTTCATTCTAACCATTTTCTAAATTAGTGACAAGTTTTTGCTGTTAAAAAACTTCTTTAGTCTTAATTATAATTGACTTGCTATTTATACCTCAGACCCCTCAACTGTTTCCTTTATTTATCAGCAAAACAGTCATGAGCCAACATATGACCAGCTAAACTGTGTCCATCATACAATATTTGAAAATACAGAAAGATGAAAGTCTAAGTAATGTTGATCTGCTCACGTCTGCAAAACATTTTAATGTTACTCAAAGCAAAAGAAAATCAACAGTTTTAGAAATGTCTTGCTGTGGCAGAATTAGAGCACCAAGCCTTTCTTTTGGACAAGTGGCTTATTTGTCATGCAAACTGATGTGAAAATACTGTCAGCATTTTCATATTGCCTGCGATAGGCTTATCAGTCACACTGTTTTTCCTTAGCAATTGATTGTGATCTTTTTCCAAACAAGGAGAAGTATGTACTATACATATTTGTCACTTGCATTGGCAGGTATCCAAAATTTTATTCCAAACTTGTGGGGTTTGTTTTATGTTCACTGCCCTTACTTATAATGAATGATGCAGTTCTGCATAAGTTATCTCAAGTGTCTGATAGCAGCAAAACTGTCAGTATACAATGTGTACAGCAACCATCAGTTTTACATGGTGGAGAACATTGTGGATAGAATGATCTGTGAGTGAATGCAGCTCTCTTGTTTTCACAGACACTACAGACTTGGCAATGTCTACAAATACAAACATTAACAGTAGGTTTTCTCTGCGTTGGCAAGCATCTGCTATCTAACCATGTATGTAATTTGGTGTGTGTGATTGTGTGTGCATATAATTGAGTACATGAGCCAGCATTTCAGTGTAGTTGTGGTGAAATCATATTTTTTTTCTTTTAAGAGGCATCACAGTGAAGTTTACAGTGAAGTATTACTTTGCATCTCTCTCTCCATTTTCATAAAAAAGCCCACCATTTAATCTCACATTTACATACATTGTTAGGTCTGTCATGTCGATGAAAGCTGCAAGAGAACCGCTGTCCATCGCTATGCATTTCACTTGCAGCTCAATCGCTCAGTCCACTATGTGCCACTTCACATGTTCACCCTCCACCTTGTCAAATTCATGCTAGCTGTATACTTCGTATTCCATGGTGTTTGTTGTAAAAAAACTACTATACCCTCACTTGAAATGGCATAGCAATATTGTTCATTTATTTCTATAGCACATTTTTATACAAAGGATATTGCTCAACGTGCTTTGCAAGATGTCATAGAAATAGTTAGAAGCAAAGAAAAAACTAATTAAAATTAGATAAGAACAATAATGAATCAACAGTATACAAAAAGTAATGCACACTTACATAAGATAGATATATATAATTAATAGAGAAGTAGACTTTAAAAACATTTTCAAAAACCATTATGGTTCATTCTCATGCTTTTCTGGAAAATTCCAGATAAGTTTTAATGTAAGTCTTTCTGTGCAGCAATTTCTTTCTTGCAACTTTCTTATTAAATCAGCATTGCATGTAGCTATTGTTATAGTTGCCTGATGTACCTCTATTTAACTTGTAGCCACTGAACTCAGCAGGTCAATAAAGGCTATTGTTGATCTCTCACCAGATAACAATGCAAGTGTTTGTATTGTTTGAATGCTGAGTTTTCATGGACATCCTTTTCTATGTAATGTGTGAGCAGTGTGATGCAGCTTCTTCATTGATTACTTAGGTAAACAGTGTAAGCGCTGAGGAAAAGAGAGAGTTACAAACACTTTAGTTTTTATTATTTTCCTAATTTGTATATTTTAGCACTTCATCTCAGATTTACTTAAAATGTTTAACTTTAGTGCTCATTTTTATTCCTCTCAGTCATATTCTTAATGAGACTAATTATTCACAGCTAAACTAGAATTTTTATATAAAAAAATTCATGACGACTTTGAGTTATACAGACAGAATAAGGTATATATATCTTTGTTAGAATAATTTATTTTACATATGAAAAGTAAGAGTTACTAGAGATGTGGAGTCTGTATACTTGTGCAAGAAGCATATATTAGTTTCTGACTTTTTAAGTTACAGTATCTACTAAAATATATAGTTTTGCCCTTGTTCATTTCGTACATATTGAAACTAAATGTAGGACTATCATTTGCAATTCAGGAACAATGAAAAACTTGCAAAGCTTCTTAAAAATTCTGTTATGTGCTAACCCATCCATATCCTAAACACATACGTCTGAAGTTAACCGGTTGTGTTCAATTGGTCCACATTTAACTGAGTGTGGTTATGTGTTTCAGTGCCCCCATGATGGACTGGTATCCTAATCAAGATTGGTTTCTGCCTTATTCTCAGTACAGTAATCCCTCGCTATATCGCGCTTCGACTTTCGCGGCTTTACTCTATCGCGGATTTTATATGAAAGCATAACTAAATATATAATGCGGATTTTTCGCTGCTTTGCAGGTTCTGCGGACAATGTGTCTTTTTACTTCCTATACATGCTTCCTCAGTTGGTTTGCCCAGTAGATTTCATACAAGGGACGCTATTGGCGGATGGCTGAGAAGCTAACCAATCAGAGCACGCAGTTAAGTTCTCCTGACTGAGAAGCTAACCAATCAGAGCACGCAGTTGAGTTCCTGCGTGCTGAATGCAGTGTTAACCAGGAAGTCTCGTCTCACTCATTCAGCATCAACGTGTTTCACTGTGTAAAGAGTTGTGCTCTTTTGTGTTTATCTTTGTGCATAGTCAAGCCCTTCATTATGGCTCCAAAACAATCTGCTACTGCTTCAGGGGCCGTGCCCAAGCGCAAGAAGAAGATGTTAACAATTGCTGAAAAGGTAAACATTTTGGATTTGTTGAAGACTACGATTCTTTTTATTTAAAAAGTAGGAAAGGAATATAAGATCTACGGCCGCAGTGTCCTTTTAACCAGGGTGCAAAACGAGTTGTAAGTGGATGTAATAAGGCAGTAGTGTGGATGGAATCTGCTTTAGGGATTTGGATTGAAGACTGCCAGAAGAAGAACAACGGCAGTGCTACACAATCGCCTGAAGTGGCTCCTTTACAAGGGCTGTAACGCTCTCCTTTGTTGTGCAGTAAAATTAAACTCATTGTTATCGGACAAGTCATCGTGTCATTGTTGGTGAGTAACCATAATTAATTTTCTTCTTACAGTGCTTAGTACATGTACGTACGTTTAGTGTCACTGTACACACATTTATTGTATACTATTTTTCTTGCATTGTACGTATTTATTGCTGGTGGCCTGTCTATCGTAATGGCTGTAACATATGTGATATCGGAGACACTCAATATCTTTAAAGTAATATTTAGGTTTTACTGTATATAAACAGTGTTTTTATATACATAATTTCAATGAATCTTACCTAATTTCTAAGAGAATACAAAGGGATTATGCTGTATAACTCTGCGGGGAATATTTATAAACAGTGCGGGAGAGTTTATAAGGGCTTAAAATATATAAAAATAACCATACAAACATATGGTTTCTACTTCGCGGATTTTCACCTATCGCGGGGGGGGTCTGGAACGCAACCCCCGCGATCGAGGAGGGATTACTGTACTGCAGTGCTGGGTGCTTGGCCTACAAACCTGAAATATACTGTATGAAGTGGCATTGAGAATGGAAGGATAAAGAAACAATTTATGCAATGATCCATCTCTGAAGTGCTGAGCTGCAAGAATCTTTTTGTTTTTAAGTTATATTGTACGATGTTCTTTGATTATTATGACCGACTGAGGTGGTGAGCATGCAGTTGTAAGGAAACATAAACGTTTAAAGGAAAAATATTTTATTTTTCCTCTAAGAACCCTTTCCCTCAAGTAGAAAATATTTGTGCAATGTTTACAAAACAATAAACAGAGAAAGCTAATGTGGACAGTAACACCTCAGTTAATGGAAAAGATGTGTTCTGGGACTTTAGTTTGTTATAAGAAAGTTTGTTACCGGGGTAGATTTATCATAAGAGGAATATGGATACTGTATCTATTGCAGTGACCCAAGAGGCAGGTGGTTTAGGCAGGTGTTGCTGAGCTCATACTTCCTCCTTGACTTCCCTACAGTGCCACAGCTGATACCCTAATTTTGCATGGCTCCGTTCATGTGGCTGGAAAAACATTCATCTGCCTCATTTCTTGTCCAGACATTCACACTACCATCACCACCTAAAGCCTTACTTGGCCTCCTAGGCAATACCATCTGCCTCACTTTTCCAGTCCCTGTGAAACAATCCAAGCCAGGATCCTTTTTCGCTGTATGTTACACAACCAGACCAGAGTGCTTTAGCAGCAGAGAAGCAACTTTGAAGATCTTGCAGGTAAGTGCTGTCCTGTTGTTTACATGATAAGTGCCCAAGGATTAATGTGAATGAGAATTCAATGGGAAAAGAAAGGAAGAAGAGAAATCACAATAATCAAAATACCAGATGTTATGGCAAGATCTAACAACCAGAAACCAAATGGCAAAATAAAATTGTAAATCAAATGTAAAAGAGTTCAAAACTAAAACAGCAAAACTAATGCTTGGGCCTATTTGAAATAAAGCTAACTTATTACTAAAGAAAAGCAATATATTTTGTATATGCAAAGAAATAACTTGTAGTGTAAATGCCACCATGTTTATATTGTGACTTTCCTTGATGTCACAAGTGTGATAATTGTGGTAATATGATCAAATCCAAAGGTATTGTAAATAAGAAATCTCAAGACAATAATGTAAAATGACTTTTTAAGTTCAAAATGAATTACAAAGAACATTATAAATAGATATCACACATGTCAAAATAACTCATAAATAGATGCATAGAAATACTGTGTATACTACATCTCTATCCGTATTTCCTTTTCCACAATCTTCACAAGCTCCTTTCATGACTGGGTGCTTAACCACATTGATTCTGCTGTATGGCATTTTGTTTATCCAGCTTCTACCCTCTTCATAACCTACATTTTAATTTCTAAAGTCATTGATTTATGAATATCTAACATACTGGGCAAGTTGTGTTTCTTAGTTTATAAAAAATGTTAATCTAACTACAGTACATGTGAAATAACTAAGAACTTGCATATTAATATTTCATTTTATAAAGTATACACAATATAAATGACAGACAACAATAGTTCTGTGTAAGGAATCCATACTGTGACAGTACTCTTGCAGACTCTAGCATGTTTTATGCCTGCTTCAAGGAGCTTGGCTCTTAGAGGATTCTTTACCCGAGGTATTACTGTATAATCACAATATCCCAAAAGAGCATTAATTAACCTAGTAAGATATTGTTTTGTTTAGATACTACTATATCTAGCATTAGGAATTAAGTACTGAGCATTCTATACACGAAGTGGTGAATGATTTTCTTTACTCAGATGAAAAAATAGTCAATTTACAATGCAAAAAATACCATTGTTAATGTTTGAGTTAAAGGTATTTTTATTGGTGTGTCCAAAGTTGACCTTTTTTAAAGTGGAAGTGGCCTTGTTGACCCACTAAGTGATGATTTCATAAGGTGGCAGAGTTTTAAACTCTTTTAAATTCAGGATTTTTAAAAGTTTATCAAGCTGCTTAGAAATTAGAAAAAGATGATTGATGAAAAGGAGTGTACATTTGGAATTTATTTATGTATTAATTTATTTATTTCATTATCAAAATTATATTTTTTATAATGTTTGTTTCAGTGCTTAACTTTTTATGTAATGAATTTGTGAAGAAAGTAAAAGTGGAAAAAAATGTTCAAAATGCAATAATGGGCACTCTAGCCACCTCAAAACTGCAGTTTATTTATTGATGTTCAAATGTATTTTGCAGTTAAAGCATACAGTGTTTTTAATATAGTAGAACTGAAGAGAACCTAGTACTTCTTTGTGGATAGCTTTCACATTTTATGTGCTGAGATCTACATGTGATTAGTGTAAAACTGAGGTCAGTTATTTTGACTTGAGTTCAGTGGTGCAGTAAAATGATAGAGGTTATGGGAGTGACAGTTTTCTGTCAAAATACTAGTTGTTTGGGTGGACGTTACTCTGATGATATTTGAATAAAAGTAATATTTACATTGAGAGCCAGATTGTGGAATATGCTATGTTACTGATAGTAACAATAAGTTGCAGACAATGACAGAAGAACTAAGTTTATTCTCAGAAATGGATCACACATTCTCTCCATATTTAGCGATCAACTGACTTTTAAAGTATCTTGTGTAATGGTTGCCTGTCAAAGAATCACTCAGCTTTTTGATCCATCCTTTGATTGCATTCCTTACATCTTCATCTCCCTTGTTTATCTTTCTTACTCAGTCCCATTAGCATAAGTGTGTGACACTCTGTGTCATGGGCAATTTTTAAAACTGCAAGTGCAGTTCTAAATTCAGTGTTAATTGGTGGTGATGCCTGCATCATGGGGGATAAATTGAATAGGGGGACAAAAAGAGATGAGATGAGTTTTGCTATGCCTGTGGCAGTTTACGTGGCAGTTTCCTTTGTTAAGATGAAACATCGAATATGCAATGGGATCATAAAGATAGGAGACACAGCAGAACCAGATCATACTCTGGAGGTACCGATGTAAGATGGTAGAGAGGGCTCCCTGTTAACTGACCAGGGTTAGTAGTGATGGAGTTGGAGGCATAGCCAAGTCCAGAGTGAATGGGTCAAGGCTGTTGATATAGAGTATTGGAGATGTGTGTGATTCATTGTGTGAAGAACTACAATTGGTGTGGCCATAGAGGTTGCAACATAAGGATGCTGTAAGCAAAGCGAATAAGCCATCCCTTGCTTTTTTATCAGGAACCTGGTGAATTTAAGTGATGTGTTTATGGACTAAATGCATGTTTATGTTTCTTTGGAGGCTGGAGTTACAAGAACATTTTTATAGATACTATCATAAGCATTTAACTCAAGAGTTAACAAACTTTTTTCTGCCGCAGACCCCTTTACCAAAAACTTTTAAAACCGTCAACCCCCTAGTCGTTTACTTTACTTACTCAAATTAATACATTTGTACAGTATTCGATATTAAATATTTCACTAGATATCAAACTTTTCATTTTAATCACTTGTAATTAATGATTGAAAAAGATAAAATGACTACAGAATATGGCATTATCTTGTGCAACATTTAATATCGAAACCTGCACTAATGAAAATTAAAGCAAAAAAATTTGAGCAGAGGTTTTTTACATTTTTGACATTTATGAAATAAATATGTAAATTCAAAATAAGTACAAATAGTCCAAGCTGTACTGACAGCATTTCTTTTTTGGTTCAGTCATATTATTACCTGAAGAAATAAAAACTTTTATTAACAAACAATTTCAACAGCCCTGTGATAAAAAAAAAAAACCAATAAAGTATGTACTTACTTGAAAAAGAAGATTTTTGTTCAAACTCGAATAAATAAACTGTGTCCTCTGATTTTCTTTTTCGTAAAACTGCTCCTCAATAAATAGTTATATTCAAAGTTCATATCACAAATAAATACATGTCACATCAATCGAACCAATTAATAGTGTTTTATGAAAGCATGACCATACAAGACTGATAGATTCTGCTAATATCGAATATCTGTCGTCTCATCCCACCGTGAGCAAGTGCAGACATGCAACGGTTTTTCATGTCCGCACTTGCTTTGATACATTCGATAAGACAATGCACAGACATGTTTGTACTACATATATTTTCATGCATTCTTACGTCTGACTCATTTAATGACACATTTTACCTTTTCGTTCGCAAGTTTGGTATGTATTGTGTTTTTATCAAAAAAGTGTTTTTTTAAATTATTTTACTTCTTAATTAGGTACCTATTGGAGTCATAGATATTTTGAAGTAACAAACAAATAGCAGTAGTAAGGGGGTCTACAGTATTTTTGCTGTTGTCGACCCCCAAATTTTTTTATTGAAACTATCGAACCCTAGAAAGTTCAAATCAACCCCAGGGGGTCGATATCGACCACTTTGTTTTTACTACACTTTGTTTTATGAACCTTTATTTACTGAATATGTGTTTGACACTTTTTGTATTGCAATAAATACTCACTTGCACTTTGAATAGTTTGAAACCTTGTTTCTGTCTTTCACTTGCTGCTGGTCCATCCTCCGTTACGAACTACTAGGAGGTCAAGATGACAGTTAATTGTTGTTGGGTATGTATCCTGGTCGTTGACTCCTTACAAACAGCTTTAACATTGTCTTTTTAATCTTTATTTTTTTCAAATTTTGAATTTACCTTTTGAACATCTATTCTGGTGCAGTGTTACTCTAAATTTTAGGCAGCACTAAACCTTCTTCACCAAACATCCTACATTTAATCTCCTAATCATTTGATCAAATAAACAGTGACACTTTGAAGAGAAGCAGAAGCAGAAAATATAATTTTGTACTGTACTAATGGATGCAGAACTTTTAAGTTTTTCAGTAAATTTGTAACATTTAACTGTTGGACATTCTGTTAAGAAATGCTTGTATTAAAAATAAGCAGTTGGTTTGTAATAAAATGTCTCTAGCTGGACTAATACTTCAAAATTTTCTGTTGCCAATTGCCCAGATTAGTTTATAATGCCTCTTAAATTTTTTGTTTGAGCACTTTCCTGTAATATCAGAAATTTTGCTATTAATAACTACCACTCTGCTAAAATGTTTGTCTTGTTTATCATAAAATCCCAAGAAAATGTAGACAAGCATAATTCACTTTTGTATCCAAACTGTATGGCTTATTGTTTGTTTTTTTCAATCATGAGCAATTCAGATTAGCAGACTGAGGAGAATAATTTGCAATTATACTATACATTTATGGTATTCAAAAGGAAATGCAACAAAAGTTTCATTTTATATTAAAATTCCTGAAAATGTAAGGGAAATTTACATTTTTTGGTTGTAAACACTGTATGTGTTTATTTTGATGTCTTGAGTGAAACATGCTTTAAAAACATCATATTCTTTTTTGGTAGAATTAGTTTTGGGGCAACACAGTGGCACAGTGTTAAGCATTAAACAAGAGTTCCCTCATAGCCCCAATGTGCTAGGTTCAAATTTTGGCCTTGTTTCAGTTTGTGTTGAGTTTACATGTTCACCAGTTATATCCAATGAATTGTTCCGCTTTCAATGCCATGGTTGCTAGGTGACTAAGGACTATGACCCTATAACAGTAAAAACATAAAGGGTGCTCGAGTATTCCCTGTGATGGAGTGGTGTCTTATCTAGGTTTCACTCCAATTCTTGTACAGTATAAGCCATATTTAGAGGCTTTGGATCATTACAACGATGAACTGGATTAGGCAGAGTTAGAAGATGAACAGATAGACAGATCATTCACTTTTATGTGTGAATTATTATCCCTCTATCCATCCATTATCCAACCCGCTATATCCTAACTACAGGGTCACGGGGTCTGCTGGAGCCAATCCCAGCCAACACAGGGCGCAAGGCAGGAAACAAGCCCTGGGCAGGGCACCAGCCCACCACAGGGTGTGCACACACACACATCCACACCAAGGACAATTTAGAATTGCCAATGCACCTAACCCGCATGTCTTTGGACTGTGGGAGGAAACCGGAGTACCCGGAGGAAACCCGCGCAGACACGGAGAGAACATGAAAACTCCATGCAGGGAGGACCCGGGAAGTGAACCCAGGTCTCCTTGTGAATTATTATCTACTTAAAAATTGTTACTTATGCACTGTTGACTTTGACTAAATTAAAATTAAGCATTTTGCATCTAGTCAAGTAGAGGCCAATTTGCAAAAGAAAGTGTTACTTTATCTTTGTTTTTCAAATATTGTGCTTTTGACCTTGTATGGTGATATCAGTGTTGCATTGCTTAGCATCTTGTGATGAGTTAGTTCTGACTCATATCATGTACTTCTTCTAATGATGCGCAAACATTTCAGAGTTTTGTTCGCTGTTAGTTTGTCGAAATTACTGAAATGTTCAAAAACCTTGCCAAACTCTGCGAAATGCATTGAAGTCAACTGGGAAGTAGGAACTGAACTAATTTTGAATGGATTATAATCATACAGTGGTGTTTTAAGTGTAACTGAGGAAAGCATCTGCCAATTAGTGTGACCAAATGAGATCTAAGCTCTGAGACAGCAGTGCTAACCACTACATCACCATACCTCAAACAACAAAAGATGCAGACAGAATGACAACCACAAACAGAATACAACAAATGGTCACAAACTAGCAAAAAATTTAAAAAAATATAGGTCATCATAATCACAGAGTTCCAGAGTTTCATAGAGTTCAGGCTCACATTAACTGTGTGATGAAGCGATGGCATGAGACTGTCTCATTCCATGGTTTGAAGTCTCTGCTGCAGGCACAGTTGGAATGGGGTGGAAGGATGAAATACTGATTGGGTCATGACATCATACATACCCAAAGCAGATTGACAATGACCTCACAGTACATATGAATGAAAGTTCTGCACATGGCTGATATAGCTCTGTGATTCTGTGCTGGCCTTGCAAAGCATCATGGGGTGCTTTACAAAAATGTTCAAGTAAGCCGGACACACCATGAATTTCTAGGAAAATAGTTGGTGAACAAGAATACCAGAAAACACAGCATTTTCCCTGCAACAACACTTTGTTGAATTTCTCCAATCAGTACTTAGGACTACTTATTGATAAGCAAACACTCTGAAACCATTTCAGGGTAGCAGGTTGCCAGAGCTTATGTTTTAAAGGAAACGTCTTCAGTACATAAGCTTCCTGTTCTTACGACTACAGACTTATTGGCCATGTGTACTTTGTGCCTTTGTAATTGGAGTACCATATTTTTGCACTGCTTAGCACTGGTGACTTGCACCTAAAAGGATTTCACGTGTTAATAACCTGGTTTTCTTTTCAATCTTTTTATCTCCCACATCCCAAAAGTTGCATGTTAAATTAGTGAATGTCTCTAAATTTACCTTGTATAGATGAGTGTGGGTATCATGCAGTGCTGTGAGGATTGCAGTGGCCTGTATTCAGTTCAGTTCAGTTTGTTTTATTTTTGTATAGTGCCTTTTACTGAGTGTAGCTGTAGAGTTCTTTGACAAGTTCTCAGGTGAAATGAAAATACTGTATAAGCTTTTAAAGATTTCTCAGGAGCCTTTGAAAAGGTGTATGATCTCTTCAAGTGTGTTTCTCTGGGCTTTATACTTTCAAATCTCTAAAGTTTCTATACTTAAAATTGGCCACAAGTATATTAGAAAATTGAAACAGTGCTTACTTTTTTCATGTATGCATCCAATGATACAAATGATAATCAAAAATAGATCACAGTATGCTTAATAGTTAAATCATTCTTAGAATCTGTTAAGTATTTTTATAAAAAAATGCATAGTACAATAATTCTTTTGAAATGAAGTTGGGAAATGGTAAAATTAAAATGTTCAAAAGATTGAGATTATCAAATTTTATATAGTGAACAATACTATGCTTTTAATATAGTTGTTTTTCTTCTCTCAATCTATTGTATATACAGGGTTGGGTAGTATTGTAATACAATTACTGGCATTACATATTCAGAATACAACAGAAAGTAGTAGGATTCAGCTTGTGGTATGTTTCTAAAGATGTATTCAGGAATTCAGTTACTTTATGAAATTTAATGCCGGATAGTAAGTATATCTCCTAAGAAAATCAGGTACAGTTGGTCTATGGATTCAATCAACCTGTGATTGAAAATGTTTAAAAAAAAAAAACCTCCAGAAAGTTTCAAAAACCAAAACGTGAATTGGCCTAGGACTGAATCCACGCAAATAAATGTGATGTGTATGAATACTCTGCTGTAGCTTCCTGGCATTTCACAAATCCACAGTCTCTCCAGCACTTGTTGTTTAAACATTGTTAGCCTTGCATCTCATTTGTTTACTACTTGCGTTATGCGTTGAACTGGTTAATTTATTGTTCAAGCATTGGGAGATTTAGTTGTAAATGTTTTTTATTAGAAAGCCTAGTGCTTGCCCTCAAGCTGTCTCTCTCTCTTTTGTTGGAAGCAGCAGCACTGTAGATATAAATCAGTTTGTGATATGCCTTTAATTATAGACATTTCTGTTTGCGTTTTAGGTGAGCTATATATGTTCTCTTTACCTAGTTTTCTAAAAGTGTTTATTGTTGCTTTAATGAGTAGCAGTTAAGTAATTATTTAATGTATTAAGCAGCAGCGTTATAGATGTGGTGGAAATGGTTTTTGATACGTGGCTGATTCTGGCTATTCTGTTTAATTTTTGTCTCTTCAGCCTAATTGCAATAACATAAAATTTGTATTTGAACAGTGATTTGTGGTTGACTTAATTTGACCAGATAAGACATAGTTACACAATGCAGGGCACTCCATCTGGAGTTTACACGCATCTGTGTTCGGCTCTTATTATAGCAAATGGCAGGAATTGAGGGACTTGTGTTGAAGGAAGGTTACATCTGCACCTTTAGTTTCTGTGAAATAGTGGCTCCAACGAAACAATTAAGTGGTCAAAGGAATCTCTCAAAGGCTAGGAAGAAGCGTAAAGTGAAATCTCTTGACGTGAAATTAAAAATTACGTAGCTTGATTTGATTTAGAGTATAGGTGAATATGTGCGTAGGTTATATGCATAAACTAATAATTTAATTATTTTGTTTGGAAATTAGAATATCAATCAGCCGCTAATTTAAATAGGCTGATTTTCACTGAAATAACTTGATCAGTGATTGGTAAATTGACCAATCACATATATTGATATTCTCAGGCCCTGCTTTTGTAAGCATTATGGTAATTTAGTTTTAGTGGGCTTTTACGCAAGGTAATGTGGTAGTTGAGCTAGCAAGGGCAACTTGAGTTCTGTGTCTCTCTCTTTTGGTTTTTTTTTGCAGCAAACTTTCTGCAATGTAAGCAAAGAACAGTGAAATGACTTTTGTTTTATCAGAGAGTGAGAGGTGATTGGAATATTAGCCTTTACACTAAAGAAAGAGGAATAATAAACTGAGAAAAAGGAATCAGTGACAGTTGGAATTCATTAAAATAGCTTTTCTGCCTTTTTATTTTGTCCTTTAAATTAAAATGGTCACTGTTTCAGTTTGGACAGCAAGCTGTTTTTTAAGTGCAGCAGCCTTCATTTTAATACGAGTAAGGAAAGATGAAGACGAATTTGAAATTGCTGCATAGTAAACTATAGGCTTTTATTAAGATTTGTACTGTTTATTATTAGTTGCTGTGTGTCATACAGAATAGGTTTTGGTCAGAAACAATCACTATATAATGGAAATGGTAATCCATATTTAGAATTGCACTTAAACAATTACGAATGTCTGGCTGATACAGTGAAGAAAAAACACTCTTGTATAAATAAAGCATATATCAATCAAATGTGATAAATGTGTATTTTAACAGCAAACAGCTTTAGTGCAATTAATGATTTTAAACAATTAAATCCTATAAGTGCATGTATATTTACATTTAAGCAGTGTTTAATTGCCAATATCAATTAATTGATTATGTGATTATTGTGGACCACCAGGGGGCGTACCAGCCACCCTACCCAACACAGACAGGCAAAGACACAAGTGGAGGTGTAACACACCTTTATTTTTCTACGTGGGAACAGCTCCCCCCTGCTTCCCACCTTTACATCACAGTTTTCCAGTAGACAAGGGACAAAAACACACTGCTGACAGTCATTTTCTTCTCTTTTCTCTTTTCCCTTTTCTTACTGCCACTCCTCCTAAATCAAGCTTCGTCCGCTTCTACCGGCTTCTGGCTTCCGGAGTGGTGGCTGCTGACTCCTTTTATAAGGCAGGGTGTGACGGAAGCCCTGCAACCCAGAACTCTGACAAAATCCAAGTGCTCACTGGTGGTGGCCATGGGCCCCAGCAGGGTGGAGCTTTCAAGTGCCCTCTAATGTTCCAGAGGAAGATAATGCACTGAACACTCCCCGTCCTTCCATTAAAGGGGTGGTTCTGGCCCTCCATCACAATATACATATCATGGAACGGTCCTTACGGATGACACTGCAGTTGTGACTTTCTGGGCTGGCTAACTTTGAGCAGCTGTTCAAAGCTGATCCTCTGGCTAGGACGTTGGGTACCTCTGGGTCCACGATTCTTGAGGCTGATCCTCCAATTAGCTGTGAGCCACCCAATCTCACTGATATTGCACAGGTGGTGAACCAGCTGAGGTGAGGAAAGAATGCACGGATCTGTGGTATCTGGGGTGAACTTGTCCATGCTGGTGGTAAGGCTGTCCTCCTGGCATTGCAAGCAATCTTTACTTCCATTTGGGAGACTGGCATCATCCCAACTGACTGGAAAACTGGTCTTGTCTCCCTATCTGGAAAGGGAAGGGCGATCGCCTGGATTGCGTTTACTACAGGGGGATAACACTGCTGTCCTTGCTGGGTAAGGTTCTTGCTAGGGTCATCCTCAATAGGATCCGTGATCACATGCTCACCAACCATCGACTGGAACAGTCTGGTTTTACACTCTACTCTGTTCAATGCTTATATGGACTGGGTATTGGGCAAGGTCATGGGGTCCAGCGGCTGTGGGGCATCTGTTGGTGAGGAAAGATTCATGGATCTTGACTTTGCTGATGATGCTGTGATCTTTGCGGAGTCAATGGAGGCTCTGATCGGAACATTTGAGAGACTGAGCGAGGAGTCTGGGCTTGCGAGTGTCCTGGATAAAAACCAAGATCCAGGCCTTTAATGACCTCTTGGGCACAGCCATCAGCAGTGTGTCTGTTTGCGGAGAGAGTGTTGAACTTTTCGAGAGGTTTACTTACCTCAGCAGTGACATTCATGTCTCTGGTGACTCTTCCTATGAAGTCAGTAGATGGATTGAGAGAGCATGGAGGGTCATGAGGTTGCTGGAAAGGGTTGTGTGGCACTCCCGATATCTATGCAAAAGGACGAAGGTCCAAGTCTTTAGAGTCCTGGTGCTTCCTGTCTTGCTATATGGTTGCGAGACAGGGATGCTATCCACCGACCTGAGATGAAGACTGGACTCCTTTGTTACTGTGTCTATCCGGAAAATCCTTTGGTTTGACTCGAATGAGCGGTTGCTCATGGAGCCCCGAATGAGGCACATTACAGCACTACAACCATGTGGTGCATTTCCCCGAGGATGATCCAGCTCGTAGGATCCTCATTGTTGGGGAACTGAGTGGCTGGACCAGGCCAAGGGGTTGCCCATGTACCACCTGGCTGCAGCAGATAGAGGGTCATTTGCGGAGGGTGGGACTTGTCTGCGTGTCTGGGGGTAGCAAACCGGGAACCCGAGCTATTTCGTCATGTGATGGGTGCGGCAACGCACTGTACCAGTGCATGCTCACCAACTTGACTTGACTTGGTATATATATATATACTAGCAAAATACCCGCGCTTCGCAGCGGCGAAGTACTGCATTAAAATTTTTATTAAGAAGAAAATTAAACCATTTTAAACTGAGGGAAAATATGCCAATAATTATTTGGTTAAGGATCTCTTTGTATACCACATTGTGAATTGGTGCCTGAGCTGGTTGTAATATGACCAAGCTGTGCGCTGAGCTTACTCTTGAGCATGCAACGTACAGTTGGCCATGTGAACAGTAATCTTGTTTCAAATCTCACAGCTTGGATTGCTGCTGTCATAATCGGTTTGAGTTTCATGGTTTGCTTCAATTACGACAGTATTTGCAGGACTTGTGTTGAAGTGACATTCGGCATCTGTCAAACGTTGTAAGCATATAACCGGTTTCATCGATAACTTCAAATCCAGCTTTTGAGAGTTTGAACATTCATAAACATCAAAGTGTCCACTACTGAAATCGTCACCTGTGAATCTAAGGTGTTTAAGAGTCATTGGCGGTTGTCGAAAGGTGTAAAATATTTGCCCATTTTGGTACACTTGAAAGCGACAACCGAACAATTCAGCGGCATCCATCAACTCACATGCAGAACCATAGGTGAAGGGCTTAAGCATTTCACTCTTATAGTGCTCCTGTGTAGTATAATTATCTTCTGTACCGTCATCAGTCCACACCTTGATCCTGTCCCAGTCATTCAATACATAAGACACAATGTTCCTCCAGATATCAAGAGTGAGCCTGATATGGCCGTGCAATATGTAACAAAGAGAATGGAAAAGG
>JANRMT010027041.1:76235249-76245626 GCA_026402145.1 Polypterus bichir lapradei
CATAGCCAGGTGATCAAAAGTATATGAACATTTCTCAGACAAGCTGTTCCATAGCCAGGTGATCAAAAGTATATGAACATTTCTCAGACAAGCTGTTCCATAGCCAGGTGGGAGCAGTTCCCTCATTATTTCATTAACTATTAAGCAGGTGTATAAGCCAAGTTCTGTATTAACGTTTTTATGTTCAGTTAATTTGAAAATATGTTAAATTTATTTGTAGTTCAAAATTAGTTTATATATTAAGAATAGGGCGAGATAATTATTTACTTCTAACAGGGTAGTGTTACTTTTAGCCCAGGTTTATGCTTAATGTGACACAACGTGTGTTCCAGCAGATTCTACTGCGATACAAGTGTTGTACTGTTTATACTTGCATGCGTACTTTATTTAAATCTGGAAAATTCCACCAGTTGGCAGCGTGAGATATCATCTCGGTGAGAACAGTTTTGGCTATGCTGTGTTGTGATTTGCCTGAAACACCCATTAAATTCCAAGGATACACTGCCACAGTAGCTCTGAAAAGGATGGATGTTTAATGATTAAGTCTATCAATCCAGGGGTACACCCATTCCAGCAAGCATCGGGCACGAGGCTGAAACAATCCCTGGACGGGGCATCAGCTCGTCGCAAGGTGAATACAAGCACTCACATGCACTAGTGTCATTTTACCATCACCAAATCCCCAAATCTGCGTATATTTAGAAGGAAATTTGAACAAACTGTGGAAACCCATCAGAGAAACATTCAAACTCCAGGAAGGGAACACCAGCGATGTGACTCCCTGTGGGACAGCAGTGCTACTGCTCTGCCAACGTGCCGTCCCCATATGTGTAATTATGAACAGTATTCATTATTTAAACGAAGTTAACAATTTATCTGTAAAATGTAACATACATACTTTAATGCATTTCATCATGAAAGTGATATCAAGTATAAATCTAAGGATTCTAAATGTGCAGAGTTGGAATATCACGTAAATGTAATGTTTTCTGTGTAGTGATCTATTGCTGCTTGCTGCTGCAGTAAAGTCAGGAGGAAGCCCCAGAAGCACGTAGTGATTAACAACTGGGTCGGTTTTAAGATGATGTTTACAACGGTCTGCTTTTATGATAAAATAAAGTATGAGATTAAACATTTCGAGACTAAAGCCAAAATTTCCACTTTAATTACAAAATACACCTTTTCACCATGTTCTGAATTTTTTTTCTATATGGTTCAAATACGCTGCCATACATTCTGATGCTGTTTGGAAGGTGCAAAAAAAAAGACGGCATAGAAAATGGTTTCTGAGACTTTTAAAATGTATCATGTCATTACAATGGGGAATATGCAATGTATGAATATAAAAGCACCAAGAATGCATTTGTATGTTGGCATTTTGCTTCACCACGTTGAACCATTCATCAAGCATTGAAGCATACACATCGATCCCGGAGTATCCTCAAAGTGGCTTTCTGTCACATATAGATAATTAACAGAGACTCTGACGTCACATTCCAACTTTTATCACACTGAGCACTTTTTGCAGTACTTTTTGCTGGTACTGCAACTCGTGTATGTATCATGTTAATTTCTGAGGATGTGCTCAGAGGACGCATCAAATGAATGCTGTGAACACTTGTCAGCCATGAAGCATGCACGTACTCATTCTGAGCATAAAGTATAAATGAGCCCTATGAAGGGGTGCTGGGTAGCGGGAGATATGGGAATAAGGAAGTGATAAGTTTTTTTTTTTGTGTGTGGATTGATAAGGCCATGGAAACATATGGTTTTCTTACTCTGTCTGGGTTGAGTTTCATTTGACTGTGGAAATATATAACATGGAAAATAAATGTTTGTTTTTATAAAACAATGGAGTGGATTAATGTGAAATGCCAAGGTCTGGACACATGTAAGTTCCTGCTGTAGCCTGGCTCCACGTGGAATACATGAGTGGATTAAAAGGTCAGGAAACCTTCATCGAAGAAAAAAAAAATCAATTGAGCACTCCTGTAAGTGTATTCCAACTTGCCTGTAATATTAGTGAAAGAAATAAGTGGAGTAAAGAACGCTTTAACAGACTTAACTTGCTATTGTATTAATAATAGATAGTGGTACCTCGGTATACGCCCGCTTTGGAATAAATCCAACTCGGTATACATCCTGTTTGGACGCAAAAAATTTTGCTTGGTATACGACCTTTGTTTGGAATACGACTCGTGTGCTAGAACCCTGCACGCTACCCTTGTTTACCTCTCTCTCGAGACAAAGCCACGACTGCGCACGAGCGTCAGTGCTTCAGTTGCTAGCATTCAGTGAACAACCCACGCTGTAACTCTCTGTGAATTTTCATGTGTGTGGAATAGCGGGTCCACAGCTCCTGTCAAAGGCCAGTTTTAAAATAAATAATCACCACGCTTGCGGCTTGGTGAGGGGGCGTGGTGGTTTTGTGGCTGAAGCGGTTCTCAGGGTGATTCGCGATGTGGCCATTTCTCACCTAAGTGCACAGGTGAGAGACCATCCACATTTGTGATTGTTCCTGGGGCTGCTGATTTGCCACAGCTGCCATGCCCTCTTGATAAATAGAAGCGCAAGTCGGCTAGAAGGGGAGGAAAAAGAAAGAAAGAAAGAGAACGGACGGACGGATGGGAGGGAGGGAGGTTGCAGGAGAAAGCAGGAGAAAGCAGGAAGCAGTGGAGAGCGAGCACACGCACGCAGGCTCGCATTGCAGCTGAACAGGGAGCCTGGGTGTTGGGCCGACACCCAGGGAATAGTAGTAGTGGTCACTCCCGCTGAGTGATCATGGAGCGGGATTGACCGGAAGGAGGATGACTCTCTACGTAAGGCAGCGGGAGTCGAGACTTGGGTGAGTGTATTCCCCAGCATGGGCGCCCTGGTCTCTGTGGATCCCAAGTCGCTGTTAGAAGGAGCCTACCGGAGCCAGGGATCGGAGAGGTGAACTGAACAGCTAAAGTAGACAGAGTGAAGGTCAGCTGCAAGTAGGGTGACTCCCCTGTTGAGAAGCCCAGACAAGGGAAGTAGGGGGGCTGCCAGATAAAAAGGCACCGGCCTTGTTGTTGTTGTTTTTTTTTTTTTTAAATGCTTCCTGCTGTATTTTAACCTTTTTGTTTTTAAGAAGAGTTTTTTTCTATTGTTTTTAACCTCCACGTTTCACTTCTGATTTTATGGATTTATTTATTGGAACTTTGGACACCGCACTTTAATTTGAACACCTTGTTTTGTTGATTGTTTTAATAAAAGCACTTTGCACTTTTTCACCGTGCCGCACTGCTAAGCTCATCGGTAACATTACCGGCGGTGTTGGGTTCAAGGGCTCCTGGACAGCAGATGGGAGCATACAGCTAACCCGCATCGTCACAACGTGATTTTGTGCTTTTTCACGTAAATTTGAATTGATTTTTGAAAAGTATGAAGGTGGCATGCGTATCCAGGACTTGGCTGCTGCATTCTGTATGCCAAGAACGACAGTATCTATGATTGTGAAAAACAAAGACGTTATTAAAAAGTAAAGTGAGGTTAAATTTTCATTTACTGTATTTCATCTAATTGCTTTTGTATTTATGTATTTTAGTATTAAGCAGTGTTTAAATTTTATACAACCCCATCAATGTATAATATGCTAATAACAATAGGATTTTTTTTCATGGGAACGGATTAATCATTTTCCCATTATTTCTTGTGGGAAAAATTTGTTTGGTATACGTCCTGTTTGGTATAAGTCCAAGAATCTGGAACGGATTAAGGATTTATACCGAGGTACCACTTGTATATAAGAAGGGAATATATGGAACAAGAAAAGGATTCAGTCACAGGGGGAAAACGGCAAGTGAAATTAACAGCCAAGGCTATGGAGGAGGCTTTACAAAGACAAATAGGCTCAAGAAGGTTTAAATTGGGTCAGCTTACAGGAAAAAGGAATGAAATGCTTAACTTAATGGATGATGTTGGTAATATAGATGCGGTCAAAACCAGACTATTAGTGGAGTTTAAAGAACTTTTTTTCTTTTTTAAAGAATTTCATGACTTAAATACCTCTGTTTAAATACTACTACATCAGGCTGTGTCAGAGGGTGAAATGAATAAAGATCAGCAGTATCGGTTTGAGCCCAAAGCAATTTCATTCAGTGAATTTATAAGGGAAGTTAATATTTGGATTAATGAGGTATTGCAACACAGAGAAGTAGCAAGAAAAAATAATGAAGAATTCTGTCCTAGAGGCATAATATCATCTAGAAGGTCTAAAGCAAGTTCTGTGCATTCTGCAGCATCCGTGGCTTCCTCAGCACGCTTAACACTAGAATTACCAAAGCCTACGAAAAAACTCGTAAATCTGTCCCACCTTAAATCCCTTTGCACCTCTCCTCCAGTGTCTTTTGTCTTTTAAAAGTGTCGATAAGCAGCAAGCAGCCTGCTTTCACAACCCCCCACCACCGCACAAAGTTTTCTCAGCTCAAGTCTGTTTGTCTGCGAGTCAGTTGCTTAGAGTTGTATAGACTAGAGTAAATACTATATCATTATTTGGAACACATGCATTTCATGTGTGTTCCATGTCTACAACAATCTATGTAAACACATTGTTAAAACAGAAACCTTTTTCATGTTTTAGTAATAATTGGCAAAATGTAGACATGAAGCATATAATGTGTGAAACTTGAAGTCCAAATATCAAATAAACAGTTTCACAAAAGGTACAAGTATAACAAAACAAGTGCGCTTTTATTCAAGAATATAACTGCAGAAAAAGAACCCGCGTTAGGGTGTGACATTGACACGTCCACGTTACGATTGCTTTGGTGGTGTAACGGTAAGAACTGCCGACTGCTAATCAAAGGGTCACGAGTTTGACTCCAAACGACACTGTTTTGAGAAGTGAGCTACTCTTATTCCTACTATTTTAGAATAAAAACATACATTTGATTTGATTCTGTAATAGCCGGTGTAAATGTATGGTACTTGTAAAGGTTAGCGTGGGTTTTTTTTTTATTCAGTTTTATTTTCCCAGTTACATTCACACTTCCCCCAGTCTGACACTGCTGTTTACACATAAAGACGCGCTATAGCAGAGGTGAACTCAGATGATGACGAGGGTCCTACATCAGAGAAAGAATGCACGTTGCACTTTTGCCATCGCTGTACTTTGTATATGTACACAGGAAGCTCTGCAGTCTACTTGTGACTTTACACCGTAGGTAAGTAAGTAAGTAAGTAAATAAATCAAGGTAAATAACATTTGATCTGGCTTTTATACACAAAGTACAGTGACGGCAAAAGTGTGATGTGCATGCTTTCTCCGTTGTGGAACCCTAATCATCATCTGAGTTCACCTCTGCTATAGCGCGTCTTTATGTGAAAACAGCAGTGTCAGATCGGGGAGAGTGTGAATGTAACTGGGAGAATAAAACTGGATAAAAAAAACAACGCTAACCTTTACAAGTACCATACATTTGTTTCTGCTCAGTTGCATCATTTCTCTGATGCTAGTGAAGAAGGGTTTGGCACAGTCACATACTTAATTCAACAGAACAGTAGCAAACAACTTCATTGTGCCTTTATCATTGGCAAAGCTAGAGTTGTGCCACTAAAACCCATAATCATCCTATGATTAGAATTATCAGCAGCAGCTTTAGCAGTATGCATAGACAGAATGCTAAGGAAAGAACTACAGCTGCCACTAAAACATGTATTTTGGACAGACAGTACAGCAGTAATTAAATATATTAACAATGAGACAGCAAGATTCTGCACATTTGTAGCTAATAGGGTATCAACTATCCTATAGACTTCAAGGGTATCCCAATAGAAGTACGTGAGCTCACAAATGAATCCTGCTGATTATGCATCTAAGGGCCAAAATGTGAATGCCTTTATGCAGAACAAGGTTTGGTTGTTTGGGCCTAGCTTTCTTACCAAACCAACCTCTGAATGGCTAGAATGTCATGAACCCCTGGGAGACCTTACCTTAACAGACTGTGAAATAAGAAGTGTCTTGGTTAATTCTGTTGTGGTTAATGAAAGGATAGATACAGTTAATCAACTTATGGAGTACTTCTCCTCATGGATGCGACTTAAAAGAGCAGTGGCATGGTTCCTTAGATTAGAGAACATGTTGCTTAACCAATCGAAAATGAAAAAGGAGCTAAGAGAAAGCATAACACAGACTGAAACAGATGAAGTAAGACAAAAATGCCAGCTGCGGCAAAGAAAGTTGACTTCACAAGTAAAACTAAACAAGAGGAATCATAGCTGATGAGTTTATGCAAGCTGAAGTGGAAGTTCTCCTTCATGGTCAGCTAATGAAGTTTCTAGAGGAAATCTCAGCACTACCAAGGAATGAGTCTGTTAAGAAGAATAGTAACATATACAATCTAGACCTGATACTTCAAGATGGAATTCTTCGTGATTTGATTAGCCATGCCCGAGGAAGCCAAGCACCCTGCTATCATGGCAAAAGACCGTCATGTGTCACAGTTACTAATACAAGAGATTCTTAAACAAACAGGTCACAATGGGCGCAATCATATACTATCTCAATTGCATCAAAGGTACTGGATTCCCTGTGCTACTTCTTTAATCAGAAAAGTCTTGTCCAAGTATACAACCTGTTGCAGGTTGCATAGCACAACTGGTCACCAGCTAAGTGGCAGACCTGCCTAGAAACAGCGTCCTTCCAGAAGAACTACCATTTACCAGAACTAGAGTGGACTACTTTGGTCCATTTGAAATCAGGCATGGAAGAACTACTGTAAAGAGATATGGTGTCATATTTACATGCTTAGCAATCCAGGCAGTCCATATAGAAGTAGCAGCTTACTTGGACGCAGATTCCTTTATTAATGCCCTTCGATGCTTTATTGCCAAAAGAGGGCAAGTTCTAAAATTACGTTCTGACAATGGAACTAATTTTGTTGGAACAAAACGAGACCTGAAAAAGGCTATCCAAGAGTGGGAGCGGGGTCCCCCTGAAGTTGCTGGTTGTCATGGCCGGCCTGTACACTGATACTGTCAGTGCTGTGCAGAAAAGAGGCAGAATCTCTTGAGTTCTTCCCAGTTGATTCTGTGGTTCATCAGGGGTTTGTTCTTGCTCCTACTCTGTTCAGTGTATGAATGGATTGTGTGTTGGGCAGGGTCGTGGGGTCCAGTGGCTGTGGGGCATCTGTTCGTGAAGAAAGAGTTACTGATCTTGAATTGACTAATTGGCGATGATGCTGTGATCTTCGCAGAGTCAATGCAGGTTCAGATCAGGGCCCTGAAGAAACTGAGCGAGGAGTATGACTGTTTGGGCTTGCAAGTGTCCTGGATGAAAACCAAGATCCAGGCTTTTAATGACCTCTTGGGCACAGCCATCAGCAGTGTGTCTGTCTGCAGGGAGAATGTTGACCATGTAAAGAGTTTATTTACCTTGACAGTGACATTAATGTCTCTGGTCACTTTTTCTATGAAGTCGGTAGACGGATTGGAGTGAAGTGGGTGGAGGGGCTTTGCGGTTATTCATCAAATAGGTGTCTCCGTTTCCTACAACTCTTTGATGACCAAAAAAGGTTCAGAGTATGGATGGATACAGTTCACAGTCCCATCATCACAGTATACTGATATATTATTATTGCCTAGGTTTGAATTTATTGATTAAAAAATAATTCTTGTGGCTGACGGAAAATGCCACTTAATTAGTTGTTCTTCTTTTTTCCTGTTCATGTTCATGTTAAAAATAAATTCCATCAATTTATATTTTGTAATACATTTCTGGGAAAATCAATAGAATATTTCATTGACTGGAAAAGATCACAGCCCTTCATATAAAGAGCCAAAAGTGAGCAGGAAGTGAGCAGTTTAAACAGTTAGCAACACAATCAAGTTGAATAAAACTAAAAATTACTTCATATAAGGACCTTTATGTAGATTGCTATTACAATGCAGTCAACATTTTAAACTATATCAAACATAAGTTTAAGCACAAATTAATAAATTAATGAGATTTTATAGGATCTGATCATGTGTCGGACTGATTATATTTTGAAATTTTCAGGCCTGCATTCTAATATAATCAAAGAAGTTTAATTTTATATGATTCAACATAAAATGAAGTTGTGGCAGAAACTATGGAACATTTTGGGTATATTTATTCAAAAGTTGTAGCTTGTAGGTCTCAAATACTGCTTTAATTGACATGTAGATTGGTTTCTTTTAAGTTCAGTTTAGAAAGGGAGCTGCATTTTTAGTATTTAGCATGCAGAAGTCTGAGTTCATGTCTGGGGCATCTTGAGTTTGCTTTCATATTAAAATAAGGTTTTGTGTAAGATGACAGCAGAGTTATTTGGCTGCAGAAGGCCATAGTCTTCACAGGGCACTGGAGAGTGCAAGTGATAATTGATACAGTGTAACAGCTTAATAGAGCTGGAAGTGCCTTTATTCAGCAATAAAATTACCATTGCACTTTGCTGTCCTAATAGAGGATTGTGATTAAATGCAAAACCTTTCACAATAAATTGTATTTTACAGTTAATACATCAGTGTTTTTGCGGCTGTACAAACATGTCTGTAAAGCTGCTAAAGTAAAAAGAAAAGCAACATTGAAAGGGAAAAAAGCAGATAAAGAAGATGCCACCACAGCAATTTATATAAATGAAGAAAAAAGTAAGCATAATATCTTAACTTGTAGTTGTTGATTCAAAGTTTGTAAAGTAAATCACTAAAATTAGTTAAAATGTAGGAAAAAGATAACAGAGATAATAAATAACAAATGCAATTTAAATGTCCTGTCTTTTTTCAAGTTTTAATTAATGTACATTTCATATTAAAAGTGTTCATTCTTACAGTCTTCTGTGCCTTCAGTACAGTTTGTATCTTACTATTGCTCATGTCTTGTGATTTTTATTCTTATAAATTGCCTCCAGTTGACTGGTTGGATCTGCCTTTCACATCACAATTAGCCTTAAAAAGAGGTGTGAAATACAGTAGGCACCTAATCTTATAGTTTTCTCATACAGAACTGAAGAGACAGATATCAATATTCAGAAAAAGAAGAAAGTAACAAGTTAGGAAAAGAAAAAAATTCTTGGTTAGAAAAAAGGAAAAGATATCTTGAAAGAACTTCAAGTTAATGCTTAGAGTTCTCTGCTGCATGCCACATCTCCTGACCTTTGGAAATTAAAAAGAAATAATGTGTAATAATAAAGCCAACAATGCAAAACTGCAGAGTAACAATATAAACCAATTTAAATTAAACTTGAGTATATAACATTAACTTTAACTGATGGTGGCTGAGACAAAGAACTGTGTTATTCTATAACTCTAAAAACAAAGTGCAATATATGCATTGTTTTAGCAGGTTAGTATATTTTATGCACAATACCTATAAAATAAGTTAAGATGGCATACATAACACAAACAAATGAGAACAAAAAAGCATATTACTCTGTTTTGGAACCTTGAAACTAAAAGAAATGTATAAAGAATGCAAACTTCTACTGAAAGAAGTAGATAAAAAGTTATTCATAGAAAAATAACAACTTAGCTAAATATGGCCAATGTACAGGGTGGCCCGCCTCCACTGAGACGACTGCATTACATGGTGAAGAGAAAAATGATCGAATTTGGCACTTACATTTATAGAAGATGCTGAAAGATCTCCTTGTGCATCAATATATCACTGTGCCCGTTTCAGTATGTTTCAGCATGTTCATATACACTCTTTGCAATGTCATTGGATCGATTCTCTGTATCGCATTTTCAGTGTTCAACTTCAATTCATTTACAGTTCGTGGATTTGTCTTGCGTAAATGTCCCCACAAGATATAGTCGCACATTGTTAAGTCAGGTGATCGTGGTGGCCATAAACCCTTGCTAATAATCCTTTCGTCAGGGAATTGTTCCAGAATAGTAGCTATAGATATGCGGGAAGTATGGCAAATTGCACCATCTTGCTGGAAATAACAATGGTCGCGTTCATAGTCCATCAATTGTGCGTAGAACTGGCAAAAAATCTACAGATACACCTATAGCGGCAGATGAGACGAGATTCGTCTCGGTGGAGGCGGGCCACTTTTTCGTGGGCCACACTGTATTTTGAGTCTGCCTAGTCTCTTCCTCATAGCACAGCAAGGAATACTCCTTTTGTCATTGTGGATTGTTCTGTCACTTTTGATGAGCATGGAATGAGAAAAGAGAAGAAGATATGCTGCCGTAATCATTATGCAACTTGTCAATTGTTAAGAAGATATGTTTTATTTTCCATGAAGAAATGTTTTATCTTCCATTGGCTGTGCTAAAGAATGTGTACTATAACCCTTGTTTAATTTGTATACAGAATATTGCAGGAGCAGTCAATCTATACTAATAAAAGGCAAAGCCCTCACTCACTCACTCACTGACTCACTGACT
>JANRMT010027041.1:76255626-76275368 GCA_026402145.1 Polypterus bichir lapradei
ACAATTACATTAACAATCATGTTACGTTATTTTTAAAATATTTCCTTTTCTTTTTCATAACTTCTTTAACACACTACTTCTCCGCTGCGAAGCGCGGGTATTCTGCTAGTATATATATATATATGTGACAGCAACACTCATCACTCACAACAGTGACAAAACAATTACATTGACAATCATGTTACGTTATTTTCAAAATGTTTCATTTTCTTTTTCATTACTTTTTTAACACACTACTTCTCTGCTGCGAAGCGCGGGTATTTTGCTAGTAATCTATAATATACATTTTTATTGTGATCAGGTTTTTATTAAATTTAAACAAAAGTCATGAAAATTAATAAAAATAAAACATTGCAAAAATGAAAAATTAGTGAAAGAATAAAAATAATCCCCTCTCCATGGGATCCTTCTCCAATTTATTCTATCCCATTCATTTTGTAACAGAGCTCTGCAGAGGATCAAAAGTCCTTGATACACAATCAGAATAGGAAGAGGCCTATGACAAACACAAAAACTCCTAAGCAATAACGAAGTATATCGGACAAATAAGTTAACAATTTAGACTAGAAACTTGATCTAAGCGTTGACCCACAATCACCCATCCAAACACTAACCAGGCTTTTGAGTTTGATACCAAAACATTTGGGTTTGATATCCGTTGGTCCTTCCTCCTAAGCATTAGAGTTTAGGTTAAAGGAATTGGTTTTCCAAAAGTTTAAATATTAGAGATTTAGGAAATATCTAGAAAGTGGCTAGGACATATTTTACAGTAGTCGTTCCCAAGGAAAATAGACTTTGCTGGATACAAGTAAAAAGAAAGCAGATCAGTCTAGTTGGAGAAATAATATATGTGAGGCAGAAAGGGGGTGCTAATTAAGAGAGTAAAAGGCAGAAACTGGCATCTATCTTTAAACTTATAAAGAATTTTTCTAGAAGCATTTAAAGAACAAAAACAACAAGAGATAATCAGTGACCAAGTGCAGAGGATAGAGCATACAACTGAACTTGCTTATAATTGATGATGAGGAGAAAGGAAGAGAGGTCACACTGCCAGACAAATGGTAATGGTTTGATTTAGCAGATGCTTTCTGTGGAGTGGTATACAGTATAAGGTTGCAGCTTGCTTTAAACACACACAATTATAAAGAGGACAGGATAAAGGCGGAGCCAGTTGCCATAAGAACTGATTTGAATTGAAGAAAGATAAAGAAAGAGGTTAGAACAGATACAAGCCAGGAGTCATTGTAGATGTAACCATGTGTCTTAAACACAGAGAGCATCATTATAAAACGTAGGAGTGTCTTTGCAGGTTTGCATGTTTTGTCATGGAATCACACCACAGTCCATCCCAATTGAGATATTTGCACTGTTGTAACTGCCAGTTACGTGGTATACACCTGCAATGTCTGGGTTACAAAGGCCCTCAGAAGCAGCTCAGAAAATTCTTAGCCATTCACTAACTCAACAAAAAGGTGTGACACATACTTGCCTCCAATCTATATAGATACTTGTTAAGCATAGTGAGATAGTCACTGATGCTGTGGTAGTAAAATAAAATGTTATAGGCATTGTATTGGAGCTTGTTAGTTATAAATTAGTAGTTAAAGTTACTGAATCTGTGAAAGAGGTACATCTGTCAAATGCAACTGCTTCACATCTGTCATGATTGAAATTTTCTATAATTCGTCCTGAAATCTCTGTGTGTTTGTAAATTATGTTATACATGTTTGGTGGTTTTTGTGCAGAGAGAATATATTTTGACCCTCAACAACTTTATTTAAAAGTTTATGATTTTTTATCATCACCTGTTTCTAAAGAAACAATCCTATAATGCACTGGGTTGGCATGGTGATCACTTAAATGGTGTGTTGGTGTAAAATTCACCCGAGTTATTCCTTGATATCTGAGAAATTTATATTTATTTGTCAGAGATAAATACTAGCACTTTTTGCATGATGTTTTCGTGTTTCTTTTGGTATTTGACATTTTTGGACAAGGTCAATTGTGTTTGACTTACCTATCGTTTCTTTTACTTGCATCTGTTCTCCCCATATTTTCCTGTTAAAAACTTTAACTGATTTTATCCAGTCATCACAACATCATGTTTATACAGTATATTGGCAGACAGTATCCATAGTGTTCCGGTTGAGAGAATGCTGTGCGCGTTTGGCTGCTTCTCACTGGTCTCGTTGTTTTTGCTTTGTCTTATTTTGTCCCGTCTGACTTTTTCTCCTTCATCTGACTGCTACTTTTGAATTTAACTTACTATACGAATGCCATTGACGATTGCCTAGATCACACCTGCTTCAGCCCTGTGTGAACCATAACCTTCTCTCCTGTTACTGCTTTCGCTGTGAGTGTGAATCTATTCTTGCTTTGTTTGCAGTTACCAGTCTGCACTGCGAATGTGCAGCCTACCTGTTGTGCTTTTCCTTTTCTGGCTGGTTATGCAATGAGATTTGGGTTGGCTAACGTGTGTAGCTGGAGTTAGCATGGTGTTGTGTGGCATTCTGTTTGCTCCTGGCGGTGTCCACTGGTGTCTGGATAATCATAACCTGCTCTGTCTCTGGCTTGGAGTTGTACTGTGTGTTGTCATTTCTACTTTTTTGGCAATGTAGCTCGTATAGTCTCCATTTGAATTTAAACATCTTGACTGCCATCCACGATTGGTCTCCTTGACTTATATTTTTTGCTAGTCACTTGGAATTACACGGCGTCCTCTCTATATTCACCGGTCTCAAGAGGCCCCTTGTGGATCTATGGCTTGGACGCGTCGATTCCAATAATGTGGACATCTCACTGTGTTCACTGGCGTAATGCTAGGGCCATCCTAGGAATAAACCTGGACCATCTTTGGCAGTTCCAACTGTAGCATGGGGCCTTATCGATAAGCATGGCGGTGCGCACGGTTGCAGCGGCTCACAGCTCTCCTTTTCACTGCACCTTTTTGTTGTTTTTGTACTTTTATCTTGCTTGTTTGTGCACGATCGGTTCGGCGAACATCCGCTACACCCGTCAGAACCTTATAGACATCGGTGTCCAGTGCCAGACATCTGTTTCGAGTGTTTTTCATCACACACACGACATCCCAGATAACACAGCGAGACCAGCGGGCTCTCCGTAGATTGTTGTCGGGTCTAGGAGACGGTGCAGACGAAGGAGGGAAAGAAAGCAAAAGCGAGGCCGCAGATCTGGCATTATGCTAAGGCTAAAGAAACAACCGCACATGCCACCTCTACAGAACCTGTATCTCACCAATGCTAGATCCCTGGTGCATAAAACGGATGACTTGGAAGTACAACTCGCTGGATATTGCTATGTTCGTGACTGCTGTGTTTTAAATATAACTGAAACCTGCAATATTTAAATTATGTGCAATAACCCAATAGTGCAATAGTTATTTATTCTTTCCAGTATTTAAATAATGTGCAATAACTCGGTTTAGTTATTATTCTTTCCATTTGTATATAGCATCGCAGAACTTTTTTTTTTTTTTTTTGCAACTTTTTGCACCATTTGTTCATTTGTTTATTTACTTGTTGTGTACTAAATATATGTCTGCACTGAAGGAGCTGCTTTTAATCTCATTGTACATGTGTATAGTGACAATAAAAGGCATTCATTCATTCATTAATAAACGCTTGCTCCATCACTAACAAGACCTCGCTGATTAATGACCTCATCTCCTAGAAGGAAGTGGACATGTTTCTTCTTACAGAAACTTGACAACAACCTGTTGACTATTTACATTTAAACTTGCTTTCTCTTCCTGACTACAGCCATATATCTAAACCCAAGTTAATAGGAAAAGGGGGTGGTGGCCTGGCTGTGGTTTATAGATCTACCTTAACAATGAAGGAACTCTCCTTTTTTGAAGTCACATCTTTTGAATATATTGCTGTGAAACTGGTTTCCTCCCCTCATGTGCTGCTGTTGTTAGTTTATTGCCCTCCCAAATTTGGGGTGAACTTTTTGTCTGAATTTAATGAACTTCTCACTGTAATCTCATCTCTTTGCCCTGCTGTTATTGTACTTGGTGACTTTAATATTCATGTTTGTATCAACTGCTCTCTCACAGCTAAGTTCATCTCAACTTTGGAATGTTTTGACTTGACACAGCATGTTGATTTTCCCACTCATACTCATGGTCATATTTTTGATTTGCTTTGTTCAAATGGTTTGAATAATGTCTCTATCTCAGGTTCTCTCACTGGTATTTCTGATCATAAGCTTATCAAATGTAACTTTAGTATTATTACCATTACTTCTGTTGATAAAAAGTCTGTCTCTTATCGCAACATTAGGTCTGTTAATTAGAACATTAGAACAATCTAGATGAGAACAGGTCATTCAGTCCAACAAAGCTCACCAGTCCTATCCACTTATTTAATCCAAAAAAACAATGAGTTTTGAAAGTCCCTAAAGTCTTAAAATTCAGATTTGTTTGCTGCTTCCCTTTTGTCTTTGTCTGTTTTTGGCCTGCATAGTCTTTCCTCTCCTGAAAACATGGTTTCCCTATATAACAACTCTGTTTCCGAACTGCTAGATAACTTTGCTCCCTTAAGGACTAGGCAGGTTCCAGCCACCTGCTCCTGTCCCTGGTACACCCATGAGCTCAGAGCTATGAAAGCCACTAGCCAGCATCTTGAGTGGCTTTATAAGAAAACAGGCTTCATAGTTCACTCACAGCTTTACACTGAGGACATATGTAAATATTGGGATGCCCTTAACACTTCTTGCTCCAACTATTATTCCTCTCTCATAAATGGTGCTAAGTCTAGGCCTAGAACTCTTTTTTGGACTGTTAATAAACTCCTCGAGTGCCCTCCACTAGCATGCCCTGAATCTGAACAGTGTCAGGTTTTCTTACATTTCTTTGATACCAAAATTGATCAAATCTATCACACTTTCCCTTCCACACCTCAATCAATCACTCACTCATTCCGATCTGCCATCTCCATCATCAAGATTCACATATTTCTCGCCCGTTGACTCTCTCGCCAATCTTAACTTATTAATAAGTCTAATTTCTCTTCCTGTCTGTTTGATCCTGCCCCCACTTCTCTGATTAAGACATACTCATTCATAATTAGTATTCCTGTTGCCTCATTGATAAATGCATGTTTTGTTTCAGGATCTGTCCCTAGTGCCCTCACAACTGCTACAGTTACCCCAATCCTTAAAAAATCTGACCTGGATCCTTCTTCTCTTTCCAGTTACAGGCCTATCTCTAATCTCCCTTTTCTGGCTAAGGTGATGGAACGTGTTGTTGCTACACAACTCCATGCTTTTCTTCTAGACAATACACTGTATGAGCCTTTTCAGTTTGGATTTTGCACATAGCACAGCACTGAGACAGCTCTTCTCTGTGTAGTTAATGATCTTCTTCGGTCTGCAGATTGTGGTTCACTTAATATTCTCCTCCTTCTTGACTTAAGTGCAGCATTTGACACTGTTAATCATGAAATCCTCCTGTCATGTCTCTCTGCTGTAAGGATCTCTGGTTTAGCCCTTCAATGGTTCACATCATATCTTTCCACTAGGCAACATTTTGTCACACTCGGTGAATATAAATCCTTCACATCACCCGTGTCGCGTGGTGTCCCTCAGGGTTCAGTCCTTGGGCCATTACTCTTTCTACTTTATATCCTTCCTTTGGCTCAGATTATTCGCAGACATGGCCTTAACTTCCACTATTATGCAGACGATATACAGTTATATCTTATTACACATTTCCTAGCAGAATTGCCTCCCAGCACACTCACTGACTGCATCACTGATCTTAAGCTATGGATGGAAAATAACTTTCTCAAACTTAATGCCAATAACACTGAAGTGTAGGCCCAAACTCCCTACTTTCTAAGGCATCCAACTTCTCTGTTTCTATTGATGGTACACTTGACAAACCTGTTCCTGTTGTCAGAAATCTTGGTGTATTGTTTGATACATCATTTAACTTTGATGTACACATTAGGTCTTTTTCCAAAATTTCATTCTATTATCTCCGTAACATTGTCTGCCTTCATCCATTTCTGTCCTTTAATGATGCTCAATCTCTGGTTCTTTGTTTCATAACGTCTCGTATTGATTATTGTAATTTCCTCTTCATCAGCCTCCCTGCAAAATCTATAGAGAATCTACAATACATTCTGAACTCCACAGCCAGAGTCCTCACCCACACAAAGCGTTTTGCTCACATCTCCCCTGTTCTGTGCCAACTTCACTGGTTACTAGTTCCATCAAGGATTAAATTTAAGATCAAAGCCCTACATAACCTTGCTCCTTTCTTCCTCACTCAGCTCCTAGCTGCTTGCACCCCTTGTCACTCTCTCAGATTCTTGAGCAGTAATCTCCTTACTGTCCAACGCAGCAGACTCTTCACCCTGGGAGGCAGTTCCTTCAGTGTTATGGCCCCTCAACTCTGGAACTGTCTTCCTCAGTCTCTCTGAAATTGCTCCTCTTTCTCCACTTTTAAATCTCAACTCAAAACTTTCCTTTTCTACAATATATGGTTTTTTTTTTTATTCTGTATTATACTGTATGTAAAGCAAGTGAAAGGCACTCTATAATTGCTACTTATTATTATTTATTATTAGGTAATCTAGGCCAAACACCACAAATGCCGCACAACTTTGCTGTCCCATGTTATGATAGAGCAGAATTCAGAGAGGAACGACAGGGACATAAGGGATGGGTGGTTGTTTAAAAGAGTCCACGTTCCTTTTCCTTTCACTTTAAGTGTGGAAGACTTTCTACTCTTTTTGCTTTATAGAACTGCCTTCAGTGTCTGAATTTTATTTTGGGAAGAGGGGGATTTCAATCCTGTTTAAGTGTGTGAAATGTTTAAAAAAATGCCTGATATAGTAAAATGGTGACAGACATACCTCTTGAATTCATTTCATCACTGGAACAATAGCCTTAGTGATGTTAGCTGTAGCTGGACTTATCTCTGGGAAGACAAATATTGGCTGACAATCATGATATAGATTTAAAACCTTTTGTGCCTGTTGAAGGACATTATAAAGTTGAGAAATTGCAATATTAAAGGGTTTGGATGGGAGTGATCATGATTAGGTATGTAAATCCTGTGACACCTCTAAACCAAAAGCAAATTATTAGACAGGAATGAGAATAAAAACCACCTGCTTTACTGAGGAATTTAGTATCTATTCTGCTGCCCACTTTTTCATAATATTAATAATACTGGTCAACAAAGTGGTTATAACTACTGTCTTACAGTTCTAAAGACAAGTGCTCACATTTTTACTAGTTCTTTGTCTTTGGGAGCTTGAATGTTCTTTCCATTACTGTTATAGTTTTCTTCTAAGCTAATTGTAATTGGAAGTTGGGTGCTACTAAATGTGTCTGTGGGGATCAGAGCAGCATTCAGAAAAGAACTTTATATAGGTAATAATCAGACATCTCTGTTGTAGTCACAATTTATATTTCACCTTTTTCAATCCCACCCTACATCTCTAACACATATACAGAAATGATTTTCCATAGTTTTATCACTTTTGTGCTGGATTGCTTTTCATTTGAATGCTTTTTCCATGGAAAATGTTGATGGTTTATAGTAATGTCCGAATATGGCTGCTAAAATCTTGCCTCAAATAAAACTTGGTAACCATATTATCCATGAGTTGGTTAAACTATTATAAATTTTTGTCTGAAGCCGAATCACACTTCTTATAGTGATTTAATTTAAAATTGCATTAATTTTAAGACTCTACATACAGTATATTCTAAACTTTGCTGTCTCACAGATCCAAAACTCACACTCCTCTCCATAAATTCTCTTTTTGTTTTTTGTCCTCTCAGGAACTCTTTTTCTTGGTTTAATTAGAAAACTCTGTCTATCTTGATTTCCAAATCAAGTCTGAAGATCTACATTTTCTTTCAGTCCTTTATATTCATAAAACTACTTTTTTACTGTTATCGTAATGACACCAGGTGGTGCAGAGATAGTGCTTCTTTTTTACAACAAGGAGACTCTTTATGTCCCAGTTCCTTCCTGTGTGAAGTTCACACGTTTTCTATGTGATTTTAGTATGGGTGCTCTGGTTTTCTCCCACAGTCCAAAGACATGCAGGTTAGGTGAACCGGTGTTGTTAAATTGGCTAAAGTATGTGTATTTGTCCACCCTACAATGGAGTCGCACTCTGTCCATTAATTGTTCCTGCCTTGCACCATCTACATTTTGGGATAGACTCCTGCTCTCTCTGAACCCAGGATAAGCAGGTTGGGAAAATGGATAGAATATTAACTCATAATCCTAATAATACCCTTCTCTACTGGCGTTTTAAACTGTACCAATAAAGTATTAGTATATTCTGTCCTTTTTTGTGTTTATGACCTTTGTGATGTACTCTTCTTTATCTGTTTTTGATTTGATTTATAAATCTTCTTTTGTGAAATGTTGTTAAAATTGAACTGGTATACTTTTGTTTTTTAATTAATTGCAGTATCAATTTTATTGGATAAATCAGACTGTATAATGTATTGCATACTGTACTGTGTTACAATTTTATTTGCTTTGTAAAGCACCCTTGCAATGCTGCAATAGGGAATAAAGGACTGCTTTATTGATGATGTTTTTTTTAAATAAACATTCATCTTACAACTCCTCAGAGCCAAATGCAAGAAATATTAGAAAACATAACATTCTGAAACTCACCTAATCCATTTCAGAGTCACAGGAGGCTTGAGTCTTTCCCCAAAACACTGAGAACAAAACAGGAAACAACCCTGGATAGTGCTGACACAGGGTCAGTTTAAAATTGCTAGTTAAGCTAATGTCACATTGCACTACTTCTACTTGTTGCAACTGAAGTTGTTAATCTCATCACTGGACCATGTCAGTTTACACAATTGAAAATCACTGGATATGTCACATTTAGCAACTGAGTGCCCACCTTCCAGCACAGTCCTGCTCCCCCTTTTTGTGACAGCCAATAACATCCTACCTGACTGGGCAAGTGCTGTACAAAGTTAAGGCGAGTTCAGCGACAATCTCTACCCCTCTTTCTTTTTTCTGTCCCTGCTTCTAAAGACAAAATCAAAACCGTTTGATTTTGCTGGTGTGAGTTGTAAACTACTTGGAGTTAGTCACTGGGTATGTCACAGTACATGAATGGTCTTCACGGGAGAGATTATAAATAAAATCTACAACTGAAAATTGTTGGAAAAGTTGTCTAATGTGATGTGTCCTTTACCCTTACTTGCACATTTTTGGATGTGGCAGTATAAAACAGAGTACCCAGAGAAAATGCCACATAGAAATGCAAATTTAATTTGCAGATTCAACACAGACAATGACTGAGCATTGGACTGAAAACCAAAGTGCTAGATTCATGAGGCCACTGCACTAACCACTGTGTACCTTGCAAACACATAAATACGTACCAGTATAGACCATCCAATATGTGAACTGAAACATTCAGTTTTATAGTCACCACTAGCCTAAATCATCTTCAGGAACTATCCCTGTACAGGGTTCTAGTCTATCATCTGGCTTGTTTACTCACATATCCCTCAGTCATTTGTACAAGGCCAATATAGAGTAGGTAAATAACCTACCACATATGTTTATGGGATGCTGGTGGAAAGTCTGGTCACACAGAGAAAACCCCATCCTTACAGGTGGAGGTCATCCATCTTCAACATAGGCAACAAACGGCTCAGAGTTTGAACCGAGCGTTCTGGAACTGTGAGGCAGCAGCATTAATGAGTCCACCATTGTGCTTCTCTTTAAACTACAGGCCAAAGTTAAAAAACAACATCACGGTGTAAAATGAGTATTAAACAGCAATGAACAATTAAGGGACAGTGTTTTTTATCTAAATGTACCTATGAAAGACCTGATCAGAATAAGAGACAGTAGGAATGTTCAGTGTAACTTAAATACCTTCTCAGATACTGGGGTTTAAGTTGCATTTTGAAGCAGTGGGAATAGAGTCATTAAATGTGGACTTTAGCGAAGCCATTCCAATAATGTGTGCCAAAAATTGAAAGTGGTATAATCCATTAAATAACAATTAAATGAGGAGAATGTTAGTCAGTTTTGAGTTCTTTTTTTAACCTTTAATGAATTTCAGTTGCTTTTCAGAGTGCAGATGATAGAAGTTCCAGTTACCAAATAAATTAGTTTATTTTCTTATTCTTATGTACACCTGCCATTTTTTCTCAGCATATTACTTTCTTGGCCCCAGCAGACCCCTGTGACCCTGTGTTAGGATATAACGGGTTGGATAATGACTGACTGACATGGATAATGATTGACTGACATGTGTATATGAATTGTTTGTAGTAGTGTTATGTGAGGTCTTCAGCCCAGACACAAACAGACTGACACCAGCAGTTCTTAAAACACACATGTTTAATAAAGACCAAGTCCTCCAAACACACAGTGCTTCCAGCACCAAACACCCCTACACACGGACTTCTTCAATGTCCATGGGCCACCTTTCTTCCTCCTGTCGCTGGAGCTTTGTCCACCTCCAGCTCCCTTTATAGTCACCCGGACGTGCTGCAGGTGCTCCCTGATGTTCTTCTGGCGGCACTTCCTGGTGTGGCAGAAGTGCCACATGAGCACTCAGAAGCACTCTAGGCGTTGCTGGAAGGTCCTTCCTCCACCTTCCCAGGTGTGGCGGAAGTGTCGATCTCCAGGGCTTTATGAGGCTTGGGACGCCCTCTGGCGGTATCCACGGGCTCCCATGGGTTTGAGCCTCCCTACTGCTTCCCCGTGGTTCCCTTGCTATCCAGGGCGGTTGCCCCTCGTGCCCCGGGGGATATATAGATCTCCTTCCAGGCATCCCGGCTGGGTCTGCACCCCAGCCTCCTGCCACAGTTATCATACAGTATAAATGATAATACAACATGCAACACATCATCAGTATGAGTATTCTTTATATTTTTTTGCTCCATGGCAGTTCAAAAGTGCTGGTGTGCCACCCCGATAAAAGGTGCAGTTTAGAGGGAACATAGCTTGGCATTCTTCTGTTTTTCTCAAGACATCAATAGTCGTAACCAAGGATAAAGTAAGACAATGATAACACAAACAACAAGGCTGGTGCAATGTGCTCAGTCCATTTATTTTAAACAATCACTGTCCAAAAAAGTGCAGTACTAATGATCAAATAAAAGAACCAATAAAAACAGTGTATGTGGAGGTAAAAAAAAAAAATTAAGTTTGCAATTAATAAGATAAAAACCAAGAATAAAACACTGTCAGAATCGGGATCTTTTTCTTCTCTATTCATGATTACCAGTTTGTCTCCCTCACTTTTGCCTTTCCAGCCACGTCAGCCAGAGCCTGACTCCACCGTTCCACCACCATCCACTGGACGATCCCTGTAGCCCGTAATCACTCCTGCCCCTAGTGATCAACAGGAGTGACCTGCCCCCAGAGTGCCATTTCTCTTGCTCCTTCCCTGGGCAACCTGACCACTTCATCTCCTCTCATCCACACTGGATAGATCACCTGAATCTATCTGTCACACTGTCTCTCTCTCTCTCACACATACATACATACATACACACATCAACACGCTCGCACACACGTGCACACACACACTGCTACTACTGCTACTGCTACTACTGCTACTGCTACTACTGCTACTACTGCTACTGCTGCTACTGCTACTGCTGCTACTGCTACTACTACTACTACTACTACTACTACTACTACTACTACTACTACTACTTTCTTCTTTCGCTCCTTCTTCCTCATTACTTTCTCCAATTCAGACCCTTTTTATCCATGTGATTGCAGGTGCTTTCCTTAACAACCAGGACAGTGTCAAAAGGGATTGGCTGTGCTACCAAAACTCACACTTGAGGTAGCAATCAGCCAATTACCCCATTAAACACTCTGCAGCCGCATGGCTTTCCACCATCATGCACCTACACTCACAAAATAAGAGCCACACAGTTTATAAAACCATGTATCACCACAGACCCCTTATGTGCTTCAACATAGGCATGTTCATTTTGTCTCCATGTGAATCTCTTGGTGCTCAATTATAGGGTGATTGGTATTTTTATACTGGCCTGGGTAAGTAAGTGATAGGCTGAGTGTTAGTATGCCATGTAATGATCTGATACTTAATTTTACAGTGGGCCCAATGCAAGTGGAACAGGGTTAGTCCTTGCATGACTCTGTGTTTAAATATGCAGATTTAATAATATGAGTAAAACAGATTTTTAAGTGAATACATTAAAATATGTGCCTTATAGATAAAAATAAATATTCTTGTAATTTATCAGTAATTTATCAAATAAAGAAAGATAAGGCTTTGACATCTCTGACTGATTTTTTTTTGCTATTTTTTTTGCTATTTTTTAATTGCAGTGATTATCCATGTGGAACATTGCTTTAAGAGGTAAATTGTGTGGAAGAAGATAAACTTTTTAAAAGTTCTTACCATTTTAAATAGTAGTTAATGATTATACCAAAATTAATCATCAAGTAAACTCTTAAGTGAAACAAAGAAATACTGTATTGTGATACATCAAGGATGAGGCCTGCTTAAAAGCTTATTAACTACCTGTATATAATCTGGAGTTTAGAAAGGCCAAATGAGATTTTTTTTTCTTTCTAATAATCTTTTGAGATATTCCATCTGTGATTGCCAATTTTTGGATACATTCCAGGGTAAGCTTTGAATTTAGTATACTTCTTAGTATACACACCAATGGTTGTTAACTAGTTTTGAGTCAAGCTGCATGAATAAAGTTGCATGTTTACATTCTATATAATTTGCAATAGTGTACTTTGTTGTATAAAAAGTATTATGGCCTCTATGGAGTACTCTTAGCCACAACATTTATTTTCATACAAAAATTGCAACTCAAAGTGATTTACAAGAAGTTAAAGAAAGAATTACAGTTACAAAGAAAATAGACACATAAAAAAAAATAAATTAATACATACACAATATAAACAAACAAGTAAATGGAAGAGTTCCAATGCATAGTTTAAATTATTATTAACTATAAGTGGTTCCTTATTCTGAATCTGAGATTTGCTTTTGGAGTGGAAGTCTTCTCTTGCTTTTGTTAATTAATTTGTTCCATTAATCTGTGCCATTTTGGCTTCCTGTTGTTAGGAAAACATCCCACATTGTTTGGGGACTGTTTTCAAAGACTGTGACCTTTTGATTAATGATGTAACAGGAATAAAAGGTCATTTACAGAAACTCTTTGTATCCAATTTTGCTGAAACAAAACCCTTTGTCAAATGACATTTTGCTTTTCAAATCTTTCTTTCTGATTTGTGTTTTTTTTTTGTTTTGTTTTATTAAATTAGATTTTTGGTTTGGTATAAATCCTGGTCTCTTTTTCAACTTTTAGACTTACTGTTTTTTACAAAGTAATTTTTGCTCTAGTCTCTGTAGCATAATAATAGGATGCTGGGGTTTCAAGGCCAAAAGATGACCCATTTTCCATTGAGAATCCTGTGAAAACATAAGTATGATGAAATCATTATTGCTATCTTGCATTGTCCTAGAAGATTAGATGCACTGGGTCTATTGTCAATAGTTGAAAGATCTGCAGTCCTTCCAACGTCAAAAGCAGCTAAGCAATACAGTGGAACCTCAGTTCATGAACGTTTCAGAACATGTACAAATCGGTTTACGACCAAAAAGTTTGCCAAACGTTTCCATCTGTTCACGACCACAGACTCAGTATACGAACAAGCCAGTTTCCCTCTCGGTTTGTGCGTGCCGATGATTTCCGCACGTGTTCAGTCTCTCCCTGTGCATTCCCTGTGCAGCGAGAGAGAGAGACACACACACACACACACACTGACACACGAGAGAGAGACATTAGAGTAAAAGACCACCAAATAAGGATCGATGGTTAGGATTGCTGGGCTCTACAAAAGTCCAGAAAGAGGCTTCACCTCCAAACTAAGAATAAAAGCTTAAAAAGAAAGGCAACCTAGCTTCAAACTCTAAGAAGCAGGCCTAAAGGTCTGCACAGGCCTAAAGAAGCCAAGCTTATATTTCTTATGAAAAGAGATCAAAGCCATTAAAACCCCTGGTGTAAATGACAAAAACATTAATAAAATTAAAAAAAGAAAAGCTATATCAATGAAATGTTAAAGTTTTGCTTAGAAAAGGCAAACCAAAAGCTAATTAAACCAGTCCAGAATCCAAAAATCTAAATAAAAAAGACTGAAATGCAAAGATGAGCTGTTTTTTCTTGGTAGTGTAATATATTGCTCTACTTTCCCCTTTTGTATTATTAATATGTAGCCTTTGTCAGAATGCCTCCAATCTCATAGATTTACCACTGTTTATAAGGTATTCTAGTATATAACTTCTCCCCACCTTCCCTTCTACATCTATAACCTAGGCAGTTAGGTGTAGTAAAAGACTAAGTTACTAAGTTAAGTTACAATTTAAACAATGTATTATTGGTAATATTCATAAATAATAACAATATACAAAGTACATTTGATATGTAGTTCAGGTGGCACACAGACTTGTTAGTTACTTAAAAATGTCTCTACTTAAGGCATCATTTGTGGTCAGCTTTCTTCAGAACAGGCCGCATGCCTGTTTTAATATGGTTGCCAAGCTATGCTCTCCATTGTGTTGTCCATTCAGTTCATCAGTTTGGTAAGAGAGAGAGAGTGAGTAAAGCAAGCAAATTTATAGATGTTGTCACGCTTTGGTCACAGATTTGCACAGAAAGAGAGGAGGTTGTAGAGACAGGAACTTTTCAAACACTGCAAACAAACATGTCTGTTTTTCAAAAGTTTAAATGTGCTCCTTGACAAGACGGAGATGACAGTACCGTCTCACAATTAAATGAATGCAAACATATCATCCTCTTCAAAGGAGTGTGCGTCAGGAGCAGGGAAGGTCAGAGAGAGAGAAAGGCAAACAGTCAATCAAAAATTGACAGGAGCTGTTTGGACTTTTAAGTCTGTGAAGTACCGTGCGGAGCGCACGATAGATCAGCCGCAAGTAAGCCCAAAAAGCAAGGGAGTAATGTGAAGGTAGTCTTTCAGAGTCTTTTTTAACCTGTAGGGGTGTGATCAGCCCCCCAGCTCACACCACCTCCCTCTGCTTTATCACATTTTTATGAATCAAGCGACATTCCAAACCAGGCTCAAACAAGCGTGACAGGACATCAGCATTAATATGTTCAGAGCCGGGTCGATGCCTCACTATAAAACTGTAAGGCTGCAAACCCAAAAACCATCTCATGAGACGAGAGTTTGTTTCCTTCTGATGGCATAATCACTGAAGTGGAGCGTGATCTGTCACTAATGTGAAATTTCGACCCCATAAATAATAACGAAGCGCTTCCACAACGTATTTTATTGTCAAGCATTCTTTTTCAATAGTCGAATAATTACGCTCCCTAGGAAGCAATTTCCTACTCAAAAATGTGATAGGGTGCGGGTGCTCTTCCCCATCAAAAACCTGAGACAGGATGACGCCTATACCAAATGCACTTGCGTCCGTCTGTAGAACAAAATACTTGAAGAAGTCGGGATTCCGCAAAGGCATGTTCACAAATATCTGTCCATACAACAGGGCGGTTTTTCCTGCCTCTAGTAAGATCTGAAAGATCTGCAAGACCCAGAAAGGCACGTACTTGTTTCTGCGTTTCTGGACGTGGATAAGCAAGCATCTCTTCCACTTTTCTGAACTGAGGTCGGAGTAAACCCCTGCCCATGGAGTAGCCCAGATAATGAGTCTCAGACATACCCAATTTACACTTCTTGGGGTTAGCTGTCAAACCAGCCTGTCTTAAGCTTTCAAGGACAGCCTTGAGACATTCTAAATGTGTTTGCCAATCATTACTGAAAATCGCGACATCATCGAGATACGCCCCAGAATACTCGTAATGAGGACACAAGATCTGGTCCATCATACGATGGAAAGTTAGAGGCGCGCCATGAAGACCAAATGGGAGTCTAGTAAATTCATAAAGTCCGTCAGGGGTCGCAAATGCTGTTTTTTTGCAACTGTCAGCCTCAAGAGGCACGTGCCAGTAAGCTTTCTTGAGATTCAGTGTGGAGATATAGGATGCCTGACCCAGTTTTTCCAACAGTTCGTCAACACGGGGCATTGGATAGGCATCAAATTTTGAGACTTTATTCAAGCGCCTGAAATCAATACAGAAGCCTGGGCTGTCTTGCTTTGGGATTAATAAGACTGGACTGCACCAGTCACTTTTACTTTCACGAATTACACCCAATGCCAGCATCTTTTTGACTTCCTCGCGCACTATATTCCGTCGTGCATCCGGAATCCGATATGGGCTCATCTGCACCCTAACACCGGCTTCAGTAGTGATTTTATGTTCTGCAAGATTAGTCACGCCTGGCAAGTCTGAAAAAACATCAGTGTTCCGTTCAATCAAAGATAACAACTCTGTCTTTTGTGAGTCAGCCAAATTGTCACCAATGGCAACATCTGTCTGAGAGACAGCAGCCAAAGAAGTGTACCCTCACTGCGGGTCATGCCATTCCTTCAAGAGATTAACATGTAAAATCTGGAATGGTTTGCGCCGGCCCGATATTCTAACCTTGTAATTTACCGGCCCCATACTTTCCTCAATAATGGCAGGGCCCTGCAATTTCACTAAAAATTGGTGAGGATACGTTGGAATCAGTACCAGAACACGATCACCAGGTTTAAATTCACGGAGCTTACAGTGTCTATTATAAAGGCGTTTCTGAGTTTCCTGCTCACATCGCTGATGCCCCACAGCAATAGAAGAAAGTTTAGAAATTCTTTCTTGCAACGAAATTAGCTAATCTGCAAAGCTCGGCCCGTGAGCTGTTGTCCCGAATCCTGTCCATTCCTCTCGTACAACATCCACAACGCCTCGCAGATGCCTGCCAAACAACAACTCGAATGGGCTCAAGCCAGTGGACGCTTGCAGCGATTCCTGTACCGCAATGATAATAAAAGGCAGGACAGAGTCCCAAGACATTGGATCATCATGAGCAACTCGCCTGATCATCTGTTTTAAAGTTTTGTTAAATTGTTCAGTCAAACCGTTCGTCTGTGGATGGTAAGCAGTGGTACTCAATTTCTTAATAGCAAAGCTGTCACACAATTGTTTCATCATGCGGGAAGTAAAAGGGGTGCCCTGATCAGTTTAAACTTCTCTAGGGATGCCAATACGAATGAAAATCTCACACAAAGCTTTGGCTACAGTGGAGGAATTGGCTTTTTTCAAAGCAGCCACTTCTGGATATCGCGTTGCATAGTCAACCAACACAAGCATATATTGATACCCATTTTTAGTCTTAGGTAGAGGGCCTACTATATCTAATCCCACCCATTGGAAAGGGAATTCCAAAATAGGCATAGGAGAAAGGGGAGCCCGACGAGGTTTATATGCAGAGACGATTTGACAATCAAGACAAGAAGTACAGAATCGCTCCACGTCTTTCCCCATATTCAACCAATAAAATCTTTTAGATAAACGTTCTATAGTCTTATCAGTCCCCAGGTGCCCACCCAAGATGTGAGAGTGAGCTAATTGCAAAAGAATGTCCCTATGTACTTCAGGTACAACTAACTGTTAAGTAAATTCTCAGACTAAATGATCTGATATCACTCTAAAAAGGCAGCCGTCTTTCTCAAGAAAGTGCGGGGTTTTTAAGCCTCCGGATGCACGCTCTTGGTAATAAGAGTCACTAGCAGAGTGAGCCTGTTTAAATGCATATTCTAATGAGCTATCAGCATGCTGCAAGCACACAAAATCAGACTGGTTCTTGTTCGGAGGCATTTGCAAGTTGAGAAGTTGTAGAACCTGCTACCTCAACAGGAATACCTTTACAGTATTTATACCTAACTGCACGATGATGTGCCTGTAGTAGTAGCCCAACAGCATACTGCACCAGTCACGCCTGTTAATAACTTCTCATAGCTCTTTAAGTTTCTCTGGCCTCTCTTATTCCTGTCAGTAGAGCTTTTGGCATGACATGCTCTTCTGACTCCAAAGTTAATAAAGTTATGTTCATAAAGAGTTTTTAAACTCTAGTGAATCACTTCCAGTTTGACCTCTTGCAGCACTTCAACGGTCCAGCCAAGGTTGTTCTTTATATACTGTAAGTACTGAGTACATATTTATCCACTGTGCGCTTATAGAGCGACTTTTACATCATTCTGTTTCTCTTACATTAATTTTAAATAAGGTGACTTTTTTTTTTGGAGCAGCTTGTGGAAATTAAAAAGAAGAAATTATACAGAATATATAAGTTGAAGTAACCCTTTTAAGGTGTTGTATAGAACATTTCAGTGTTTAAGATAGATGAAATTAAAATTCACCAATGTTTTCCAACAGTAAATTTTGAAATTTCAAAAATTTGTGCAGTTTGAATATCTCATTGAAAATCAAAGTTTCCTTTAACATTTCCTTGAAGAATAATTGTGCCAAATTTCAATAAAACCAGTCCACTGGAAGCCAAGTTGTTTCCTGCGGACATACAGACAGACGTGATGGTGGCAATAGGTGCTTATTGCTTTATTAGCAAATGTACAGAAAACCAAATAGAGCCCAGTGGCCAAGACTAGTCCCTTTTACACACCCACAAATAATACAACCCAACACACAGTGAAATTAATAAAAAATATCACATTTATAATGTTATCCAAACCTTCAGAAAGGAATATTGTGGTCATGTAAGGAATCACATGTCCGAAACTATAAATATTGGGGCGCCAGCCCGGTTGCCCCCATTTACATGTAAATGAAAATAAAGCAAAATACACATACCCAATGGTGTGGAGGCAGTGAAAGCAATCATAAATTAAAAATAGCCAAAAACAAGATATCTTTCTTGTTTTTCAGAAGGTCAGTCATGCTGGAGCGCCATCCTGTGTTATGCTCTGTACACACAGTGTCATCTCCTTCCATTGACACTGTGACTTATAGGTGGGAGACCACAATGGTCAGGTCAGGTGCCCTCACAGGGTATATTCTTAGTGCTGTGGAAGGAATAGGAGAGGACACGATTAATGACTGCATCCTCTCTTGACCCAGGGTGGTATCAATACCAATACAACTCGGAGTCCTGCCACGTGCAAAGGTTTGCTGATGACACTGCTATCGTGGGCTGCATCAGGAGTGAGCAGGAGGAGTATAGGAACCTAATCAAGGACTTTGTTAAATGGTGCGACTCAATCTACTTACACCTGAACACCAGCAAAACCAAGGAGCTGGTGGTGGATTTTAGGAGACCCAGTCCCCTCCTGGACCCTGTTTTTATCAGAGGTGACTGTGTGCAGAGGGTACAGATCTATAAATACCTGGGAGTGCAGCTGGATGATAAATTAGACTGGACTGCCAATACTGATGCTCTGTGCAAGAGAGGACAGAGCCGACTATACTTCCTTAGAAGACTTGTGTCCTTCAACATCTGCAATAAGATGCTGCAGATATTCTATCAGATGGTTGTGGCGAGTGCCCTCTTCTACGCGGTGGTGTGCTGGGGAGGCAGCATAAAGAAGAAGGACTCCTCACACCTGGACAAACTGGTGAGGAAGGCAGGCTCTATTGTAGGCATGGAGCTGGACAGTTTGACATCTGTGGCAGAGCAACGGGTGCTGAGCAGGCTCCTGTCAATCATGGAGAATCAACTGCATCCACTGAACAGTATCATCTCCAAACAGAGGAGCTGCTTCAGCAACAGACTGCGGTCACTGTCCTACTCCACTATCTATCTATCTATCTATCTATCTATCTATCTATCTATCTATCTA
>JANRMT010027041.1:76275378-76309924 GCA_026402145.1 Polypterus bichir lapradei
CTATCTATCTATCTATCTATCTATCTATCTATCTATCTATCTATCTATCTATCTATCTATCTATCTATCTATCACTTAAAATAGAGAAGCTCTGAGGGTGATCCACAAAGGTGCATCATGACAATATATATTTCCTTCATCACTTGACCCCCAAAACAACCACTATATACACATAAGACAGAGCAGTGTAATTCTGATCAACCAAAAATAAATCATTTTTTACGGTTCATAAAGTTCGGAACTTATTAATTTAAGGGGATAAAAAAGGGAAGCTACATGTAGTCAAATTCATCTCTACACAAGTTTTTTTCTGTAACCAGACTTCTGAATCATGGTGGTCCTACTCTTAATCTAAAGATGCCTCACCAAGTTGGCACTAGTGTGGGCATATTGAAAACCTCCTGCCTATGTACCATGTAGTTCATAATTGTACAGATTGACAGAAAGGCAAGAGGTTCACCTCCTTGTGGCTTTGAGTGGCAGAGAGGAGAATATTGCTTTTTATGAGTATTTGGCTAGTAACTGTTTTCCATATTTAAAACTCAGTAGTTGCAGTATCTGGTTCTCTATTACCTACTGGGAGATGCTTATGTGGGGAGTGATGTAGACATTCAAGCAGATGTCTCTGGAAAACATCCTAATTAACCTCATCTCAAGCAGTGAATTGCTTTGATTTTCTATGTTAGTCTTGAGTTATTAGAAATAAACTTGATGCATTAGGATTAAAAGTCAAGATAGAGGTAAAGAATTTAGGGGTAACTGTTGACTGTGACCTGAATTTTAAATTGCATATTAATCAGATCACTAGGACAGCATTTCACTTAAGACATAGAGCAAATGTTAGACTTCTTATATCACTGAAAGATGCTGAGAAATTAGTTCATGCTTTTGTTTTCAGTCGACTAGATTACTGTAACGCACTCCTCTCAGGACTACCCAAAAAAGACATAAATCGTTTGCAACTAGTGCAGAATGCAGCTGCTAGAATCCTAACTAGGAAAAGAAAATCCGAGCACGTCACCCCAGTTTTGATGTCACTACACTTGTTACCTGTGTCATTCAGAATTGACTTTAAAATACTGCTTATGGTTTACAAAGCCTTAAATAATCTCGCTCCATCTTATATATCGGAATGTCTGACACCTTATATTCTAAATCGTAACCTTAGATCTTCAATTGAGTGTCTGCTTAGAATTCCAAGAGCTAAACTTAAAAGAAGCGGTGAGGTAGCCTTCTGCTTTTATGCACCTAAAATCTGGAATAGCCTGCCAATAGGAATTCACCAGGCTAATACAGTGGAGCACTTTAAAAAGCTGCTAAAAACACATTACTTTAACATGGCTTTCTCATAAATTCATTTTAGATTAATCCTGATGCTCTGTATATTCAATTAATTATCATAACTGTTCATAGTGGCTCCAAAATCCATACTAACCCCTACTCTCTCGTATGGTCTTTTCCTGGTTTTCTGTGGTGGTGAACTGCGCCACCACCACCTAATCAAAGCACCATGATGTTCCTACATTAATGGATTAAAGGCCAGAAGTCCACATGACCATCATCATCAAGTCCTTCCATGAGAACCCTAAAAAAATGAGGACGGATCATTTATGTTAGGTAGAATGCCCGGAGGGGGCTGGGCAGTCTCATGGTCTGGAACCCCAGCAGATTTTATTTTTTCTCCAGCCGTTTGTGTTTTTTTTTTTTTTCTGTCCTCCCTGGCCATCAGACCTTACTTTTATTCTGTGTAAATGAGTTTTGTCTTATTTTAATTCTTACTGTGTCTTTTTTCTCTTTCTTCATCATGTAAAGCACTTTGAGCTACATTATTTGTATGAAATTGTGCTTTATAAATAAATGTTGCTGTTGTTGAGTTATCATCAGCAAATTTCAAATTCTTATAGAAGGCTGCTTATTAGTATACTTGGTACAAGAGCACTTTTGGTCTTAAGGTAAATAAGCAATTCTTTTTTGGTTGTGTCATCTAATCTGAAACTGTGTATTTAATAGTATTGGTTAAGAGAGATTTGCTGTCAATTTATCACTTGGTACTTGGCTCATACGATCAGAGAACCATTGGCAGGCCTAGTGGCACATACAATGGTAATTGTAATATAGTCCAGGGTATAACAGGACTTTGGACTTTGGGGTACCATCAAAGGTCAAAATCCAGGAAGTATATTGAACCTAAATACCAAATGAAATACTCTAAAAATTAAAGAATTAAGAAAAGCACATTAAGTATTAACATCATAAAATGTTTTTGAATATCTAAAGATCAATCACAATAACCAGAATTTTTGAACACTAAGAACAGTGCAGTGCCATAAGACTGGAAGCAATGACATAAATGTGTCACATGACCCGCATGGATACATTTAAATAACTTAAAGTTGTGTTCAGGAGTTTGGTAATTTGGGATTGTAAAATTGATCAATCAGTTGCTCCAGTAGCTGCAGTACCGTGATCTTAGCTACCTGGACACAGAGAGAAGAGATTGGGTGACACTAGAGATTTAAAGGTCAGTTTATGTCACCCTCCATCACTATAGTCAGATCATTTTAGGTAGTTGTTGAATAAAGATTGTTGAGACCATATGCTACTGAGGTGACGTTACTGTGCAAAGCTGTGTGGCTAATTCTCCATGAAACAGCAGAAAATTAAACAGACCACACATACTTTGCAGTCATGGTATTTTTGTTCTAGCTCAATTTTGAGTGACTTACGGGTGTTTGGTTATCTGGTGAGGATTCTCATTGGACACTGCATGATGTGTACCAGGAAAATTCCTAAAAGAAGGAGACTCAAAGTAAAACTTAAAACACAGTGTAAACATTATATCTCTCAGCTGACATAGATACCCCTGAAAATGGCACAATAGGAAATAGGTTAGCATTACCAAGTTTAGGTAACTTCAGTCTACCCTATTCATTGTGCTACCAAGACAGTCCTCATCAAGACAAAGTTATATACTATCGAATATGACATGAGAAGAGATGAGGTCTATTAAACTTAATCATATACTTAATATAAACATTACAAATTACAAAGAGTGACATTTGGTGAGAAAATGGCAAACAAAATATAGAAGTACTTACCAAAAATCACTGTCAATAAACTGATGTGGCCTTTTCATCCTTTGAAATAAATTCCGATGAAACTAAAATATTGCAATTTTAAAAATTAAATTTTTATACATTTTCTTACATTAAATATAATCTTATTATAAGTGAAGCAGGGCCTGCTTTTATAGAATTATGTGTAGAATTTACCAGCCTGGTGAACTTGACTTGACATGTACTGGATCTTGAAAATGTGCCAAGGAAAATGTTTTGTATAAAGATAACCTATTGATTGATTTGCATGATTTTTTAAAAATAGAGTGAAGATCATTTGGAAGAAAAGAGTAATGATGAAAAGCCAACAAACAGTGTAATGGGAAGGAAAGTAGGCCGACCTGGAAGGAAACGCAAACAGCTAATGGTGAGTTTAAGGTGGTTGATTTACTGCATAATTCCAGTTTTGAAAATGGAATTGTTTTTTATCAAAAGTATCTTAATCAGTTTATCATGTTGTTTTTATTTCTTTTGAACTGGAGTAGGATTGATTTAAATTATCATTTTAATGAGGAACTTGTTATCACTTAACACTGTGATATAAATACACAGATCTCAGTGGGGGAGCTGTAGTTTGTGTAGTCTCTATGGAAACCAAGCAGGCTCAGAAGTCCATTCTGAGAGGCTGATGTAGCACTAGAAGTACCCCTGGGATTAGTCTCCTAAGATGGACAATGGAAAGATTTTATATTTTAGTTTTTTTATTAGTTTGTGTCCTCCCTGGATGTAGACTTTCCTCTGTTTTTACAGTATTTAGTCCATAAAGCATGTTAATAGTGCCTTTTTAGTTCTGCTTGATTTGGGAATGATCTGAAGCATCACCAAAACATAGCAGCTGAAGTTATTTTTATAGTGATTTCTTTTTTATATTTTCTGAATTACATATATATTGTTACACCCACACCATAGATTAAGAGTTGTGGTGTGCTTCTATATACTGGGCTAAATTTTTTAAAAAAATTCTATAGTTTACCTAATTTTTCTTGGTTTCTGCATGTACTTCTTTAAATTATACAATGTTTCGGAAATGTTTCCTTGATCCACAATTAATTGTTCGCATAGTTATTGGGTTGGATGTTAGCATTTCACAGCAAACAATATGACAGTGTATGTTTTAAAGTGTCCTGGTTTTGTACTCCATTGTGTAGTTTTTCATCCTGTATTCTTCAAAGGACTATTTATGTTTTTGTAAAGTAAGTTGATAAGTAGAAATACTGTAAACCAATCAAATAATTTTGACAGACATGTTTATTTTGTGTTTAACACAAAAACCAAGGAAATCAGAAAGTTAAAAGCTGTTTTATTCTAATTATCTTGATTGCTGCTATTGTTTGATTTGTTTCCTTTTTCATTTTGGCTTATTTTATGCTTTTGGGATTACATATAAATGATTTTCTAGCAGTGCCAAAATCTGCAGAATTCCTTATATAACGTCCAAATTTAAGCCCATAAATGTAACCCTAAAAATTAGCACTTAAATGTTCTTCATAACAAAATATGATGATTAACATTTTATCACAGCAATCTAGTAAAAGTAACTTATGTGACCCTGGTCTGGATTAAATGGGTTAGAAAATTATTTAAAATGGAAAAGATTCTCTAAGCTGTGAGTCTACATGTGAAACAAGAAAAAGTGGAGAATGTTAAATAATGAGGAATACATTTAAAAAGCTTTAAGGAATTGAATTTATATTTAGTTTTGTTTTGAAAGTTATTTTTTGACTTGCAAATTCTGTTCTTCTGCAGTGGGCTGGCGCCCTGCCCGGGGCTTGTTTCCTGCCTTGTGCCCTGTGTTGGCTGGGATTGGCTCCAGCAGACCCCCCGTGACCCTGTAGTTAGGATATAGCGGGTTGGTTATGGATGGATGGAAATTCTGTTCTTGTATAAGTGTCATGAGTCAAAGTACACAAAAAATATACAGTACTCTGTGAGCAAGGGAACAAGAACACTACAATTATAAATGCAACCAGAACCAGTTCATGTTAAACTTGAGATATAATTTAATATAGCAAGTAGTATAAAGAAGGGAGAATAAACCAGAATAAAGATAGTGAAAGTAGTATTGTTCATTTAAGAGTAAAGACAATAATTCTCATGAAAGAGTTTAACAGGGTCACTATCTTGATCTGATTTTTTTTTTTCAGACATTTTCCAGCAATACAAAGTAGTAAATATTAAATCAATAAGATACGTGATCTATGTGGATTTGCCCAAATTATTTCATATACACACTAGCTTTCCATAGTGCAGAGAATAACATAAGAACAGTTAAAATCAAGTCAGTTATACAAGCGAAGTGTATGAGTTTAATTTCTGTGGGTGCCACAAACAGAACATACAGGTATGGAGTAGAAAGTGAGAAGTGACAGTACACAATTACAGAATATTAAACAAAACCTTCAGTAATCACAAAAATACATGAAAAATACAGTAATAACTCAAATTTACCAAAAACAACAAGGAGCATAAAATGCACATAAACTCAAGTTAATACATAACAGTGAGAAGAAAAGGTCCCTGAATTTACTGGTGTAATTGCCATTGGCCCGCAATATTTACCACAAACTAGGTTGGAGAAAGTGGTTTTGTAGAATGACTGAGATCTTTAATTACACTGCTTGCTTATCTAATGAGGTGAGCGTTTTATGTGTCCTGAATAGAAGGTAGTTCTTCATTCATAGTTGAGTGTAAAATGTGTTTGAGAACCTGGCGTTCTGAGTTTTGATGCTACAGTACTTCCTTCTAAACCATATAATGGCAAGATTTTTGTATTTGGGGTGGATGATATGTTTTTTTGTGGCACAGGCTTTTAAATGCAGAATTTGTACAAGTAAATCCATGCAGTCTAGGGTAATTCAGATCCTTTTTTTTGCTGTTGTTTATATAGCACAATTTATCTTGGCACATGGTAATGCCCCCTTGCAGGACACTTTTCATACTACAGAAATAAAAAAAAACTTAAGAGGACCCAGAGATCAGTGCATAGGATTAGACAGCAAGGAAAATTATAAGTTGTACTTTATGGACCTTGAAATATATTGAAGTAGAACATGGAACTGGCCCAGCTCCACAGCTCCAGACTTGGTTGAAATTCTGACTCAGTAAACGTCTGTTTGGGTTTTCCTGTGTGCTCCGGTTTCTTCGTATATCCCACAAATAAACAGGCTGGGCTTCTTTGAAACTTTCAATTGACTGAATATAAGTATAATGTGGGTTACACTATTAAGTGCACCATTGTACCTTGTAAAATAGACTGGTGACCTGTTTGGATTTGTTCCTGCTTTGCCATCCTTGAATTTAGACTACCATACTGTTTTAATGTAGATGAATGAATAGATGTATTTATGTAACTGTAAAGTGCCAAGAATATTTATATTTTAGTATGATATTGGGGGGGAGGGGGTTGGGGAGGACAATGATATGCAAAAGTGTATATGAAAAAAGGCATTCAACATATGTGAAGTATCCAAGGAATTATGGAAAGAAAGATCAAGGGCATTCAATTCATTCTCAAAACTTTCACAAATAATTGACATTTGACCCAAAAATTATCTCTAATCAAGGAAACACTGTGTTTCATTCTTTCATATCCTTGGGGGAAATTAATTCTCAGCACAGTTACTACTCCTCTGCTGCTGCAAAAGCATAAATTGCCTTTGGGATCAGTGTCTATGGGCTTTATTTAGAAGTCTGAGTAAAGTCTATCATGTGTTAACCAAAAAACCACAGGAAGTTAAGAGATGTAAGTATTGATTCATGTCTGCTCCTGTCATTTATTATTTTTTATTTTTCAGTTAACTACATGCATATTGCTTGGTAACAAATCAATTCCCAATGATCCAGAATCATTTGTTTTGTCTAGAATTGAGATGTTGTCTTAATATTATAAAACTTCTTATTCTTTTTTGAAATGTGGACTGGAAAATTGAAATATTTTAAAGCCTAGGTTTTCTTATACAAAAAATTGTTTTCATTCTAATTTAATGAAAGACACTCATGAAAGGACAGTACAAGGAAAAATATCAGTTAAAAATCTACATTTCTTATAGAAGTAAGACACATTTCAATAGTCAGCATTAAATGTTGTCATCTCAGCATCTAACTTCAACTTATTTTCAGCAGAATGGATGTCCAATTCGAGACATCGAATTCTAGTTCAGCACTGAGTCTCACAAGGACCATTATATGATTGCACTGATAAAAGTAGCTAATGCCTAAGTCAAAGGGGACATTGAAAATGTGTGCATTTGTGGTATAGCTAACATAGCACCATACTGATGTAACAATTGTTAAGTTCTGGGGGGTAAATATAATTGAGTAGCCCTGAAGTTGGTAGTAAAGATTTATTACTTTCCAGGTAAAATATGGCTGTGATCCTCCAAGAATACAGTTTAGCTTAGTTGATTTATTGCTGTATCCTACAAAGACAACAGAACTGTGTCTTTAAGCTTATTGTCAGAAAAGTAAGCAAATATATAATGCATTTATTATCTTTCTCCACATTTAAAGCATATAATACCTTCAATTGCATGCATTTTACTAAAACAACAACTCAGTACAGTCCCATTATTTATGACAATCTTGATCTAAAGAGAAATTATTCTCATAGTTTTTTACTCCAGAAGAGGTACTACTTGTGACAGTCCAGTGCCATGGACTACCACCATCAGGTCTTTAGCTGGAGTGTGAAATAGTCAAAGATAAAATGAAAGGTGCTTTGTAATTTAACTTGGAAGCCTATTTCATATCTTAGAAATATTTTTGTTACATATGACCAAATATGAAAGCTGAAGCTAAGCCCTTAACTCACTTGATTTTTGTGAGGATGTAGATTTCTTGGCGTTTTATCAAATGGCTTTTTGTATGTGTCAAAATATTCAGAAGTCACAAGTACATACTACTTTCATTACCACTTCTTGTAATGCACGTGGATGGTGTATATGGTGAGCTTTACTTAGAAATGTCTTTTTATTCTGTTTGTGCCTGATGCTTCTGTGCAAGTCACAGTTTCAGAAGAATAAAGAAGCTGCACTGTGGTACAAAAGGAAATTAATCCAGTGGGGGTGTAAGTGCATTCTACACTTTGATAGCCCACAATACTAACTAATAGGACTGCATCAAGGCTCAACTTACCCATCACCAGCTTAGCAACAAATTTATGTGGCCCCTTTGGAAATTCCTGTTGATAAAGTAAGTTTGATGATGGGTAGATATTGACTAAATTAAGTAATACTTAGCCAATAAAATCTTTGATATTACTAGTATTGCTTAAATGTAAACTAGAAGGTGTAGGTTGTAAGATAAAGAGGGTACATAGGTGCGACAGTTTCTCTGTCTGAAACATGAAAGTCTATAGCATAAGCATGGTTACAGAAAAAAATAGCTTAATAACAGTTGTGTCACATTTATAAATTCATCGCTGTAATGTAAAGTTGAAAGGTAAAAATTTTCGATAACCTGATGCTTGTAAAATAAGCTGACAGCAAAAATGTTGTCTTTTTCACCATAATTTAAATTGCAAAATATTGTGATCAAACAGATTTTTCTTGTTCTGTTTAAACAAATAATTATTGGCAAGTATAGGTCTAGTAAAGATGGTCAGTTTTTGCATTATTGATAGAGGAGCTGCAACCCTGGCAGACAGCCAGCAAATCTTTATACTGCTAGAGCACTCGTGTGCTCAAGTGCCTTCTGTGCCAGCTCCTTTGTTTCTAGGTTACCTGGTGACGGAAAATCCCCCAAGGCAGCAATGACACAGATAAATAGATTATGCAGTACTCCAGCTTCCCAGTGCTATTTAAAGATGTATTATTACTAGCTGGTGCATAATGTATTCAGTGCAACAAGGCTAAATAATGTGCAACTATTCCCCTTTTAATACAAGTCACAGTTCAGCATTAAACACATGCATGCACATATGCTTACTCAGTCTTCTGTTTGGTGGAAGCATTACTGACAGTTTGTTATTCTATGCAATCATGTCTATTTTTCAAAAAGGTATCAGAAGGAAAGTACAAAACAGTAGTAGTAGTAGTAGGGGCAGAGTGTAGTAATATAGTAAATTAGCAGGCTTTCTGTCTCAATCCACATAGTAAATTTTGTTTGGTTGATTTATAGAGGACATCAGTGTCTGCATTCTGCTTATTGACCAAACCTCTTCCAAATAATAGTAGTGCGCAAATGACAACTCCTCTTAACCTATACAGGTTCTGTATGTAGGAGAGTAAGCATTATTTTTTTCTTGTACTGGATAAACATTCAGTAAGACAGAAATATGGAGCAAATCTTAAAGACAAAAATAGTGTGTGCATTTTTGCCTGTAACACAGCATTTCCAGGTTTCATTCATTTTTCATTTACCGTATTCTTGCTGAGGTGTCTGATGAGGTACAGTGTCTTCTAGTTTTTGTTTTTGCTCTTGCTCATTAATCCATTCACTAATTGAAATGATGATTGCTTTGTATTGTTATTTGGATTTTTAAACTCATATTAATTTTCATTAGCATCATTAGCATAACAACTAAAATGTAACAAACACAATAAAATCACAAACTACACATATTTGAATGGTACGAGAACATATAACATACAGTTTCCAATTAATGAGTAATTAGTGCAGCTAAGGTCAGTCCAGTTCAACATACACACACGTAAAATAAAGCAAAGTCTGACCTCTTATTGGAGGCACAGTGAAAAGACCACAAAAAAGGCACTTTTAAAAGATTTCTAAACCACCAAATGAATCTTCAACCAAAAGGCAAGGTTTCATAGTATTTACTTTTTAGTTACTGAAAAGAATATTTCACAGAATTTGCACACAACAACATAAATCAAGTTGACTATGATTGTTAAATCATTCTCTATAAACCATACCCTTTGCCTTATATGAATTTAGGTCCTTTAAACGAGTCCTAACTAAATAGATAATGTGCAGGATCAAAGCATGGACAATGATTTATTATGAAGGAAGTGAGATGGGAAAATCCAATTATCTTTTTAAACTTTTACCATAACACAAAACAGAACGTTTTTGTATGGGAAGCCATTACAGACAAACTAAACCAAAATATTCACACACAAACATCTCTTTAAGAATATCTTTATTTCAGATTTTATTGGCAATCTTAAGAAAACTGTTCAGTAGATTATGACATCAGCAATGGCTGACCAATCAGTTTAATATGACTCTTGATCTTACTCATACACAAATACAGTTCATTTGTCACCTTAGAATAGAATGATTGTGGATTTTCTACAGGAAAAACATATACAAGTTTTTTAATTTTTAAATTTTTGTTAAAATCATTATGGAGGCCTCATTTGTCATTTGAATGCTCATTTAAATTTCAGCTCCAACAATGGCTGCCAAGTATTCATAGTATCAGAATGTAAATCTTTTTCATTTTGTTTGAATTTGACTTTCAAATTTCCATTTTTTATGCTTTAGGATAATAAGTAAATAAATCAAGGTAAATAGGTAAATAACAGTCGATCTGGCTGTTACATACAAAGTCCACCTGCACTAGTGTTTAGATCTGGACGGTGCATGTGCCCAAAACATTAACATTTATATGTTACTTACATAAAAGCCCAGATCGAATGTTATTTACCTTGATTTATTTACTTACTTGCTACAGCATAAAGTCACAAGTAGGCTTCATAGCTTCCTGTGTTTGATCGACACGAGCATACTCAAAAAATACATGTGTAATGCCACGAAAAGTGCATGTTGACACTTCAGTACGCGAGCAATGGTGCAAGAGTGCAGTCAGACTTCTTTTTTGGGCACATGCAAGAGTCTATAGCTGAAGGTGGAAGCTGCCGTTGCTGTACTTTGCATATAAGAGCCAGATCGAATGTTATTTACCTATTTACCTTGATGTATTTACTTATTTTCCTACAGCGTAAAGTCACAAGCAGACTGCAGAGCTTCCCGTGTACATATTCAAAGTACAGCGACGGCAAAAGTGCGACGTGCATTCTTTCTCCGATTTAGAACCGTTGTCATCTTCTGAGTTCACCTCTGTTATATCGCGTCTTTATGAGAAAACAGCAGTGTCATTTCGGCAGGGATCGTGAATGTGACTGAGAGAATAAAACTGAATAAAAAAAAAAAACAAAACTAACTTTTACATGTATCATAAATTTACACCGGCTGTTACAGACTCAAATCAAATGTATGTTTTTATTCTAAAATAGTAATAAGAGCAGCTCACTACTCAAAATGGACTCGTCTGGGATCAAACCCGTGAAGTTTTGATTACCAGTTAACAGTTGATACCGTTGCACCACCGAAGCGATTGTATCAAAGGTGTGTGCATGTTGCACCCTAATGCAGGTATTTTTTCTACAAGTTATATTCTTGAATGGAAGTGCACTTGTTCTGTTATATTTGTACCTTTTGTGAAAGTGTTTATTTGATATTTGGACTTGAGGCTTCACACATTATACACTTCATGTCTACATTTTGTCAATCTTTACTAATAAAAGGCAAAGCCCTCACTGACTGACTGACCGACCGACCGACCGACCGACCGACCGACCGACCGACCGACCGACCGACTCACTCACTCACTCATCACTAATTCTCCAACTTCCCGTGTAGGTAGAAGGCTGAAATTTGGCAGGCTCAGTCCTTACAGCTTACTTACAAAAGTTGGGCAGGTTTCATTTCGAAATTCTATGCGTAATGGTCATAACTAGAACCTATTTTTCTCCATATACTGTAATGGACTGCAGCTCGATGGCCGTGGGTGGCAGAATTGCGTGTCACATCATCACGCCTCCCACATAATCACGTGAACTGACTGTGAACGCAGTACGTAGAAAACAAGGAAGAGCTCCAAAGAGCGCTGAAGAAAAAACGCATACAAGGATATTCATAAGTGCAGCTACTGCAGAAACAAAGCACGGTGTAAATCGTAAGTATAAATTAAGTTTATAGACACGCTCCCGCTTCCTTTTGTCATGCCTTCGATGAATACTTTATTAATGAAAAAAAATAACAAAATTATGCATACTTCCTTCACATTTTTTTACATACAGGTGTCTTTGCCCACTCCCTGTGCCATTCTTACATTACTGTTGATCTTTTAATAAGCTGTTGTCACACATGTGCGAGTAGGAGGCAGCTAAAGGGTCTGAGTAAGTGTAATGAAACATTCGACCAGGGCGTGGCGGAGTGTGCTGACTGTCTTTCTTAGTTCCCTACAGACCTTTCCCGGGAAATCCTGCAAGGTTCCGGCGCCTCAGAAGACATCACTTCAGGAGTCGGCCCCTTTGATGACGTCACTTCCGAAGCCGGCCCCTTTGCTGACATCACTTCCGAAGTCGACCTCTTTGCTGACAGCACTCCTGAAGCCGGCCCCTTTGTTGACATCACTTCTGGTTCCGGCCCTTTTGATGACCTCAGTTGCTGTATGGGCCTTTAAAGCCTCCATCTTGGGCTGCTGTAGTCAGTTCTGTTGTAGACTCTGTTTGATGCACATTGTGCTTCAAAAACTTAAAACTTTTGAAGCCGGGAAGACGGGTGGCTGCCCCAAACCTTGATGATGTCTTTTGTTTATTATTATCACACTGTATACTTTGGTAGTGTGAGCACATACTGTGCCGGATTCTACAGCAGTGGTCCTCAAATACATTCTTGATATGCAAAATTGGTTGTATTGTTTTTGTTTCAACCCATTTTTTAAACCATACTCAATTATTCTTGTTGAAGCAATTATTGGTCAAGCAACATATTTGTGCTTTATTTTAGTTAACTTGCTTCTTAGCATTACTTACCAGTTTCTATGTTTAATTATCAATTCATAAACTATAAAACTGGGTTTGGTAATTTTTTATTGGTATTTGTATTTGAAGAAAAAAGACCAGCTAATTAAATAACTATTATTGTTAAAACATGTCACTTATTATAAAACTGGTTAGAACAAAAATCTTCTGCCACAGTAAGGTGATCTAGAGAAAAAAACTGACTTAATTTGGTCCACATAAGACGTGTAAGAGAAAAAAATGAAGGATGACAGTTACTAATTTGCACCAGTTCACAAATCATCTGGATGATATCCATGGAGAAAAGAAGTCAACAATATAGGAATGATTTGACATTAGTTGTGTTATCATTTCTAATTCCCTCATTCAAATGCATGGTGCTACAAGTTAGGCTGGGGATATATTTAATGCTAAGTGACCCGTGCGCTTAGGCAGCTGGTGATATGCAAGCAGTATACTGTCTATACTTGCAGGTGTACTTTTAGTAAATCTGGAGGATTCCACCAGGTGACAGTGCGAGAAATCATTACGGAGAGGAAACAACGTGTGGTTTCACTGTGTTGTGAGTTGAAGGAAGAAAGACGTTAAAGATAAAAATCCTATCCATTCTGATGCTGTTGTGAGGGTGCATAAAAAAAACAAGAAAAAAAGACGGCATCAGTGACACAGAATATGGCATGTGAGACTTTTAAATGTATTGAGTCATTATGATGGGAAATGTGCGACGTTTGTATTGCCTATGCAAGAAATGGATGAAAAAACACAATGAGTACATTCACATATCAGTATTTAAGTTTGATGATTTGCTTCACCACATCTAATCATTCATCAAACAATAAACACGCATATGTTGGAGCGGCATTGCTTGTTGTCACATGTTGATAGCAAACAACAATGCTGACGTCACGTACCAAAACTTGAAAACACACATTACCCATATTTTTGTTGGTGCTACAAGTCACACACACATCTCGTTAATTTCTCACAACGTGCTCAGAATGCTGGGAACACATGGCAGCCACAATGCCTTTGTGCATTTTCAGCTTGAAACATAAACTGGCCCTTAACACTAGAATTACCAGAGCCCACAAAAAAACTCGTAGATCCGGCCCACCTTAAATCTCATCACACCTCTCTGCCAGCGTCCTTTGTCCTGTAAATGTGCCGATAAAGACAACTGCAAGCAGTCGGCTATTTCATCCCCCCACTGACTTAGAACGTGCACAAACTTCTCCCAGCTCATGTCTTGATTGATTATCGGGGAGTGAAGCGGAGTTTTAGAGTGGAAATAATAGATCGTTATTTGGAACACACACATCTCATGTGTGTTCTGTTTCTACAGTAATCTGTGTAAACTCATTGTTAAAACAGAAACTTTTTCATATTTTAGTAATAAATGTTACAAAATGTAGGCATAAACTATAGCATGTGTGAAGCATGAAGTAGAAACATCAAATAAACACTTTCACAAAAGGTTCAAGAAATATACAACAGCATCCGTGGCTTAGCAGTAAGGTTTGCTAATTCAAAGAGGAGCAGGTCTTGCCATGCCTCAGAAACCTGAGTTTGTTACCCCGTTGGGGAGAAAGTGTTATTTTTTTTTTCTTTTTAACCTCAAATGGACATAAAATTTATAAATTGGTATGCACTAACAGTTAATGAGATTGTTATATTTTCATGTGGGATGCTCCTTTTAAAATATTTTTTAACAATTGAGACTGCAATTAACATGAACAAGTGTCCTTATAACTGTTATTTTTAAGATCCATAACACACAGACAGACAGAGCACTGAGTAATAGAGAGACAGACAGGCAGAGAAGTCACTAGATATATAAATAAACAGGGAAGGCACATGTACTGAAAGAAAATAAAGATCAATATGTGTGTTGATCCTGCTGCACAACGCACATGTACCCCCCCCCCCCCATTCTGACTCTAAGTAACAGCGCAAGTACAGACACAAACCAAGTGCACTGTTACTTAGAGTGAGATAGGGGGTTGGGGGGTCCAGGGGTAGGCTTGATGTGTTAGAGCGTGTGAGCTTATTCAGTGCAGCATGATCAACACACATGTTGATCTTTTTTTTTTTCTTTCAGTACATGTGCCTTCCCTGTTTATTTATATATCTACTGACTTCTCTGCCTGTCTGTCTCTCTATATAAAATCATTCCCAATTATATATACCGTCAAAGCCTGATTATATAAAGTCAGCATTGGAATATATAAAAAATATTCCTGAATTTATAAAATTTCTGTGCTTGTCATTTCACTCGTACACTATAGTGAAAGGTAAACTTTCACAGAAGCCACTCAGAGTCGATCGGGCTTGTGAGGTTCGTCCAAAAATGTGCCCATACAAAAAGAATAAATAAACATAGTGTTCAAAGTGCCGGGCACATACATCATTTTGAATGAATCAACTGAACAGTGGGTTTTTTTAAATATTTTTCTGAAGATGTTTTTGTTAACTTAGTTCATTACGTTGTATTAGGAACTCATTGAGTTTACTAAAAATGTGCCTGAGTCGTTTCAATCAATATCAATATAATCGGACTTTAAATTTATATATTTAGGAATGAGGTTATATATTCCGACGCTGACTTTATATATTCAGGAATGATTTTATATATTCCATCGCTGACTTTATATATTCAGGAATGACTTTTTTATATTTCCCGAATATCATTGTAATTGCCTGTTTGGCACCCCATAGGCACTGTATAATAGATATATAACAAAAACAGCTAAGGGGATAGATATATAGATAGATAGGATGAAAAGGCACTCACTATATGATAGGCAGACAGGGAAGCTGCTATATAATAATAAAATTACTGTTATTACTATAGAAAGACGGGGAGTTCAGGCAGGCAGGCAGAGCGGTGAAGGTTAAAAAAAAAAAAAAAATAACATGTTCTCTCCAGTGGGGAATTGAACTCAAGTCTCTGAGGCATGGCAAGCCTGCTGCACTCTGAATCAGCAAACCTTACCAGTATGCCATGGAAGCTTTTGTGTTGTTCTTGAACCTTTTTTGAAAGTGTTTATTTGATGTTTGGACTTCAGGCTTCACACATTTTATAGTTTATGCCTACATTTTGTAACATTTATTATTAAAATATGAAAAAGTTTCTGTTTTAACAATGTGTTTACACAGATTACTGTAGAAACGGAACACACATGAAATGCGTATGTTCCAAATAACGATCTATTATTTCCACTCTAAAACTCCACTTCACTCCCAGTTAATTAATCAAGGCATGAGCTGGGAGAAGTTCGTGCACATTCTAAGTCGGTAGAGGGATGGAATAGCCGGCTGCTTGCAGCTTGTCTTTATCAGCACATTTAGATGACAAAAGACGCTGGCGGAGAGGTGTGAACAGATTTAAGTAGCGATTTAAGGTGGGACGGATCTACGAGTTTTTTCGTAGGCTCTGGTAATTCTAGTGCTAAGCTAATTGCAGCTTGTAACTTATTGTTCACATTATCACCGTCTATAAACAACAACAAAAAAATCTTGTATTTTTGTTTTTGAAATAATTCCACAATGGTATTAAAATAGTAGTGATAGAAGCTCGAAATATCAGCATGATTTTCTTGCTTTATTAGTTTAAACCATGTAGGATTTTAAAATTATAAGCAAAATTCCATCTTCTCATTTTTTCGTACTTTTTTTAAAGCCTATCCCAATTTTTGTTTAATTGCTGGGCAGTCTTAACCAGATACCTATACTCATTCATGTAGGGCCCACAGATATAGTGTGAGAATATGCTGACTCCACATAGGCAGTGACCCTAAGGTTGTGAACCCTGCCTCCAAGAGCTGTAAGTCATTAATAGTATCCACTGCAACAATGAGCTACAATGTGTTCTGTTCATGCCCTGTACCTTTAGAAATAATGTCCATTGTATTACTGTTTTCATCATTGCCTGTTACATCCTTATAACTGGAATTTTGTAATTCTTAGTTAAATTACTGTACACAATCTATGATTATGTAATTGCTGCACTATTGTTTTCCACAGCAGACGTTTTCACAAAGGGCGTACAATAGTGATGGTGGGCCCTCTACAGCAAATCTGAGTGGTGTTTCCAATTGTGTACAGAGAGCTATACAGGAATTACAGGCTGCTGTCATGTTTCCAGTCTTTAATTGTTACTTCTTGTTTTAACTAAGAGTTGTGAAATTTGTTACACCCTACTACCTTATGTACAGTGGTTTGTTAATAAAGAATTTGCCTGCACGAGATATGAAAATTTAAAGTTAACCCTATAACATCCTTGCCATTTTTATTGTTAAATGAACATTAAGGCAATGCCATATAGGCATGCTGTTATTTCAAGAATGTTATGCAGACAAACGCAATGCGTTCATTCAGAAGTAAAGTGTATTTTTCTCCAGATAAAGTAGAGACAAGAGTGTAGTTATCAACAGAAACTTGTAAATTAGAGATTAGAACTGTATGTATCATCATGTTTTGGAGCTTATGTCTAAAGTTGCTGCCACTATGCAGTTTGACAAGTTGGAAAATAATGCTTTAATTTTTAATACATGCCTGTAGGCAGTCAAATTAAATGAAGATACTGTAGTTACAGACTGAAAGGCTTGCTGATTAATCACTTGTGTAACGTTTAGTTTACAAGCTGTACTGATTTAGCATTTTGACAGTAAATCGTTTTTTTATACTTTCTTGTTTCATAAAATTATTTTTTCCAGATTTAAGTCAGTTCTTACAGAAGAGCACTAAGAAAAGTGTTGTGCTAATTGTGAGATCTCTGGCTCAAATGAAATAGCTTTAATTTCAACTTGATGCCAAGAAGATGAGCACACCTGTTTTGCAAGTGCAAAGAATGGCACGAAAACGTGGCACTATACTCTTTCTTTACAGTTTTAAACACTATTGGCAGACTATCACTATTCCTTAATTAGTTTGTAGACAAAAGGGTGAGATATTATTAAGTGCCTAGAATAGCATTCTTATTTCTACCTTCAGAATCTAAAACTTAACTGTTGACTGAAGTTTTCTTCCCAGCAGTGCATCTGCTGTACTTTAAGCAAACCTTGCTGGGCCTGATTATGAAAGGTTTTTTTTTTTTAACCACATTCAATACTCTCCTGTTTGACCTATTGGGTAGGCAATGTCATTCCATCCAAATAATTCATGCTGCACCTGTATTCATGAATGAATGAAGTCATGCTGTGTTGGGTTATTAAGCATATAATAACTTTTTAAATTTAAAGCAACTGGCTTTTTTAATAAAATGAAATAAGAGCAACGTCAAAGAAGGCATTTAGAATGAACATGACAACAGCTAAACTCTGTTACAATGGTGAAATTAAGGAAAGGTTTATCTCTGGCAGAGCAAGGGAAGCGTTAGAAAAGACTTCATACCTTTACGGGCAGGACTGATAATCTAGTCCAGAGTAAATTCCCTGAACCCGTCTCCCTTGCAAAGCTGCTGAACATCATTTATGGCAGGTTCAGTAGCTGCTAGCCCAAGGATGAGTGGAACATTCAGTAGTCCCATCCCAAGTACAGTTAAAAAAGGAACGGTAATATCTGTTTTTTTTCATGGTTACCCACATAAAGCATGTGGTCCTGCTAGGCTCAAATGCAGGGTAACTGTGTACTGCACAGCTGGCTAACATAATTACTCAGTTATTTCAACTGCTCCTGGATTCTGTACTGCAAGGTAGTACTTGTGAGATGAGCATTGTGCAAAAGCCAGTAAAAGGAGTCAAAACTGTGAATGCACAATTACTAACTTAAGTCAATTCATAATTCAACAGGTTGCTATCGAAAATGTTTCTAAGACTGAAAAGAATAAATACACAAAACAATGCATAAGAAGTCTCAGAGTATCCATAATCTTGGTCATAGTCTATTGTGTGTCATAGGCTTATAAGCCATTGCGGCGGTGATATCATGCCACACAGTTCCAAAAACCAATTCCTCATCAGTGGTTCTATGCATCACAGCAAACTAGGCACAAGATGGAGGCACCCCAGGTGAAAACATATTTGCATTGCAAAAATAACTTAAAATAATGTTTGTAAAAATCAAACTAATTTCAACATACAATACAATAAAAATAACTAAAAATTCAAATTCCTTGAAGTTCAAAATACCACAAACCTATATTGAAATGTATAGAAGTCAGAAAAGGTTTCCAGAGTTTCCTAAATCGTATCAGACTATAGCTGGGTTGCATTGGTTAAGGAAATCTACTATTGTATTTGTGTCCAAAAAGAGGGGTGCTTAAGTCAATCTGTGCTGAGTAAGTGCATGAAAAGGTACTATGTGATCATAAACTTACTATGGTAGAAAATAGACTTAATCCACTTCAGTTTGCATATTAGGCAAAACAGTGACTGGATGTTTCCTGCTTGACTCCTCTGGACATTGTAGCCACATAACTGGAATCCCCACATTCCTATATTTTATTCATGGATTTACTTCTGCTTTTAAAACATTAATTATGCAGATGTTGCTAAATGTGATTCTTGGGTTAAAAACTCATCCATTTTTGGTTTTAAGAATTCAGAACGTCCTACTGGACAGCCCTCATCATGTGGTGGTGAACTGTTTTAAGTCAAATAAGTTATTTTTAAACACAGTGTCCATCAGGATTGTTTTCTATGAAAAACATTAAAACATTAAACATTAAACATTAAAACATTAACTATAACATTAACAGAATTATTTTACTCAGATATGAAGATGACATGGCTCTGGTAGACAAAGTAGAAGAAGAACACGCATTATCTTAATTCTATCACTATGTGGACACTATGACCACACTCACTGAAGTGAGCTTCTTGGAGCTCAGCTTTTATAAAATTAAAGAGCTAAGCTGTAAAAGGCAGAGAGCTTGTGAGTTTCCCCACCTTCTTTTTAAACCCCTGAGGCTGAAGGGGCAGGTGGTGGAGCAGGTTTATGTTTTTAAGTACTTAGGTATAGAGATAAGTAGTTTCTTATTGTTTCTCAGAAGTGCTGAGCTTATATTAAAAGGCTCAACAGAGTTTTAGTATTGAGGAGTACTAGGGTGTTGTACCGTGTTAGCCATTATGAATGTAGAGAAAAGCCAAGCAAAATGACACCTTTTATTGGCTAACTAAAAAGATTACAATATGCAAGCTTTGCCTTGAAAGCTTGCATATTGTAATCTTTTTAGTATTGAGGAGGGAATTTTAACAATGGTATATAATTCACTTATGGAGTCAGTTCTCACCTCTAATAATACGAGTTTATACAATTGTCTTCCTGTGAAGAGCAAAATAAAACTTTGCCAAACTATTAATAAGCAAGTAAAATGATTAGCATCATTCAGTTACAACTGTCAGAACTCTATATATGGGCTATTAGAAAGAAAGCTATTCATATTATACATGACTATTTACATCCCCTTTACCATTTAATTCAGTTACTCCAATCAGGCTCCCAGTACAAACTTTAATTAACCATGCCTAACATGTATAAAAAATATTTTATTCCAGCAGATATGAACATCATAAACAATGAAAAAAAATTATTAATATAATTCAATGTATAGGTTTTATTTTACTTGAATTTGCATGACATGACATTCAAGCATGGCTTCTGCTGTGTACCCGATACTTCTGTAGTTATGTAGAAAGAAAGACTGATCAGCTGTTCACACATATTAAAGGACAGCATCCTTCTCAAAAAGAAGAGCTTCTTCAGACCCGTTATATTTAGTAAGTCATGTCTAATCAAACTAATCTGCTCCTCAGATAGACAATATAAGATATATTATGGATATATATCTCTGCGTCCTCTCATGTTTGGGTGACTGATCTTAAGTTGTCTCTGGCACACTGGACCTCCACCACTTACTCATATGTCTTTGTACTTTTAATATTCAGTTGAGTTCAATTCAAACTCCTTCACTCCCTTTCTGGTTTTCTTCTCGTCTGTTTTGCATTTGAAGCCTACAGCGGAGGAGCTGTTGTAAAACGTCTGTAGATTATATAAATTAGAATTGTACTTAAAGCAACTGTTTGGAGAAAGGACAGTTACCTGGGGTTGTCCTTGTGGTACTGATTCCCATCTTAGTAGAATATCAGTCAAATAATCCATAATTAAGGACAAGTAAGGGGTCCTTTAACAATTAACACCTTGAGGATGGCTAGTGTTAAATCAAAGAACAAAATTGTGACCATAGTGCCAGCTTTGATCAGGTGTGAATTGGCTCTGTGTAACAGGTAGATCAGACAGTACTTTTAAACAAGTGCAGTAGTGATAAAAGAAATACAAATAAATACTTATAAATTGCATAAAGCATCATAGTGGGCTGCATAACTGTTGGAGGTCTGTGTATAAATTCTACCATGGTCACTCCCTGCATGAAATTTGCATATTCTCTTCATATCCAGCATGTTAAACTTAAATAATGATACAACACCTTTGACATTAGCTACAAACCTTATTATACATACAGACATTCAACTCCTGAAAAAAGCATGCTCACTTGAAAACCTGGCTGTACTACTCCCAATAGGGATGCAGTATCGTAATACTACAAATAGGAGTGCATATATAATATATAGAACTTAACAACTTAACACAGCACACATATTCAGAAAACATTTTTTTGATTTACTATACTCTCTGTGCCATTTTATCATTCAATTCCTGGATTCATTTAAGTTGGCTACTTGCCCTCCAAATTTTTGTGGGTATTAAAGCAGACTTTTTTCATTTAGGTACCATTCCTAACACCAGCCAATTTTATTTACTTTTTAAAACACAAAGGAGGGATGATAATTTTATTCTAAACCCAGGCTCCAGAAAGTTTTATTGTACTAGTGATTCTAAATTGGATTTATGTGAGTAAGTGTTGGTGTGTGAGACTATGCTATGATCCAGGCCAGGCTATCCCCTATCACCTAGTGCTGCTAAGAATCTTGACTTAGAATATACCAAGGTTATTGTAGTTTTGCCTTTTTATATTAGTTTTTATTTCTAAATTATTGCTGATCTTACTTGGAAATTCAGTTTAGTTTTAGTGTTCCTTCATCGTGCATTTTTAGTTTTAATTTAGTTTTTATTTCACAAAGATATTTCTATTTATATATATATATTAGTTTCAGTTTTACTTTTAGTAATTATAGTATAGTTAAAGAGCCACTATGAAGTTTAGTTTTGTGTCACAATCAGACAAAACTGTGCACTTAACGGGTTTGGAGAAGAGTTTAATGTGAGTGGAAGCTTACTACATTAAATAGTTTACTATCTGGTATTGTTTTTGTCTGATAAAAACAAGTATAATCAAAGCCAGATACCGAATATGAACAATTTTCTACAATTGTATAATTTTAAAAAATATTTGCTATGTCATTTGTGCTGAACAAATGTGCGCTGACTATTGGCACATTTTATCTTTTCATTTTCTTGCTCATATTGGGCCAATTTGTGATGAACTTTAGGTGAATTTTAATGTTTAAGGTTTTTATTTACTCTAAATGTCTACAGCACACAACATATCCTGCTCCAAGACAATGTGCTTACAATTAATGCCTTTAATATTGTATTCGAAAATCTCCCATAGTCGCATTTTCTACCAGCCATATTGATCTCTTCTGACTTCCATTTTAGGCATATACAATTTATAGACAGAATTTTGCCTCCTGCAGGCATGAAAAGATATAAAAAATCAGAAAACAGATTCTACTGTGTTCTTACAGATGTGATCATGAGAATCATGGGTGCTTAGGAAGAACGGGGCTCTTAAGCTTGAATCAGTGTGGAGACCCCACATAGCTATATTAAGGGAAACATAGAAAATACATATATTTTGTAAACTCTCTTATCCAGAGAAGGATTACAGGAAACCTGAAGCCTATCTCAGCAGCTTTGGATGCAAGGCAGAAAAAATACCTGGATAGGGTGCTTGCCTATTGCAATAATACTATTGTGTATGCAATATTTATGATATGGCTGATGTTAAGAATAAAAACAGTATAATATTTCAACTATCTATTTTGACAAAGAGTGAAAGATTGGGAGACAAATATTTTAAAATATAATTCTTCCACCAGATTATTTTCACAATATTGGGTATTTGGAGCTATGAATGTAAAACTAAAAATGTTAAATGAATAAATGCAGAATAAATACAAAAACAAATTATTAGGTTTAGTTTTTCACCACTTGGCAGACTCTTCACCTTACTACCTGTAGTTCAGTGGAGTTATTGCCAACTCAGGAATTCTACAAGTTTTGTATGGCTTCATTGGTAAACAACTTTTTAAAACAAAAGTGATTGGTCAGCAACAATATGCTGATCTTGTATGTTGGCCTAGTCAGTGTCTTGATCAATGCCATTTTATTTTCAAAAAGGATTCCTACTGTACGAAGAGGCAGGTGAATTATTGTCAACAAAACACAGACACCTGAGAAATAAACTAAAACATTTTTCACTTGTGATCTTTCTGTCCATACAGGAAAGTTTTTGCTGACCAGCACATTCTGACTTCAAGCATTTGAATTACATCTTCATTTACAAGAAGTGCAAAGAAATATTTAAAGGTGATCCAGTAACAAAGATTCATATGTTTCACAATAAAGTCCTAATTAACTTAAGCTATATAGTATTTCTGTGCAAGTGTTTTATAATATGTACTTTGTCAGTAAGTGACTCAAATATAATATGCACAATTACAAACTATTCCCAACATGGCCATCTGGAGCCAGTTACCTAAGCCTTGGAGGTTTGCTGAAGTTGATCTGCAGACCAGTTTCTCCCCTGAGGCATCCTCGTTGACATTATTACCTTGCTCTGTTTACGATATCTCAGTTGGGAAGGACAGATGCTTATTCTTTCAGGTTAGGCGCCATTAGACACTATGGCACACTGTGGTGTGTCTGAAGGGAGCTCATTAATTTTCATTCACCCAGATACTTTAGAGTCAGTCTTTGTGAGATTGCTACCAGCACATCATCATGCCATGAAGTATGGTCTGATTCTCTATATTTTGTTTTTGCAAAAGATTTCAAATTTTGCTTGTCTTTTTGCAGTAAAATAAAAAAATCAGAAATGTACCTAGTCATTGAAGGAACAATGTGCTTCAGGTTGGCTGTGTGTTACAAATTAAACTATTTATTTAACTTACTATACCTGCATATTTGTTGAGGTAACATTCACTTTTCCAAATTTCTGATTTATGATGACTGAACAGTTATATGCTCTTACTTTCGTTTAACTTTAAGTGCTCCCATTCATATACAGTAAGGATGAAAGTATTACATTTCATCCATAAAATAAAGTTGGAAGAAGAATCTGCTTATTATTATTAGGTAGGAACTCATTCTTATTAGAATATTGCTGTGTTTCTGTTGCAGTGGATTTGTACACTTTGTAGTCTTGACTCTCAGTGACTTATTTTTGTGTGATTCATGCTCTTTATCTTTTGTGCTATGCATGTTGTGACAAATTTTGTGATAAAGTTTGTTTTTTTGCAATATACACATCATTCAGTTCAACTTGGTTTATTCTTTTATAAGTACTCTTTTATGGTACTGCATTTATACAGAGATATCCATCTATCCAGAGCTTATAGAATGAGCAATAGATGTGGCATAGAAAACAACACTCTACACTCCCACACCCTTACTCACTCATTTTATAGTTGCAAGTCAATCTAAGCTTCATGGGATGTGTGAGTATCTGGAATACACAAAGAAGAACCTGTGTAGACATAGGGTTAATATATAAAACCTGTGTAAATGTGGGGAGAATATATTAACCCCACACAGATAGAGATTCAGGCCTTGTGTCCTGAGCTGTAGGCCAGCAGCAGTAACCAGTGCATCACCGTACTGCCTTACTGAGGCATTAACACATTTAAAGTTTTTCTTTCATTTTTCTTCACATGTAAATTAAATAAACAATGCCACAAAGGAGTAGTGCAGAGTTAGCTGAGGAATGTAAATATTTTTAAGCATTTAACTGACAATGTAATGGTACAAGGGATGTTCAAAAAGTTTATGCACTTTTATATTTTCATTGGGAACGGTGAAGGTGGGAGGAGTAGTAATTTGGCATTAAAAAGTTGGTACAATGCTGGGAAAATTGCATCGCAAAGAAAAGTGATCTGAATTGTTTTTTAAATTTAATTCAAAAAAAAAGTACGGAAACTTTTTGAACGTCCAACGTATTTGAAGTGAGTATAGTCATAATCAATAAGAAAGGATACATTTTCTTCATTTTCGAGAGGAGTCAGATGAGGTGGCTTGGGCATCTGATCAGGAGGCCCCGGGGAAGACCCAGGACACGCTGGAGGGACTATGTCTCCTGGCTGGCCTGGGAACGCCTCGGGATTCCCCCAGAAGAGCTAGAAGAAGTGGCAGAGGAGAGGGAAGTCTGGGCATCTCTGCTCAAACTGCTGCCCCCGTGACCCGATCTCAGATAAGCGGAAGAGGATGGATGGATGAATGGACATTTTCTTCCTAAGAAAACTAAAGCATTTTAAAGCTGGTAAAACTGTTACATTCTCTTATTGAAAAGAAATTTGTTTGATTTTATTAGATAGTTTAGGGATCTTAAAATAACAAATATTTATGAATAATATTGTTAAAATTGTTAACATGATAGCATGGTCTCGGCAGTGGTGCGTCCTGAACCAGTTTAATTACTACAGATTTTCAATTAAACTTACCCCTTAAACTCAAAATGTTAAGCACATATTATGTAATAATTTACTTGACTTAAACTATATTGTTCTTTTCAACTTCATGGTGATGGAATGACATCTGGAGAAGTCAGGGCCTTATTTTGTTGGTCTAACCGTACAACATCAAAGGGAAGCATACAGCAACATCTCTGTACTTGTGTTCAATATTTTGCTTTGAAGGAAAAGAATACATACAGTTGTAAATAATTATCTTAAGTGCAAAAGAGAATATACTATTCAATCATGCTTTCCAATTCACGCTAAAATAGACTTTGTTTTTAATGGCTAGTCTATTAAATTGAAATGCTTGTTCCATGACTGATGGATATATACATTTTTGTATAGTATTATCCGATTCACATTTTGAAACAAATGATATTAGATTAATTTTTTACCTCCATTAAAATTAATCTGCTTGATTAGGAGAAGCAGCCAAGTAGATATTCTTGTGCAAGGCAATATGTTGAAGCAGAGCCTAGCTCTAGAACTGTATATGAAGGATAAGCAGATTTTGAACCATTACGAGCTACCATACTTTGTATGCACATGTGCTAAATGTCTAGCGTGAGGAGTAAAGAGTTCCATTTCCCGCCCCATCATCTTTGGTAGCATCTTTACCATCAATAGAGTTTGCATATAAATCTACTATAAAATTGTGCAGTTTTTCCCAAAGATAAGCAATGATTTTGTTAAAGTTGTTTAGCAGGTCTGTTGTATCATATTTTGAACACACTGGGTCTAGGTATACTCTACATTCTGACAAAAAGCCATTAATCTCAAAGCTGTGGTTCAGCTTGCTTGACAAACGTGTATAGAACGGATAGTAATGAATGAGAATAAAAATATTATGAAACCAGTGAAAATTATTGATTTTTAAAGAGTAAAGCTGTGAATGTGCCTAGTTAGAATATGCACCGTTACTATTAAGTGGATATGGAAACTGAATTCATGCCAAAAACGTAAAAACAAACACTTCCAAAAATTAAGCAGTTTATAACTATAAAGATGTGAAATTAATTGTATTTTGTTTTTAAATGTTTTTAATTGGAGATGCAGAAAAAGACACAATGAGGAAAATTGCTTTATCCTTCCAGTGTTACTTGTCTTCTTAGGGAGTCAAGGCTTGGGAGGATCAGCTATCAAAAAAAGAGCCTGTTAAAACCCATTAAGGCATTTCTTGTGTGCTTTTGAACTATATTAGAAATAAATTGTTGTTGTTGTCCAGTATTGAGCTTATTCTGCAGAATATAGATCTGTTCTTTGAAGGTATTCTAATCACTTTATTCAAATGAGGAAATCGTGGTGTACCAGAACTCATGTATGTCTGGTAGAAAGAAACAGTAGTGTACATGATAGCAGTTGACAAATCAGTATAGTAGATGTGATTATTAAACAGCATGTGTAGCTTTCAAAATAATACTTGGAAATAGGCAATAGTAGGCTGCAACCATAAACACAACTTGTTCCTGAATTTCTCAATATAAACTAAATGTATAAAACACAAAATGTTTAGGCATATGCAGTATATCAAAACATGCTATTTACTTGGGACCACTAAATAAGAAGTAGACTATAAGGAAAAAAAAAACAGAACGCTCCTGTGCACCCCCACAATCCTGTTTAAAGGAGGTACAATAATCAGTATAGTTTTGAGAATTAATATCACAATCGTACACCTTGTGCACTTTTTACCACAGATATCCGATGAAGTGAGAGCAGCAGCCTTTTTTTTGAGATGACCAGTACTGATAAGGTAAATGCTGTCGTAGCTCATTTAGCTCAGCTCTACGTGTATGTGGTTAAAATGTACAAGACAATTTGTATTATTTTTTTTTTTATATAAGTATGAATGTTATTGCACAAAATGGGAAGTAAAATGTGAAGTCTATTCCGTAAGATAATAAATCTCTAACCTTTACTTAATAGGATATACCTGAGTATTAAGATGAATTGGCTGATCTCCTTTTCCTACTCTCCAAAGTCCTTTGAGAATTTTTCATACTCTCTCCATAGTACTTTCTTACCTGAAAAATAACCATTTTCTTTTTTTTTTTTAACATTGTAACAGTAAGCTGACAGCATTTAAAATTGAATGGAATTTACCTCCTTCCTCTAACCTTGTAAACTCTTCTCAGGGACGGCTGTTTGTGACCAGTCTAGGGGTTTCTTCTGAGATCCGTATCCTAAAGTTACTGTAGCGTTGTCAAAAGACCATTTCATTTCCTGAAGGCACTACATAGCCAACAGTGACAGGAAATCTTATATATTCTCTGAATTTCTTTTTGTAAATCAGTAACTTCATTATTGTGGCTTTCCCATTGGGTGCATTCTCACAAATGCAACAAAAATTGGGCCAATACTGTATCTGTTTTAACTTTTGGTAGATAAAAAAAGTAATATGCAAAGTAGACAAATTTAATGAATATGTTCAGAACATTGCTTCTAGAAATATATATTCCAAGGAATGTTTTGAACTTTTTTTCTGGGACAGATTAATTTTGTTCTCTGTCAGTGTTTAAATCTTACAACATTTTTTATTGTAATTCCTCCCATGTTATTTTTTCCTGATCAAACACTTCGTTTGTGTCTCTTTCAATGCTTTTTTGGTTTTATCTCAGTATACTTGATTTAGACGTCCTGTCAGCATCATGTGAACTCCTATACTTAGACATAGTGTTGAAATACTGACTGCTTAAACAAAGATTTTATTGTTTTTTTTAGCCAATAGTTATGCCAATATGTCTGAACTATTTTTAAAAGAATGTTTATTCAAACCAAAATACACAAGGGAGGAATGAATGCAACTTGAAAGCAGTGTATAAGAGGTAAAACGAAACAAAGAAAAACTTACCCCAATGGGCCTTCATTGAAATGGCTATTTTGATTCTGATTGTCTTCTAGGGTGGTTTTGCCACTTCCTTCCTCCCACCCAAAACTACAGCAAATGGCTGTCCCTTTCAGCATTCTTTTTTGTTCCGTCTGTATTGTTCATTCTGAGAAATTATATATGTGGTGTACCACATGCTGATACCAAACATCTTCTCACTTTGACATGGAGTTGCTCATCAGCTGTCAGTGTAAATTTAATTCTAACTCTTTGACCTCTGTCGTTACATTTAATTGGTCACCATTCTGTTTTGAAATCAGACAACCCTTTTCACTCTATATTTAATTCAAGATTGTGGGGCTGTGAATCTAATCCATATAATTCAAATTCAAGCATATTGCCACGTGTACAGAGTACAATGAAATCCTTATCTGCTTATCTGACTGTTATGCAAAATAGTGTACGAAGCACCAAACCAGGAATAAATATTGGGCCACCGCAGCCTACTTTCTATAAGAAAGCTTGCTTGGATTGCATCACATTGTACCAGGAGCATAACCCTCTTTAAATTCCTCTTCTCTTTATAACTTGGCTGCTTCAGGTATTTCTGCATTATTTACATTAAAGTTTAGAAACTTTGTTTGGATATCTAAAGGTCATTTGTTAGTGGGAAAAAATGAAATTATGTGAGTTTTACTTAATTCTCACTTACAGCATTAATATTTCAGTTTGGACAATAAATCTTAATTTATAATAACAAAATCAAACTGAAATTTTAATTGAAATTTATAGAGCTTGCCAATTTTCAGGGATTTCCTAAGGCTTTGATATATTGAGGTAGTCCAGGGTTGTGCAACCTACAGCACACTTGGAACAATTTACAATGGCACTCTGATTTAATTGAAATATAGTAAAAAGTTATATTTTAATTACAGCACATGCGTTCACACTCCACATCCCCACCTACGTTTTGTGCATGCAACTCACGTGTAAAGGGAAGAAGTGTTCACTGCCAGTCATGGTACGTTAAAACAAACTTCTTGTTGTTATTAAGTAACTAGCCGTGTCCTGTGGCACTGCCCAAATATTAGTGAAAAAGGACAGTGAGGAAGGCCCTGTCTGGCTCCCTACTCCTGATGTCTTAATTCCTCTCTCCTCTGCCCACAGCCTCTGTCTCAGATTAGCGTGAATATATCGCTCCTGCAAATGAACTATGATTCTTAGTGCGATGAGAGAAGTCACAAAATCAACCAGAATGTTCAAGCAAATTACAGAAAAAAACCCGATCTAAATCCATTAAGTAGTTCTCTTGTTCTCTTGCTAAGCAGAGGTAAGGGACACGCCCTGAAGCTAGCGCGTGAGTGTGGAGGGCCCTGCCACCCTCCCCTCAGCCTGCTGCATGTCTCTCGAATTTATGCAAATAAATCAGTACCACAAGCGAACTGTGATACATAGCGAAATAAGAGACGTCGCAAAATGAACCGGAATGTTCAAGTAAATTATGGAAAAAAGCCTGATCTAAATTCGTTAAGTAGTCCACTCACGAAAAGCGGATAGACATACATACAGACAGACAGACATTGTATTTTATATATATATAGAGATATACTGCCTTAAAATGACTCATAAAAGACAAAACCTTGATGTTCACTCTTTTCAAGACTCTTGGACGAATGAATATGGATTTGTACAACACAAGGATTGTGCTGTTTTTACGTTATGCTGTGAAAGTGTTGTGTGTCATATGTCAAGTGTACAAAGACATTATCAAACTAAACATCAGTCCACATTTAAAAACGCTGAGACATGTGAAGCTATTAAAAGGTCTGTTTCTGATTTTAAGAAACAAACTGCTTATTTTAGTCAAATAATTGGAACCAAAAATAAAGTCACCATGTAGTTATAAAAAAAATTGACGAGACATTCTTTTTACATATGATCCTATGTATTTTAAAATATTGAATGAGCAATAATATAAGATCCTGTTATAATGGTTTTATTTTTAACCGGACCAATTTTGATACTATATATAACAAAATTGGTAGAATTATGTTGGCACACAGAATAACATTGCAACATATGTTTGGCACAACAACGCTGAAAGGTTGCCGACCCAGAGATAGTCTTTATTATGAAATAAAAAATATGCTTAATTCTATGGGAAGAGAAAGGATTAAATGCTATATTTAGCTGAGAAATTGGCTATGCATTATCAAAGTAATGCAGTTGCCTCAGTGGTTCATTACTTGGGATTCAGACAAGCCTTTGTTTATGTGCTTATATTATTTTAGTATCAGCTTTGTTTTACTGCTCATAGAATCAAGTTTGCTTAGAGAAGGGTTGAGGGTTCTTCTATTACACTTACCCTAATCAGATGTTATCTTGTTGAGATTTTCTGCTTGTATTTTAGTTTAATAAACTGTCAGTCTTTAACTCCAAGTTGACATTATATAGGATTAGCAGATTGGTCATTAGTTTTTCCATCATGCCTTGCACACCTAGGTTATTTTTGGAATCATAGCTCTGAATTCTCTCGCTTTCTCTCTCACGGTCTTCATGTTTATGTTAACATAAATACTGTTGACATTATTTTGTCACCATCTGTCAATGTTTTCACAAGCCGAATGAGAGCCAAGGCAAATGATGCTTCACAAAATGTGATATTATAGTTTGTTTCTTTCATCCAATCTTCCATTTCTTCTCCATTTTTCTGAAGAATTAAATGTCATCTATTTACATATAAAATGAATGATTATTTTATTGACAAATTTGTTTTTTTGTAGTTTAAAGCCTTTTAAACATTTAGAATGCAATCAAGACAAGCTGTTTTTCCAGAAGTATAGTATATCTAAGTGTCTCTAAATCAGTAAACACTTCAATGAAATACAAAATAGTTATATAGTTATATATATAACTGTATAAAATAGTAATATAGTTAATTATATTTATTAATATAGTAATATAGTTGTTTCCGGCGCCGCAGCGAGTGGCAGCCATTCCAGCAGCTCCCTGTATGACTTTATATTTCTACCTTTTTTTTTTCTATTTTTCTCTATTTCACTGATCACTTCTAACACTTTCTTTTATGTGGAATCGCTCCCTGGAAACTTTTTTCTATTTTTACTACTTGACATGGATTTTTACACGCCAAGATTTGCCTATTCAAATAGTCAACTGAAAGCATTGAGAAGAAATGCCCACGCTGGTGTGATTCCCTATTTGTCTGACGAGGTAAGAAGACGATATCGGGGCAGCCGAGCCGGCGCAAAGATAAAAGCCAAGCAGCTTGAGAGAAAATGGCATTATAAACTGTTGGTGCCTTCTGTGATCCTGGGAAATGTGAACTCACTACCAAATAAGATCGACGAACTGGCTGTGCTGGTGAAAAATGTCAGAACCTACAGAGAATGCAGCTTGCTGTGTTTTAGTGAAACGTGGCTAACAACTACCATCCCAGATGCTAATGCGGAGCTACCCGGGTTTAGCACAGAGTGGACAGAGACGCAAATACCTGTGGGAAGCGGAAAGGAGGAGGACTCGCTCTCAATGTGAATACAAGGTGGTCCAACTCTGGACATATAAATGTTAAAATCTCCAATTGCTGCAGGGACATTGAGTTGTTGGCCGTAAGTCTGCGTCCCTATTACTTGCCCAGAGAGTTTGGACACGTGATTGTTGTCATTGTTTACATCCCCCCTCAAGTGAACGCAGAGATAGTGAGTGACATCATCCATTCCGCAGTTGCTAAGTTACAAACGCAGCACCCTGAGGCGCTTGTGCTAATCTCTGGAGACTTTAACCATGTAACGCTGGATAAAACATTACCTGCCTTCTTCCAGTATTTGGACTGTAACACCCGGGGAAATAGGACTATTGACCTACTGTATGCAAACGTTAAAGACGCATACAGCGCCACCCCACTGCCTGCACTTGGGAAAGCAGATCATAACCTGGTTCTGCTTCAGCCTCACTATAAACCAAGAGTGAAGACGCTACCTACAACCTCATGATCATTCAGGAAATGGTCCCCTGAGGCAGAGCAGGCTCTGAGAGGCTGCTTTGGAACTACAGACTGGGATATACTGCTGGGGTCACATAGTGAGAACATTGAAGAGGCTGTTGACTGCACAACTGATTACATCAACTTCTATATGGACATTGTAGTTCCAGTAAGAACAGTACGCTGCTATGCTAACAACAAGCCATGGATTACAAGTGACATCAAGGGCCTTTTGAACCAGAAGAAAAGGGCTTTTAAAGACGGTGATCAGCATGAGCTCAAGCGCGTGCAGAAGGAATTCCAAGTCCAGCTCAGGACGGCGAAAGAGCAGTACAGGAGAAAACTGGAGCAGAATTTGCAGAATAACAGCATGAAGGAAGTGTGGGATGGGATGAAGATCATCACTGGCTGCAACTCTCATCGAGAGAGACTTGGAGAGAGCAAACCAAATGAACAACTTCTTTAACAGGTTTGACCACCCTAACCCACTCTCATCTCGGAGTACTGCATCCTCCAACCATCCTTCTGCTGATACCAGCATAGGAGAGACATACCCACCCACAATTACAGCAGCACAGGTGAGCAGAGAGCTGAGGAGACTTCGTGCCAGCAAAGCAGCGGGTCCAGATGGTGTATCGCCACGACTGCTGAAGGCCTGTGTGTTGGAACTGGGGAGTCCTCTACAGCGCATCTTCAACCTGAGCCTGGAACAGGGGAGAGTCCCGAGGCTTTGGAAAACATCTTGTATCACCCCAGTCCCAAAGGTATCATGTCCTAGTGAGCTAAATGACTTCCGGCCTGTTGCTCTGACGTCACATGTGATGAAGACCATGGAGCTGCTGCTGCTTCACCACCTGAGGGCACAGGTCCGCCACGCCCTCGACCCTCTGCAGCTCGCATACCAGGAGAAGGTGGGAGCGGAGGATGCCATCATCTATATGCTACACCAATCCCTCTCCCACTTGGACAGAGGCAGTGGTGCTGTAAGAATTATGTTTTTGGACTTCTCTAGCGCCTTCAACACCATCCAACCTCTGCTCCTTAGGGACAAGCTGACTGAGATGGGAGTAGACTCACACCTGTTGGCATGGATCGTGGACTATCTTACAGACAGACCTCAGTATGTGCGTCTTGGGAACTGCAGGTCTGTCATTGTGGTCAGCAACGCAGGAGCGCCACAGGGGACTGTACTTTCTCCGGTCCTGTTCAGCCTATATACATCAGACTTCCAATAGGACTTGGAGTCCTACCACGTGCAAAAGTTTGCTGACGACACTGTCATTGTGGGCTGCATCAGGAGTGGGCAGGAGGAGGAGTACAGGAAGCTAATCAAAGATTTTGTTAAATGGTGTGACTCAAACCACTTACACCTGAACACCAGCAAGACCAAAGAACTGGTGGTGGATTTTAGGAGGCCAAGGCCCCTCATGGACCCCGTGATCATCAGAGGAGACTGAGTGCAGAGGGTACAGACCTATAAATACCTGGGAGTGCAGCTGGATGACAAATTGGACTGGACTGCCAATATTGATGCTCTGTCTAAGAAAGGTCAGAGCCGACTATACTTTCTTAGAAGGTTGGCGTCCTTCAACAGCTGCAATAAGATGCTGCAGATGTTCTACCAGACAGTTGTGGCGAGTGCCCTCTTCTACGCGGTGGTATGCTGGGGAGGCAGCATAAAGAAAAAGGACGCCTCACGCCTGGACAAACTTGTTAATAAGGCAGGCTCTATTGTAGGAATAAAGTTGGACAGTTTAACATCTGTGGTAGAGCGACGGGCATTAAGCAAACTCCTGTCAATCATGAAGAATCCACTGCATCCACTGAACAGTGTCATCTCCAGGCAGAGGAGTAGCTTCAGTGACAGACTTTTGTCACTGTCTTGCTCCACTGACAGACTGAGGAAATCGTTTCTTCCCCACACTATGAGACTCTTCAATTCCACCCGGGGGAGTAAATGCTAACATTATTCAAAGTTATTGTCTGTTTTTACATGCATTTTTATTACTCTTTAATTTAATATTGTTTTTTTTTATATCAGTATACTGCTGCTAGATTATGTGAATTTCTCCTTGGGATTAATAAAGTATCTATCTATCTATCTATCTATCTATCTATCTATCTATCTATCTATCTAT
>JANRMT010027041.1:76317786-76353277 GCA_026402145.1 Polypterus bichir lapradei
ATATATGCCAGCAACACTCATGACAATGACAAAACAATTACATTGTCAATCATGTTACGTTATTATTAAAATGTTTCCTTTTCTTTTTACTTCTCCGCTGCCAAGCGAGGGTATTTTGCTATATATATATATATATATATATATATAGATATATATATATATAGATAGATATGACAACAACACTCATATCAATGACAAAACAATTACATTAACAATCAAGTTACGTTATTTTTTAAATTTTTCCTTTTCTTTTACATAACTTCTTTAACACAATACTTCTCCGCTGCGAAGCGCGGGTATTCTGCTAGTCTATACTAATAAAAGGCAAATCCCTCACTGACTGACTGACTCACTCACTGACTCACTCACACACTCAACACTAATTCTCCAACTTCCCGTATAGGTAGAAGGCTGAAATTTGGCAGGCTTATTCCTTACACCTTACTTACAAAAGTTAAGCAGGTTTCATTTCAAAATTCTACACGTAATGGTCATAACGGTCGACAACGTCCGCCATGTTGAACTTTCTTATTTATGGCCCCATCTTCACGAAATTTGGTAGGCAGCTTCCCTGCGCTAACCGAAACCGATGTACGTACTTATTTTGGTGGTATGATGCCACTGTCGGCCGCCATATTGAACTTTCCAACGTCACTAATTCTCCAACTTCCCGTATAGGTAGAATGCTGAAATTTGGCAGCCTCATTCCTTACAGCTTACTTACAAAAGTTAAACAGGTTTCATTTAGAAATTCTACGCGTAACGGTCAAAACGGTCGACAACGTCAGCCATGTTGAGCTTTCTTATTTATGGCCCCATCTTCACGAAATTTGGTAGGTGGCTTCCCTGTGCTAACCGAAACCAATGTACATACTTATTTTGGTGGTATGACGCCACTGTCGGCCGCCATATTGAACTTTCTAACGTCACTAATTCTCCAACTTCCCGTGTAGGTAGAAGGCTGAAATTTGGCAGCCTCATTCCTTACAGCTTACTTACAAAAGTTAAGCAGGTTTCATTTCGAAATTGTACGCGTAATGGTCATAACGCTCAACAACGTCAGCCATGTTGAGCTTTCTTATTTATGGCCCCATCTTCACGAAATTTGGTAGGCGGCTTCCCTGCGCTAACCGAAACCAATGTACATACTTATTTTGGTGGTATGACGCCACTGTCGGCCGCCATATTGAACTTTCCAACGGTCTTTGTTACTTATGGGCCCATCTTCAAGACATTTGGTACGCGGGTTCCCAACGCTAATTGAATCCTACTTACGTACATATATACGTCCATAGCCTGCAGCACGGTCACTGTGTGAGGCGGCGTTGGGTCCCCCATCCCAACGCCTCCCACGTTGTTAGCTGCCTGCCTATATAAAGCCATCCGTCACTCCAGTCTCTACATTCCCTTCCTTGCTTCGCCACGGGATTCACGTCTCCCTGCTGATAACTGCAGCGTTTTTATTTAATCCACGGCTTCTCCGCTATTTTATTGTTCGTTTATTATTATTATAGTTATTGTGTAGGTATTTTAGACTTACTTTACATTGTTCAGGTACCCATTTCCTTTATCATTCCAACTGTACCCCCATTAACATGTCTATCGAGGTGATCACCATCGATCAAAGAACTGTCACTTACCAAGTGGTTTCCATGCCCAGAGATGGCACCTGCCTTTTCCATTCTCTGTGTTACATATTGTACGGCCATATCAGGCTCACTCTTGATATCCAGAGGAACATTGTGTCTTATGTATTGAATGACTGGGACAGGTTCTTGGTGTGGACTGATGACGGTACGGGGGATAATTATACTACACAAGAGCACTATAAGAGTGAAATGCTTAAGCCCTTCGCTGAATTGTTCGGTTGTCGCTTTCAAGTGTACCGAAATGGCCAAATATTTTACGCTTTTCGACAACCGCCAATGCCTTTTAAACATCTTAGATTCACAGGTGACGATTTCAGTAGTGGACACTTTGATGTTTATGAATGTTTAAACTCTCAAAAGCTGGATGTGAAGTTATCAATGAAATCGGTTGTATGCTTACAACGCTTGACAGATGCCGGATGTCACTTCAACACAAGTCCTTCAAATACTGTCGTAATTGAAACAAACCATGAAACTCAAACCGATTATGACAGCAGCAATCCAATCTGTGAGATATGAAACAAGATTACTTTTCACTTGGCCAACTGTACGTTGCATGCTCAAGAGTAAGCTCAGCGCACAGCTTGGTCATATTACAACCGGAGGGCCGAACTGACAATGTGGAATACAAAGAGATCCTTAACAAATAATTATTGGTATATTTTCCCTCAGTTTAAAAAGGTTTAATTTTCTTCTTAAGAAAAATTTTAAGGCAGTACTTCGCCGCTGCGAAGCGCGGGTATTTTGCTAGTGTAATAATACAGTGCAATAGATGAGATCATAGTTCTTAACATTCTTCATAATCATTATTGGTGAATTAAATTTTAGCCTTTAAATCTTTAGTCTGTAGATATCAGCTCAACCAGTACAATTCCTTATTTGTGAATATTCTGTATTAGTGAAATAAAAAACATGAAGAAACACAACAAACCACAATTAAGAAAATTATTAGGACAGTAAAACAACAATCCACACCATCAATCCAAATTCCCACCCCCAGTCTTTTGTGAACTAAGGTAGCCCTGCGGTGTGATGTACAACAAAATTAAAGGGAAGATTTTTTGAGTGAGTGGACACATTAAACACCACCCTGTGGACATTAGATCACAGTTCCCTATCCCTCAGCTCTCCTCTGTGTGGCTATTGACAAATTGCACACGAGGGCTGCCAAGTTATAAATCATACACACACACACACACACACGCACACACACACACACACACATACACATAATTTTATTGTTTAATTAGTTTTTAAACAATTCTGGAACATATGTTTTGGAATAAACATTGGATGTACATCTAAAGTGATTATCATTTTTTAAATAGATTAATTTTTTTCTAAAATATTTTTTTTTAATTCTAAACATCTGAGGAGAAATGAGGAAATTGGCTAGGCATATTTTGTCAATAAATATGTACCTAATAATAACAAAAGAGAAGAATGGGCTAGAAGCACACTTTGAGTTCATCAGTTTGTGGTGCATGTGGCAGGACCTGCAAGCTTTTACCATCTTTATCCAGCAGAATAATCACTACTGATATCTCATAGTTGTAGATGAGCAGAATACATTTAAAACACACTGTAACACTTTGAGGACTAAAACTTACATTTAATTCAGTTAAATTTATTTTGTATAGTACAGTGGAACCTCAATCGTAATTCGTTTCAAAACTCTGGTTGCAACCCGATTTGGTCGTGACGCGAAGTAATTTCCCCCATAGGATTGTATGTAAATACAATTAATCCATTCCGGACCGTACGAGCTGTATGTAAATATATTAACTTTAAAGATTTTTAAGCACAAAAATAGTTAATTATACCATAGAATGCACAGTGTAATAGTACACTAAATGTAAAAACATTGAATAACACTGAGAAAACCTTGAACAGAGAAAGCTAACATTGCAAGAGTTCACACTATATAGCCTTACGAACCGCTCGCTGTAAACACTTTTTTTTTATGAGTTTTAAGCACAGGGAAAAAAATTAACATTTGAAAAATCTGCATTTTATAGAAAAACTAACCATAAACAACCAAGAAAACTAACCTTGCAGGAGTTCACACTATAGCCTTACGAACTGATCGCTGTAAACACTTTTTTTTAATGAGTTTTAAGCACAGGGAAAAAAATGAACATTTGAAAAATCCATAATTTATACAAAAACTAGCCATAAACAACCAAGAAAACTAACCTTGCATGAGTCGAGTTCTGGCATGAAGGAAGTGAGGAGGATCTGGGTAGAGAGGAGATTACAGTTTTGAGGTAAAGTCCCTCTGCGCGATGCACATCTGACCGAGAACAATGTATTGTACAGGAAGAGACTGAACACATGCGTAAATCATTGGCGCGTACGAACTGGAAGGGAAACGAAATAGAGCACAAAGAGTTCACAGCGAATGCACAGGGAGAGACTGAACACGTGCAGAAATCATTGGCGTGTACGAACCGGAAGGGAAACTGGCTTGTTTGTCACCCAAGTGTGTAGTCGTGAACATATGCAAAAGTTTGGCAAACTTTTTGGTCGTAGCCCAATTTGTATGTGTTCCGAGACGTTAATGACCCGAGGTTCCACTGTACTTGTCACTGAGTGCAGGAGCAGAGTGCTGTGGCAAATTCTCAGGTAAAATGCAAGTACAAACTTTACTAATTATATAATGAGCACTTAAGGACACAAAGAGGTTTGAAAGTGATTAACATAAATGGAGCCCAACACTATCTGACCATTAATGAATTGTTGAACTATTGAAGAAGAGAAAAACAAAAACCCTAGTCAGCAGCATCTCTGGAGAAAAATAAACCCCCGGAGAGTCCACAGTCAATTGTAACAGAGAAAGGAAACCACAAAGTCAGACACAGCCAGTTTCATGAAGACCTCGGCAACTGGCCACTCACCCACTTCTGGCCATTCTACCGTAGAGTTAATACTGGGCCGTCTAATCTGAAGACAAAATCTTTCTATCCGTTGATTGCAGGCCTCTTGGTATCTCAGATGTCTTTTACATGGGCAGGAAAACAGCATGGGAGTAGAACAGTAACACCGAGTTCTGTAACAGAATACAGAATCAAGAAACAAAACCAAGGAGGGCTAGTAACTGCTAATATTGTAATACTTATATTTTTGTACAAATGGTTAACAAACAAAGATGCAATATGCACAGCTAGTCAGCACTTCTATTCAGGGCATATTAGAATAAGTAGTGAGTTTGAGCCACAATTTAAAAGCTGAGACTGAAGGTATATCCCTTGCATAAGCAGGTAAATCATTCCTTAGTTTTGGGGCCCTGTAACTAAAGGCTTAACCTTCCATTGTTATTTTATTAATCCTTGGAATCTTTGTAGACCTACAGTATTTCTTGAGATTTTAAATCATGCTGTGGTTTGTAATTGATAGTAGTTTCTGATAAATAACCAAGATCTTTGTTAATTAAGACTTTATATGTAAGATGGAAGATTTTGAAATCAGATTTAAACTTAACTGGAATACAGTGTAAAGATTTCGGAGCATGAATTATTTGGTCTTACTTTCTAGTTCTCATAATGATTCATCCAGCAACATTCTGAATTAACTAAAAGCTGTTAATTCTACTAGAAGTAAATACATTAATTAATTCTCAGTATCCTTCATATTTAGAAAGTTCTTAATTTTCCATTGTTTTGAAAATGAAAAAAACATGTTTTATATAGTTTTGTAATTTGTGTTTTAAAACACATGCTAGTGTTAAATATAATGTAAATTCCATACTGCTAATAATCTAGAATAATCTATTGTATTTTGCATCATGCTCTCCAACAGCTGACTATTCTATATTCTGAGACAAGTAGTTCTCATTCATCTATTCTTTTAATTTATTTTAAAAATTAATTATGGATTCCATCAGAGAAACATTGAGCTGTCTAAAAGAAATGTATAAATGTGAATCATCTGCAAATGAATGATAGTTCACAATGGAAGAATTCAAAGTGAATATGGTAAAAGTCCAATTGCTAAGTCCTGAGGGTCACCATATTTAACTGAGTATAATGACGGAGTACTGTTAGCACATTTCTGTACATACTGAAATCAAGTTGATAAATATTAACTAAACCAGACAAGCAAATTGCCTAAGACCACAATGGTGTCAAATACTGCACTTAAATCTAAAAACAAAACTGCTGTTGAGTTTACTTCATAAGATATTAGAATGTTGTATAAAATACGTTATTACTGGTTACGTACTGAGACTGGTATGGAATCCAGACAGGAGTTTCTCATATAAATTGTGATGTATAAGGTGAGAGTGAAGCTGTGTACTAACTACTTTTTGAAGTATTTTGGAAATGGTAATTTTAAAATTGGTCTATAATTGTCAAGCTTTTGTGGGTCTGCTTCTGATTTTTTCAATGATGGTCTAGTAACTGACAATTTTGTGTACCAGAAACTCTTCCATTAAGTCAGGGTCTATTGATAATGCTAGGAATGAATGCTATCAGAACATCCATTGAGGTTTTCACTAGTTTTCTTAAAAGAAAACGGTAGCAGGTTTCATTTTTGCCCTTTCTGTTACTCTGTTATGATCATGACTTAAGTAACAGAGCAAAAATAGCCCTACCTCATTATGTTTTACTTATTCTTCTTCTGCTCCTCCTACTTTGATTATTATGCATTTTTATAATTATCTTTATAGTGAAACTTTGGTGTTAGCATCAAAAAACTAAAAAATATCATCTTAAGTGCCATGACTAATTCTGAGATGTGTGCTTAATATGGACACAGGTTTCTAACCCTTTATGAAGTGAGTGCAATCTGCTATAAATCCCCTTTATACAGTTTTAGATTGGCAAAGGAACCTGACACAGTTATGTTCTGACAATTTCTTTTAGCTTTGGTGCATAAACATATGAAGTCTCTCTTTATATCAAATTACTTCAAAACAATAGTGTCAGCATGTAGCAGTGTCAACGCTTTATCATCAGCCAGGAAGTCCAATTTAGCCTCAATGTCGGATTCGTTTGCCCCTGGGTACCATTTTATTTTAACTTCTGGAATAACATAGTTTGGAATTCTAACATTCCACACTATGAAGACACCAATTATGAGTACTATGTTGTTCTCCGCCTTGACAGATTTGTGTATCTATTCTTACATAAAGACTTCTGGTGTGTGTCAATTGCTGGATAGTAATATTCTTTTATTATTGTTGTTGATAGATTCACTCAGCCAGTGTTGGTTTGAACAGAAATTGCTTATGATGGGAAGATATCATATTTTGTCGCAGATTGACATTAAGGAACAGGTGATTTTGGCCCACTCATTGCATTAAGTTGAGCTGCAGATTTAGTCCTGTGGTATGGGTCCTTTGCTTACTGAAAATTGGATTTTTACTCTAGCTTCATGATTTTAGCATCTCCTTTCATGCTTTTTGATGATGTAATTTGTTAATTCCATATAGTGTTATTTGATGTTTATTTGTATGTTCTTTTATATTTACTTATTGATCTATTAGACTCTCTTTAAGGTCTAATTTTTATCAGTATCCATTCTAACAACAACAACATTTATTTATATAGTACATTTTCATACAAATAATGTAGCTCAAAGTTATTTACATGATGAAGAAAGAAGAAAAAAGACAAAATAAATAAGAATTAAAATTAGGGAACACTAATTAACATAGAATAAAAGTAAGGTCTGATGTCCAGGGAGGACAGAAAAAATTTTAAAAAAAATGGCTGGAAAAAAAAAAAATAAAATCACCAGGGTTTCCTGGCCTTGAGACTGCCCAGCCCCCTCTAGGCATTCTACCTAACATAAATGACCTTAATCAGTCCTCATTGTATTCAGGGTTCTCATGGAAGAATTTGATGACGACGGTCATGTGGACTTCTGACCTTTAATCCATCAATGTCCTTTGATTAGGTTGTGGTGGCGCAGATCGCTACCACAGAAAACTGGTAAAAGAACGGAAGAGAAAGTAGGGGTTAGTACGGATTTAAGAGCCACCATGAATAATAATGATAATTAATTGAATATGCAGAGCATCAGGATTAAACTAAGATGAAGCTATGAGAAAGCCGTTATGATAAGGATGCTATATAGCACCTGACCTGGCACAGACTCACACAGAGGCATGTGTAAAAACACAAGAAGATTTTATTTTTCTTCAGCTGGAGGGCACATCTTCCCCGTGAACCCTCCAGACACAACACAATCCCAAGCGCAGTTAAACACAAACCACAACCCTTCTTCTGCCACCACCACTTCTCCCAGGCAATCTCATCCTCTTCCTCCTGATTCTGGCCGCTGAGTGGTGGTCGCTGGCTCCCTTTTATCAGGCACCCGGCCATCTGTCACACCATGTTAAAGTAATGTGTTTTCAGCAGTGTTTTAAAGTGCTCCTATTCCAGATTTTAGGAGCATAACAGCAGAAGGCCACCTTACCTCTACTTTTAAGTTTAGCTCTTGGAATTCTAAGCAGACACTCATTTGAAGATATAAGGTTACGATTTGGAGTGAAAGACACTTTGAAATATTGGATGGAGCGAGATAATTTAAGGCTTTGGAAAACATAAGCAGTATTTAAAAGTCAATTCTAAATGACACAGGTAGCCAATGTAGTGACATCAAAACTGGAGAAATGTGCTCGGATTTTCTTTTCCTAGTTAAGATTCTTGAGAGGAATGCGTTACAGTAATCTAGTCGACTGAAAACAAAAGCGTGAACTAATTTCTCAACATCTTGCAATGTTCTAAGAGGTCTAACTTCTATATTTCTTAAGTGAAAAAATACTATCCTAGTAATCTGATTAATATGTGATTTAAAATTCAGGTCAGAGTCAGTAGTTACCCCTAAATTCTTTACCTCCGTCTTGACGTTTAATCCTATTGCATCAAGTTTATTTCTAATAACCTCATTAAATCCATTATTGCCAATCACAAACATTTATGTTTTCTCTTTATTTAGTTTGAGAAAATTACTACTCATCCATTCAGAAACACAAGAAAGACATTGTGTCAGTGAGACAAGAGAGTCAGGGTCGTCAGGTGCCATTGATAAATACAGTTTTGTGTCATCAGCATAGCTGTGGTAGCTCACGTTATGCCCCAAGATAATCTGACTTAACGGAAGCATGTAAATTGAAAAGAGCAGGGGACCCAGGATAGAACCTTGTGGAACACCATATAGAATATAATGTGTTTTTGAAGTATAATTACCACAACTAACAAAGAATTTTCTACCTGCCAGGTAGGATCCAAACCCATTTAAGACACTGCCAGAGAGAAAAAAAAAACAAAATTAAATTAAAGAGTGATAAAAATGCAGGTATAACAGACAGTAATTTTGTATAATGTTAACATTTACCCCCCGGGTAGAATTGAAGAGTCGCATAGTGAGGGGGAGGAACGACCTCCTCAGTCTGTCAGTGGAGCAGGGCAGTGACAGCAGTCTGTCGCTGAAGCTGCTCTTCTGTCTGGAGATGATACTGTTCAGTGGATGCAGTGGATTCCCCATGATTGACAGGAGCCTGCTCATGCGCTGTCGCTCTGCCACAGATGTCAAACTGTCCAGCTCCGTGCCTACAATAGAGCCTGCCTTCCACACCATTTTGTTCAGGCGTGAGGCGTCCCTTTTTTTATGCTGCCTCCCCAGCACACCACCGCATAGAAGAGGGCACTCGTCACAGCCGTCTGATGGAACATCTGCAGCATCTTATTGTAGATGTTGAAGGACGCCAGCCTTCTAAGAAAATATATTCGGCTCTGTCCTTTCTTGCACAGAGCATCGGTATTGTCAGTCCAGTACAATTTATCATCCAGCTGCACTCCCAGGTATTTATAGGTCTGCACCCTCTGCACACAGTCACCTCTTATGATCACGGGGTCCATGAGGGGCCTGGGCCTCCTAAAATCCACCACCAGCTCTTTGGTTTTGCTGGTGTTCAGTTGTAGGTGGTTTGAGTCGCACCATTTAACAAAGTCCTTGATTAGGTTCCTATACTCCTCCTCCTGCCCACTCCTGATGCAGCCCACGATAGCAGTGTCATCAGCGAACTTTTGCACGTGGCAGGACTCCGAGTTGTATTGGAAGTCCGATGTATATAGGCTGAACAGGACCGGAGAAAGTACACTCCCCTGCGGTGCTCCTATGCTGCTGACCAAAATGTTAGACCTGCAGTTCCCGAGACGCACATACTGAGTTCTGTCTGTAAGATAGTCTAAGATTAAGATAGATAGATAGACTAAGGCAATTTCTAAGAATATTGTGATCAATGGAATCAAATGAGGCACTCAGATCTAAGAGGATGAGAACAGATAAACGTCTTCTGTCTGCATTCACCCGCAAGTCATTGACTACTTTAACAAGTGTAGTTTCTGTACTGTGATTTGCTCTGAAACCCGACTGAAACTTATCAAGAATAGCATGTTTACTGAGGTGATCATTAAGCTGCATAATGACTACCTTCTCTAGAATTATACTTAAGAAAGGCAGGTTAGAAATAGGTCTAAAATTTTCAAAAGCAGATCAGTCAAGATTTTTTTTCTTGAGCAGGGGTTTAAGTACAGCAGTCTTAAGACAGTCTGGGAAGAACCCCGTATCGAATGACGAGTTTACTTTGTCAAGAATACTATCAATTAGCATGCCCAATACTTTGGAAAAAGTTGGTATTGGGTCAAGGATACAGGTGGAGGGTCTCAGTTGAGAAATTATTTTATATAAATCAGGTGAATCTATCCTGGTGAAAGATAGAGTTTATAATAGAGTACCGGGGTTTAAGAGGATCAGTATTGGGGAAATGTACTGTATCATTTCTAACATCATTAATTTTTGATTAAAAAATACAGCAAAAGCCTCACAAGTTTCACTGGAAGTATTTTGGAGGCATTCCATTGAGTGACCTGGATTAAGCAGATGATCAATCGTAGAGAGTAAGACTCTGGGATTACTAGCATTGTTATTTATAATTCTAGAGAAATAGCAGCACCTCTCAAGACGGACTATGTTGTTGTATTTTGTTATTTTAACCTTTAATATCTCATAGTGGATAATCAGTTTAGTTTTTCTCCATTTACGCTGAGCTCTCCGGCATGTCCTCTTTAGATTAGACATTCTTTGGGTCTTCCATGGTATAATAGTGCTAGAAGATTTTTTAACTTATCTTTTCAGGTGCGACTAGGTCAGCAGCAGCTCTCACCTTAGCATTAAAATTTTCCACCTTACTATTTACATTATTCTCACTATTGTAGTAAGCACTACAAACGGACTGGTTGCTTAGAATGTTTGTAAATTTTGAGGCTGCTGATGAATCAAAGAAGCGTTTTTTAACAATATGCTTCTTGTGAATATTTTCTATCATTATTTCTATATTAAATAGTAAGAGAAAATGGTCTGATAGACCAATATCAATGATCTGCTTCACATTAACTTTTAGTCCTTTAGTAATTTCTAAGTCTAACGTATGACCTGCTTGGTGCTTAGGCCGACTAATGTGCTGGCTCAAATCAAAAGAGTCCAGGAGGTTCATGAATTCTTTTAGTTTCTGGTCACACTGATTATCGATATAAAAGTTAAAGTCACCAACTATTAACAACGTGTCATAGCTCATAATTATAATTGACACCAAGCCTGAGAATTCCTCAAAAAAAGACGCATTGTATTTAGAAGGTCTATACACAGATAATACTCGAAACTGAGAAACTCTATGAATAATAATGGCAAGATACTCAAAGGACTTGAATTTACCAAAACTGACATCTTTACACTTTAACCGGCTCGAGTAAGTGTTTGCTGAGCTGCCACCTTTCTTACCTTGGCGATCCACATGAGCAAAGCTGTAATTTGGAGGCACAGATTCGATTAAAACAGCCGCACCATCAGAGCTAAGCCATGTTTCACTTAGTGCAATAAAATCAATTTTCCTATCACTAATAAGATTGTTGATGGAAAATGTCTTGTTGGTTAATGCGCTAACATTTAGTAAAGCCATAGTTAATGTTTCGGAAGAGCAAAACTGAATTGTATGTGCGTTACGAGTATTCAAGATAGAAATTAAGTTATTTTTGTTAGCGCCGCTCTGTGCTTATTTTTTATTTAATCTATAATATGTTTTTATAGTTTTAATACATTGTTCATCTAGAGGTGTAATTGTAATTCAATTATTTGTATTTATGCTGCACTGCCTATTTTTTTTACATACATTGAGGTTAGTTATTAAAGTATTAATGCAGTGCACTTTTGAGAAGGATTTTGTTACCGAATTATCATGTCCTAGCAAAGCATTATGGAAAGGGTTTGGAGCAAAAATAGAGAGTCAAGAGAGAAAAATTACCTTGGCAATGTTAGCGGAGAGGACCTGGGCGCCAAATCTATTTGGATGCAGACCATTCCGCTTGAAGAAACGCAGCCTCTCCCAGAAGAGGTCCCTGTTGTCTGCGAACTTGATGTTTTAACTCTCACAGAAGCCTTTCAGCCAGATGTTTAATGCCAGCAGATGACTGTAATACTTGTTCGATCTTCTAACGAGAGGTAGGGGACCCAAAATGAAAATTCTTGTAGCTGGGGTCCTCTCCTTTGTGGCTTTAATTAGTGCTGGGAAGTCTGCCTTGAGAATCTTCGAGTGTCGACATTTCATGTCGTTTACCCCATCATGTATCACAATGGATCCCACTGCCCTGTTCTTGTGCCCCTCGAAGACTTTGGTGCTCATCTCATAACATCCCAGACATAAGCACCGGGAAAACGAGACAGAAGATTTCTGATTAGGGCATTAGATGTTTAGGTTTCGTACAATTGAGTCTCCAATCACAAATACATCACATGGGGTTGATGGCAAACTGGTACAGGGTCGAACTGGTTCTGGGAGGTGTTCTAGCCTTAAACCCCCGCCTACATAGCTGAAACAAGCCAAGTTCTTCATTGTTGATGTAGTTGCTCCAACAAAAAGATGCGGGGGTAAAGTTCACTTAACCTTGAAAGTGAGTGGCACAGCGTGAAGTTGATGTTACTGAACCGTGGTTTGCTGTGACAATTTCAGATGTCGGGGAGGATTTTTCCAGCAGACGAGCCTTCAGATCCATCAGGTGCCTCTGTCTGGACAGGAGTTTCTGGATCTGGATGTCGAGAGCCTGGAGTTCTTCGACGATACGGTTCATCTCACTGTTGGCCATTGTCTGCTTCCGCTTCCGCTTCGTGCCCTAGGAAAAAATGAGAGAGAGAGAAGTTAATCTAACGAACATATAGCAATTAATGTATCCTTTGATTAAGATCCGAGTCAACCAAGAGTTGCACTGACTCGAGCAATGAAGTGATCTAATGAATGTGTTATTTGGTATGACATGCACCTTTCTATTTATAAAGCAATGCTGTAGATGAGTTGACTTTAAACAGTACCCTTTATATAAATAAATGCATGTCTTCTTTGGAATACCTCACTAATTGCCAGTTAAATTTGTTTCATATTGCAAATATAGACCTCAGGAACAAAAACGGATCAAATTAAGTAAAGGCATTTAAGCAAAATATCTTCTGTTTTCTATTATTCTGCATACTGTATAATACACGGTTTGCATTTGCAGAAAACTAAATAAATTAAGGCTGGAATATGTGGTTAGTATATACAGATGCAACTACTAAGAATGTCCCTGTATTCTACAATGCCACCATATGTTAGTGAATGGTAGACTGTGGGGTTTTGGGGAAATGATGGTAATTGGAATCGACTAAGACATATTAAAAGGCATTCTGAAAGGATTTTGAGTAAAAATTCATTTGCATAGCAAACCAAGCAGATTTGGTCCACTGATTGAACAGAAAATGAATTAATACCATGCCAAACCTTATCGTTTAGGTGTCTTCAAAGTAGACACTTCAATGCAAAGCAATTTTGAGTTCTAATTAAATGAAATTATAAATCAGTCCAACCTTTTATAAAATATCAGGTGGTCTGAAAAAGATACAGAAGGTTTGGAAGTATATTCATTTTGACAATGCTAATTCTTCCAGCTATTGTGTAATAGAGGGGTGACTATATATTCATCTTATTCAATACTTTCTATCACATTACCAAAATTAAGTTTAAGCAGATCTTCACATAAACCTCAGGAATACATTATTTTTTCTACATTTACTGTACAAGCTAGAAATTACTTGAAAAATTTTACGCTGAATTTTTATCAACTTCTTCAGATTTCCTTTCTGATTCAATATTGGTCAGTTTTGATAATGATGTGAGTAGACTGCATCAACAAACTTCAAAGAATGTACCCCGAAGATGATGTCAGAGAATGATATGAAAAGGATCTTTCAGTTAGAATTTCATATAAGTAATTTCAACTATTCATAAAATAAATTCATCTTTACTGTGCACAAAGCATGCTATAGTCCAGCTAAAATAGTATATAATGAGCACATACCTCATTTAAATCTGTCAAAAATGTATCAAGATCCAAACAATGAATGCCATCAACAGGTTTTCACCTCAGTATATCATATATTCTTAGAATGCTTTGCACTGAAACCATTTTGATTTAAAATTTGTGCACATCTCTCAGATGCTTCAAATCTAAATTCATTCCACATCCCTTAACAGCAATATCAGCAGTGTTCTGCAAGTTCACACCCCTCAAGAACTAGCTCAAAGTTCAGTTTACACAGATTAAAATTAAAAATTTCAATAATTCTGAACTAGTTCATGTTCAGCTTATTTTTTAAGGAGTGAGAATAAATGGGTTTACTTTTTTCAATTTTGTATGCCTTATATTAGGCTATTTCAGTGTTCTTGAATAAAATACAATAATTATGAAGACTTTTTTATTTGAATACACTTTATTGAGTTATACTCTGCAACAAACACGTATAACCATATATGCTAATATCTTCCCAGTCAAAAAAGAAATTAAATAGATGCAAGTATACATATAAATTACTGCTCTGTTTCCAACCGTGTGACACAAATAGTAAATTGTGGAACCAGTGTGTAGGTGAATTAACCTATTATGCTGCCAGTCAAAATTTGTGTCACATATTGCATGTCCAATGGGGAAAAATATAAAGTGGCCTCACGAGGTACAACGTTTTCCTAAAAGCAAAAGCAAAGCTTCACCACATGCTCGTGTCAGCAGGGGTGTAGCTTAAGCACAAGCAGACAGACATAGACAGTGCCTATTTGATTTTACGTTATTTTTTCAGAATACAAATAAATGGCAAAAAATTCATACGAAATAAATATTTGTAAAAATCCACTATTTTTGCTTATCTGAATACCGTATTTGGTATCTGGACCTAAACCAAATTCAGAATGTCACATAAAACTGAACTAGCTCATGTTCAAGTTCTTCACTTGCAAATACATTATGTTAAGTTCACCGTTCTTCGAAAAACGAGCTTGTTCAATGAATGTGCTCTTTTGAACTAGTTCATGCACAACACTGATTATCACAATGGTGCATATCCTGCAGAAAACCTCCAGGGCAGACAGAGTGCCGCATTATAATGCCAAAGAAACCAAAATACACAAAATAAGTATGTGCATTAGACATTTAAAACAAACAAATGAGGGATAATTACCCTGAGACGCAACATAAAAATGAGACTTATATGTATAGAAAGTTACTAGGAAGTAGTTACTACTGTACTCAAAGATGGGCACAGAACAACTGAAATCTTTGCCTAACAAGTTAAAAATCCAATTGTCGACTTATGCCACTGATGAAAAGGCAACTGCTGTAAAATCAGAATGCAAAGTGCTTGCTGACAAACTGTCTGCATTGGAATATAGATATAGAGGGAACAACATCAGATTTGAAGGTCTCCCTGAAAAACTGAACTATTCTTTAAAATAACTGGAGAGGACACCAAGATCTCGGCAGCCTACTGTATATGTGGATCAAATACCTCAAAACCATGAGGCCTTATTGCCTGTTTCGACAAACTACAAGCCAAACAAAGTTTAATGTTCCTTCTCAGAAAGAAAGCAGAGATTATATTTGAAAATGACTGCATTCATATTTTCTAAGATTTCTCCCCTGCAACATACTACTACATACTATGCATACAAAAGTAGTAAACAACATTTACACATCACTGGTATCTGGTACAGCCTTTTGTACCTTGCCAAATTAAAAGTGAATATTGAAAGTCAATTATACATACAGTAATCCCTCGCTATATCGCGCTTCGACTTTCGCGGCTTCACTCTATCGCGGATTTTATATGAAAGCATAACTAAATATATAACGCGGATTTTTCGCTGCTTCGCGGGTTCTGCGGACAGTGTGTCTTTTTACTTCCTGTATATGCTTCCTCAGTTGGTTTGCCCAGTTGATTTCATACAAGGGACGCTATTGGCGGATGGCTGAGAAGCTAACCAATCAGAGCACGCAGTTAAGTTCTCCTGACTGAGAAGCTAACCAATCAGAGCACGCAGTTGAGCTCCTGCGTGCTGAATGCAGTTTTAACCAGGAAGTCTCGTCTCTCTAATTCAGCATCAATGTGTTTCGCTGTGTAAAGAGTTGTGCTCTTTAGTGTTTATCTTTGTGCATAGTCAAGCCCTTCATTATGGCTCCAAAACAATCTGCTACTGCTTCAGGTGTCGTGCCCAAGCGCAAGAAGAAGATGTTAATGATTGCCGAAAAGGTAAACGTTTTGGATTTGTTGAAGGCTACGATTCTTTTTATTTAAAAAGTAGGAAAGGAATATAAGATCTACGGCTGCAGTGTCCTTTTAACCAGGGTGCAAAACGAGTTGTAAGTGGATGTAATAAGGCAGTAGTCTGGATGGAATCTGCTTTAGGGATTTGGATTGAAGACTGCCAGAAGAAGAACAACGGCAGTGCTACACAATCGCCTGAAGTGGCTCCTTTACAAGGGCTGTAACGCTCTCCTTTGTTGTGCAGTAAAATTAAACTCATTGTTATCGGACAAGTCATCGTGTCATTGTTGGTGAGTAACCATAATTAATTTTCTTCTTACAGTGCTTAGTACATGTACGTACGTTTAGTGTCACTGTACACACATTTACTGTATACTATTTTTCTTGCATTGTATGTATTTATTGCTGGTGACCTGTCTATCGTAATGGCTGTAACATATGTGATATCGGAGACACTCAATATCTTTAAAATAATATTTAGGTTTTACTGTATATAAACAGTGTGTTTATATACATAATTTCAATGAATCTTACCTAATATCTAAGAGAATACAAAGGGATTATGCTGTTCAACTCTGCAAACTACAAATTAAGTAGCTATTCACTAGGTGTTTTCTTTTTTTCATATGCTTTATTTATTGCATTGCGAATGTATTATCATGCATTATCTCAGTCTCCATGGGAACAGTTTAACATCGTTCCTTTATTTATTGTATTTGGACTGTACTTTCATAAGATATCCCAATTTTAACCTTTTCTACACTTCTTCTGTGGGGTACATTTTGCTCTGGATATGTCCTCTCTTGACATGTTGGAGGACCGGGACTTTGTAAAGTGTGCCTCACTTGCTGAGGCAAAACGGGTTGGTTTGGAGAGAAGGAGAGCTTTTCTATTTCTTATTTATCCTTTCTATCCCAAAAACTGTAAATGCCAACACAACAATAGGCTTCATAGTCATAATACCTGGCAGTAATATGAAATCTAGGTCAAAGCAATCACATGTAGAAATGTACTACCTTAACTTAAGATTACAAAATGTCAAGAAAAGTGCAGAAGCAATGTTTTTATGACCAAACAGTGAACTTTGTGAGCTCTAATGTCAGAGATCTCAATAATGAATTAAAGAGAAAGAAATTATTCACTCACTCAACAGGGTTACATGCCAAGATAGCACTTTTACAAGAGACTCACATAATAAGTAAGCACCTGTTTCAGCTGCAAAGGGCTTGGATTGGCCAAATTTTTCACTCCGGCTGTACAAAGAAAACTAGGGGTGTGGGAATCCTAATTCACAAAACTAACCCATTTGTACCATCAGACATAATATGTGATTCCTAAGTGCGATATGTCATGGTGAGGGACAATTTATTTAATACTAAAGTGATTTTGATAAATATTATGCGCCTAATGTGGACAACAGAGATTTCATCCAAAATGTATTTGCATCTATTGATAATGTAAACACTCATAAAATTTTAATGTGTGGGGAATTTAATTGTGTTTTAAAACCAGACCTGGTTAGGTCTTCAGCTACAGTGACAATAATACTGCAAAAATAATTGCACAGTTTCTAATAAATCAGACCTGTGGAGGTTTTTAAATCTTAGAACATATTCCTTTTTCTCAAAACTTAATCACTGTTACTTAAGAATTGATTAATTCTTTGTAGACAATCATTTTTTTGCCCATTATCAAATCGTGTAAGTACAATGTTATTGTTATCTCCGTCCACACCCCTCTGGTCAGGGAGCTTAAATTACTAAATCCTACACACTCATTTCGTTGGTAGCATCTTAATCCCCTGTCATTTGCTGATGAGCACTGTACAGAATTCATATCCAAGCAAATTGATTATTTTCTAGAGATAAATGCATACCCAGAGGTCCCTGTAGGTGTACTCTGGGAAACTCTGAGGGCATTATTAAAAGCACAGATAATTTCATATCTTTCTCACAAAAATAAATTGGAAACCTAGAAGGTGTCTGAGTCAATCAGTAAAATTACCAGAATAGATCTAGAACACGCCAAGTCTCCAAATGAGGCACTTTATGAGAATAGATGGGTTTTGAAATCAGAATTTATTCTCTTGACTACTAAAGAAACGGAACAGCTCATCTTAAAAACTCAACACCAACATTATAAAAACGGAGAGAAATCCACAAGCAGGATGTCCACAATGCAATAACATCAGTTACTACAGAGATGGAATTATAGACCATAAAAATATAGCCCACACATTTAGATAAGACAAAAAATCCCTATATTCCACCCCATCTAAAGAAGATAAAAATTAGAGCTACCACACTCTTAGTGCTGTGGAACTGAATAAACCTCTGACAGTCTTAGAATTATTAGACACTATTAACTCGCTTCAAAGTGGAAAAGCAGTCGGCCCTGATGGCTACCTAGTGGAATTTTATAAATTTTATGGAGAAAGATCTTTCATTTAACATTTCAGAAAACGAGTGGAAAGCAGCCATGCACAGAATACATTCTAGCTCCATACTGTATATGCAAAGCACTCAATTATTCAACTTAAAATTTTCTGTTAAGCGCATAGATTAAATCCATTATATTTTCAGGGCAAGATGCAACCTGTGAAAGATGCAAACTCATTGGAACACGTTTTGGGCATGCACCAAATTACATTGTTTTGGACAAAACTCATTGAATGCCTATCAGAGAGCATTGGTGTCAAAATCATTCCTATCCCATTAACAGCTGTTTTTGTTATACTCCTAGATGGGCTTAAAGTGGAGAAGGACAAACAAATCATAATTGCCTTTACCTCAGTACTAGCATGTAGACTTATTTTTGCTTATCTAGAAGAGTCCCAACCAACCACCACCAAATTCTCACTTAGAAGAGCTGTTCAAAATCTTTTTAAAATATGGCAGGATCTAATCAATAACATTTTAGAATAAGCACCTATATCTCAGAAAAGGATATTCTTCTTCCTTGCTGCTTCAAAGATTTGCTTTGTTCGCTGGCTCTCGTCTTTCTTTCTTTCTTTTGGGTAGGGGTTGAATTTTAGTTTTGTTAAGTTTTATTTGATTGCAAGGATTGTTATTTGCTTTTAATTAAAATGTATAAAAAATCCCCTTGTATGTTATGTAGCAGCAGTGGAATCATGTGCATAATCCTAGTCTCTTGATATAGGTTTTGATGAAAAGATTACCTGGTGGTTATGTGATTCTTTTAAGTGTAGGCAGGAACTCAGGCCTAAAGGAACATCTGATGCGGACTGAGGAAGATCCAGGATGGTGATCCCAGGAGATCCAGACAGTTATCCTAACTACAATTATGGAATTTTATTTGGAAGCGATCCCTGTGTGGGACTTAACAACCACTTTTGTCAATGCTACAGTGAACATGGAGTCAGACAGTGATATGTAACACATGTTCAGATGACAGAAGTGTGGCCAGAGGACTGTTATAAAAAATATTGAAAGGGAGAGAAAAGAAGTCTTTGGTATTGCATGATAGTGGAAGCGGGCTATCCACTTCACTAAAAGGATAGGCCATCTGTTTTGTGCAGAACATTCCAAAGAGGTACAGGACTTTTTTGTTTTCTTGTGTTTATTTGGTATATTTTGGTCCTAATCTTTATCCCCTTTTGTGCTTATTTACAATAAGAGCTCCCATTTATTTTTTTGACTACCATGGAATCATTCTGGTTTCAAGGAAGGCCTGAAACACTCATTATGTTCCACAGTGAACTCCTGTCTATACATTGAGATGACTTTCCAGCTTTCCCACAGCAGTATCACACAAAGTACTTTGTTTCTCATCCTATCTGTGTGTGTCTCTCTCTCTCAGCCTTGAACTCTCTTATTCGTTCATCATATAAAAACTCACTCCTCCCAAGTCTAGTATTAATTGAGCACTGGCACAAAGGGGTTTTATAACCTCAACCATGGGTTATTTACATGGTCAGCAAAACCCTATGACAGACCTGCGGCTTCCAATATCTGACAAGTATGTCTGCCAGTTCCATTCTTCCCTGCATCACTGATCCCAAATCATAACTAAAGGGTCAGGCAATTGTAAAAATTCCCAGTTGGCCTACCCTCTATAATATACCTCTGGGGCTCATACTGTATCTCCCTAGAATTAACTGCTGCTGCCACCTATTAGTATTTCTCCTGGTACATTACCTATCCCTCTTTGCCTCTAGTTTTTCTGTCCAGTACATACAACTAATATACAATATACTCTTTAAAAACATTACACTATCACCTGCTAATGTCCTTTTCACAGATGCATCATAATATGGATTCTCGTTGTGGGTGCACGGTCTCTTACATCTCTCTCTAAGACATATCTGGGCTTTGTATCTGTCCTCTCCCGCGTGTTCATGTCTGGCAGCCTCCATAGACTTGGTAATTTATCCACAATATATAAGTGATGTACAAAAAATATCAATTGAAAATTAAAAACACTGTGTAAAAACTGCTATTTTAATACTGTCAAAATGCAAAAGCTCTCTTAACTTTTGAAAGTTCTCTTAGATCACTATTACCTAAGATTGAGCAAAAATAAAACTTTAGCAAAAAACCTTTATGTGCTTTTAGTTAGTACAAAATCTTAGATAAATGTACAAAATGTGGCAAATGTGCAAACTGTGCTCATACAGTGGCAGGACTAAAATTTACATTCCTTGTGTTATAAGGCTGCCATTCTAACTAATATCCACTGCTCTGTTCATTTTTTTACTTTCTTACAGCAACATACACTGTAACTATGTTCAGTTCTTATTGATTGTATCTGTTCTGATGTGTTGTAACATAATAACAACAGAACCTATAGATACAAACACTTGAAATAAAATACAATGCATATTCTAGAGCATTATCCAGTTAACATTGACTTTAAGAAGTCTGCCACATCATGCCAGTGACCCTTAAAGCCTTAAATGATACAAATTATATTTACTGCTGTTTTCAATTACCTTTTTTCATACAGTATTTACAAAAATGTTACTTTATTATTTTTTCAGTATTAAAATAAAAAAAAATCATTGCCTGTGTCTGTCATATATTTTTCTTCTGTTTCCTTCTTTAATCAAGGACATTTCATACATTCATTAGATTATCACATGACTTGAAACAGTTGCTTCCATCTGTTAGTATCTTTGAAACCGATCAAAATATCCAGATGCCAAGTATCTTTAACTGTACTTATTTAAACATTCACACATAGGCTTACTAACCATTTTAAAGCTATTTATTAAATAAGCATAGTACTATGCTAGGAATTTACAGGGAAACTAGAGTGAAAATGTTGCTGAAGAAGTAATATACAGTATCATCATACTGAAGTTTTCTCATAATGTCAGATTGCCATAAGAAGTTCCAGACTATAAAATATGGTGAGGATAAAATATTAAAGAACTTCACCTTTATCTTTACTGGTGAAAAAAATCTTCCTTTCTCAGTCCTAGTGTAATTACAAGAAGAAACCTGTGGTTTGGTCTCTCTTGTTCAGACTGAAATATGATGATTGGGCACTTTCACTTTTAAGTTCTACAGTACCATTTATGATTCAAGTATATTATTGTTCAGCTTAATAGCTATAATAATTGGGCCTGACTAGGTCTGTTATATATATTATTATGTACTGTATTGGTAGACACCTTTTCCGTAATATTACGATGTTTAGGCCCATTCCCAAAAAATGATACCTTGGCTGCGATGCTACTGAAAGTCTGTTAGTTTATATTAATATCCAGCAATAAACCATTTTAGACATTTCTTCTATGCGAAAGTTAAGTCTCAGGTGCCTGGAAATGTGATCTGCTGGACATGTTTCTTCTGGTACTGATTAAGCAAATATTCTCATGTGTCAGCTGAACCTTTGACCAAGCAATTTCTATTTGTTACGGGTGCAGGATCACAGCAGATTTGAAGTGGTTTCATTTAAGGCTCATCTCCCAATTGACACCTCACAACTCCAGGACTGTGCACTTGCCTGCAGAGTTTCAGTCTGTTATTATAGTCCTGAAGGAGAAATCTAGTAGACAGCTGGATTTTGTCTATTGAACATTCTATTTATAGAAGAAATGTTTGTGCACAAATGTACATTTTTTTCTCGAGGATTCAAATCGTGCATATTTTGTTTTTATCCAGACCTTTAGCACTTGTTGTACATTTGTATCCTGTATGGTATGTAAAGGTCATCAAGTCATATAATTACATAGACAAAAAGATATAAAAACTGTTCTGCTGTACTCCTTAGGGTTACTGCTTCTAATAGTACTTTTAATCTGCAAAAGTGTGATGTTCATAGAATAAGCACATATGTTACTGTGTTAATGCCCCTAAAACTTGTATACAAGACTAATCTACATGAAAGGGGAAAAAACGACTGTTTGCTTCTCTTCTTGAAAAATCTTGCAGTTATCATCTCTTAACTCTAGCCTTTAAAATGCAGCCAAGGTTTATTTCTAGGTTAACCTCTAAAACCACTTCTGGACTCTGTGATACTCCCAAAATGTTCTAGGACCAGTGCAAGAGAATATCTTCTGGTGTCTTCAGGTGTGTTTGTACCCCAGATCCAATATAATCATTTAAAGATTCTGGTAAGGTTGACTGTTACATATTGTATCTACCTGCCCTTAATTAACTTGGTAAGTGATTTAGAAGATGCACTTTGTGCCCTGCACATCCTCTATAACACCTCTCCCACAACTTCCAAAACACGCTTTATATTTTTATGACATACAACTCCTGGTCACTAGTGTTAGGCCACACTGGCCTTCAGAGAAACACTGCTTTCACCAGTGTTGTTAACTGTTTCACTAGACTGCCTGTGCAAGACCACTTGCCTGTCCTTTGTTCATATAATGCCCATATTAGTGTTGGATCAACACTAAATGTTCACTTCCTTACCAGTAGCAGCTTCTGCACCTTGGTACTGGTCAAAAAGATATTAAAGCAGATAATGGATAACTCAGGGGCTACCAGCTGCTTCACACCCACAAGCCTGAACACATATGCACCTCCTTGCTTAGCCATACTCTTTTGGGAGGATCCCACTCAGAGTCTGCAATGCACTAATATAAAATTATTGCATAGAGGAGCTTCTTCTTTGTGTTTGTAGTAAAATGACATTTGTATACTATAGTGAACAAGATGGGGGGGGGGGGGTAACCCCCCCTTGGAGTTCCAATCTAGTTAACAGAGTACGAGGTGTCTGCATGTCTGTTTATATTCAGTAAAAATTGGTATTTTCACGACTTTTTCAGTATCTGTATACTGTGTAACACTAGCCTGTATAGCAACCTATCACCCTTGGTTGATAGGAATTATTCTTTTACAGGCAATTGTATATATTCACCACCTGTTAGGAAACACGATGGTTGTTATGGTTGCATCCTCTGAGGTTGTGATGTGGACATAACAGATATTAAAAGAGGCAGGAGTTCAGAGGCAATCTTTCCCTATCTGAGCTGCAGGTGAAAAAAAAATTGGATCCTATTGCTTGCTAAAAATCTTTTGCACTTTTATTTGTGTATCGACCTTTTGCTCTTGTCCTTGACTTTGTTTCTTTCTCTTCATTTTGCCCCATGCACAATTTTTTTTGATCTCCCGGTTATGACCTGTTTCTGATTTCAGATTCCCCTCCTGGTTACTCAGTATCTCATTTGCCATGCAGAATTAACAATGAAATAACAATGACTTCTCCACGTGTTGAGAAAATCTTTACAATTTTTATACACAATTATGACATCATCTGCATTAAAGTTTAAATGCCAGCACAGCATTTATCCCATTATCCATGATTTTGATCATAAAAAACTTATGATCAATTATTTGTATTGCTTTGTTAATGTTTCTGTTGCTATTCTTTTCAAACTTCAATTTCTAGTTAGCACTCTGATTTTTAGTGATTTAGCAATCTTTTAGACCTTGCTATTTTTAGTGATTTCGGCAACCTTTCAGCAGTGTTGTGTCAAACCTATGTTACAATGACATAATTCTACAAGTTTTGTTATATATAGTATCAAAACATACTTTTGAAGCCCATCATAACCGGATCTTATATTATTGGTCATTCAATATTTTTAAAATACATAGCATTATATGTGAAAAAAATGTTTTGTCAAATTTTAGTTTTCAACACATTTATTAAAAAATGTATTATAAATTCTAAATTACAAGTTTTTTCAATAGAAAATACATAGAATAAGAAAATAATTATAAAGAATTCTAATATGATTAATCATTCTTTATTATTAATCAGAGCCATTAATTAATTAATGCGAAGCAATTGTATAACTGCATTCGGTAGTTTTATTTTTGGTGCCAATTATTTGCAAAATTTAAGTAGTTTGTTTCTTAAAGCCATTAAGAGCCCTTTTTATAGCTTCACTTTTCTCATCAGAGTTTTTTAGCTTGGACTGTTGTTAAGTTTGATAATGTCTTTGTACATTTGACGTACAACATACAACATTTCACAGAATAACGCACACACAGCACAATTCTTTTTTTTGTACAAATCCATATTCATTTGTCCAAGAGTTTTGAAAAGAACGAACATCAAGTTTTTGTGTTTTATGAGTCATTTTAGGGCAGTATATTGCTTAATAATAACAAGAGGTTTGTTTTAACGTACCACAGCCTGCACTGAACACATGGTTTTCCTTTACATTTGAGTCACATGCGCAAAACGTAGGTGGGGACGTAGCTTGCAAACGCATGCACTGTCATTAAACTATAATAACGAGGTTTGTTTTAACATACCACGACCTGCATTGAATACATGGTTTCCATTTACATGTGAGTCACATATGCAAAATGTAGTTGACAGTGCAAATACGTGCGCTGTAATTAAAATATAATTTTTTACTATATTTCAATTCAGTCAGAGTCTCATTGAAAATCGTTCCGTGTGTCACGCTTGGCACGCATGCTGTAGGTTGCCGACTCCTGTTTTAGACTGTCCCATTCAGTCTAGTCTTGCTGGGCAGAAGTGAGAGGGCAATAGAGAAGCATTTAAATGAACGATTTTCACATTAAATCCCTAATGCCTGGCTTGATCCTCAGGTATATATGTTTACATTAACCCAATGTTCCCTTCTGTTTTGACCATGCTATTTCAGTTATACAGTTACTGAGATGTACAGTCTATCCTAGCAGTACTGAGTGGGAACCATTCCAACACAGTGTAGGATCACAGATATTCACTTACTATGCTCTTATTTGGGATGTGGAATCTACAGGAGTGCACAGAATAATAAATATAATGTGATAAAATGATAAAATGTGGCAAATGTGCAAACTGTGCACATATAGTGAGATGGTTAAAATTTACGGTCCTTGTGTTATAAGGCTGCCATTCCATCTGAAATCCACAGCTCCGTTCATTTTTTACTTTTTTACAGCAACATGCACTGTAACTATGTTCAATTCTAATTGATTCTATCTGTTCTGATGTGTTTTAACATAATAACAACAAAACTTATAGCTGCAAATATGTGCAATAAAATGCAGTGAGTATTTTAGAGCATTATCCAGTTAACATTGACTTTAAGATGTCTGCCACCTCATGCCAGTGAAACCTCAAAGCCCAAATGATACAAATTATATTTACTGCTGTTTCATTGAAACTTTGTTCATACAATATTTACAAAAATGTTACTTTATTATTTTTTCAGTATTAAAATAAACATTTTACACCTAGTAGCTAGTTATAGTTTTCTTACTGTGTCAGGATTTTTCAAAAATATCTCTTGTTCAGTGCATGTCTTCTTAAAAACCCGACCTTATCTGCGCTTATTATCTTTCATGAAAGTATAGCTATTGACATGGATTTCAAACTGCAAGGTTATAGGATGAGATTCTTGTGTCAGCTTACTCTCTGACCCTAAGTTATTTACTCACCCAGTTTGTTATGTAACTGTTGGATGTAGCTTTACATACTATAAAGTCATCGAACGATACTATAAACATACTGTAAAATGTCTAATTAAATCAGCATCTAGTGATACTAAGACAGTATATACATACTAGGATGTTTTAGATGCTATTTATGTTACGTACAAAGGCAGAAATAAAAGAAAGAAATCTGTTTTAAATTAGTAACATTTTTTAACATTGAAGTAAAGCACTTGTTTCAAAGGTAGGTGAATAATTCTAAAAAACGTTCACTGTAGTAATTACTTTTCTATGTCTGTCACAGTGACTTTAGTTGATTTAAAGGGGAACACTACTGAATTCTTTTGATGATACCTTTGTTCATATTCTTAGCAGAATAAAAATGCATCTGATGAAAATTTGAAGAATGGTTTAGATAGTCTGTGAACATTTTACTCAGATACAATAAAGAATACCTTCACTAAATTTAGGTATTAAATTGCCATAAAAATTGCTGTACTTCTGTGGAGGTGCCTTATATAATATGTACTGCAATATTCTTTTTCTTAGTGTTGCAAATAAACACTGCATTTATTAAAAAAAAAAATCAAGATGCTGAGGTTCAAAGGTTTATCAAAAAGAAGAAGGTGACTCAATTGCAAATCTAGGGAATTTTATTTTCACTGCAAAAAGCCTCTCATAAATAACCATATCCAGTTAATTTCTTTTTTTTCTCCAGTTCTAGAAAAATAAAAATAAAAAAAAAACAAACTATTATAATGTTTCAGACTTAACTTCAAAGTCCATCCATCAATTTCCTAACCTGCTACACCCTTAGCAGGATCATGAGAGAGTGAACTTCAAAGTAAAAAAAAATAAATTTAAATCAGCATAGGAGAATACAACTCAATGACAATATGTTCACTTTTACCTTGGCATTATTAATTTTATATTAAAATTAATCACTGCTATTTATCTCTGATTATCTGATTTATTATGAACTACTTCTAGCAGACTCTGTGTAATATTAAATATAATTCCTGCTTCATATGAGTTGAGACAACATTGGTTTACAACCCTCTAAATCAAGGACATTAAATTTTATTTCAGTTTCTATGGATTATTGTCAAGGACTCCCTTTCAGCAAATTACTGAAGGGGGTCATTGTTAAATGTTTCTTGGAAATGAATCATTTTTAAAAACAGATAATTACATTCCAGTGGACAAGCCAACAATCAACTGTCCTTGAAGTTAAAAGAGAAATACACATCAAATATCATTTCATTTATTTTCTGCACTGATTTTTTTTTATTATGAGATCACTAGGAACCAAAACCTATTATTATAATGCTGGGCATAAAATTAAAACCAAGCCTGGATAGGATGTCAATGCATCACAGAGCACCATATGCCCACACTTCTAATTCTAAACTGGGCCAGTTTAATGTTACTAATGATCCTGTCATACTTGCCTGCAGGATATGGTAGTCCACTGGAGTTTTCAGGAAAATAACCCATTCAAACACTGGAAGACATGCAAGGGTCCAAGCTAAAATACAGCATCTGAGTATAAGTTTGTTAGTTACAGTAGCTTGACACATTGACTTTTATTGAGTTACTTTAGAATCCTCATTTAACTTTGTGACAGGTTGACATGACGCTGCTGGGTCCTTCGAGGTGCCTTTTGAACCCACAGCTGTCAGTATTGTAACCAAGGGGTAAGCTGAGCAAATGAGAACACTTACACACAAAGCAAGGAGTAGGTGCAATAAAGTGAAGAAGTGTTTTTATTAAAATAACTCAAAAATCAAAAACAGTGATCAAAAAGTCTCCCAAAGTGCAGTGTTTCATAAACTCAAATAAATAAATAATCCTTTAAAACTGTGAACTTCCATGTGATAAAAATCCAGAATTTAAAACAAGAATAAATCCACCATAGTCAATGAGTTCTTGTTCCGTCCGACAAGCCCAGCCAAACACCCACTTTGTACATTATCCCCAGCTCACCCATTGCTCACTCACCTGGCAGAGACACTTGCAGCTGTGAACCTCTTCAACCGACCCCTTTCTTGGCTGCCTCAGGTGGCATCGGCCAGACCGCTCGGGGTTGGTTGTCCTTGCATCTTCCTTCTCATGCACACTGGTGTACCTTGGATCCCTACATAGAACTACACCATGATTACACCCATTACACAACACCAAATCAGTGGGATGATCCAACCCTAGAGCACCGATCCTTTGTTCTGTCGTGGGGACATCCACACATTTGTTTATCTCCACTAGCTTGTTAGCTGGCTCATTTTGCCCCTCGATCCAATGCTGTCATCACAGCTCTTGTCTTTTTTTTCTATCTCCTCTTCTGTCCAGTGCAGGCTTCTTTTAATACTACTACTTAAATCGGGCACAGGTGTGAATGCGCCGCATCCTCCGAGGAATCAAAGAAGCATCTGACTGACACACAAATTTATGCAATCAGCCGGGCACCCTGGCCGTCCTCAGAGCAAACTGCATTCATGCACCCACCCGCACCCAGTTAGAGCCTGCACTTTACGGGGTGTGATTATTCATTTAAAATCGGCACAGTGCCACGGCCAACTTTTCACAAGCTTAATGTACATCTGGGATCTTGGATGAAACACTGTAAATATGCATTCATGTGAAAACAATGTCATGGCTGGGAACTATACCCAGTCTTCTTGACTTATGACACTGCAGTGCTAATCACTGCACTTCTTTTAGCATTAAGTTCAAACAAAGAAATGTATTAATAAACCTTCTATATAAACAGCTAACTATTTAGAACAGCAAAACTTGTATAAATAAAACAAAATTCTGACAAAAATACACTCACACGAATAATACAAATGTATATTCATTGTTTTCTTCACTGCAAAAAAGAAAAAAAATCATCAGGGTGCCCACACACACACACATAATTTTCTTCCCCTACCTTATAAAAAAACAACCCAAAAAACAAAAGTCCAATGTGGTTACACATACAGTGATCCCTCGCTTTATCACGCTTCGACTTTCGCGGCTTCACTCTATCGCGATTTTTTCTCATACATGCTTACGTCACTACACATGTGCTTTCAGAGAACTTTTATCTAAGCCCCACGATGGCTCCTAAACATGCTGCTTTTTCTAAGCCTTCTGACAATAAAACTAAGTGCCGGAGGAAGATGCTTGCTATCCAGGAGAAGGTGAAACTCTTGGATATGATCAAAGATGGCAATACCCTACAAAAGCCTCCTCACGTATATGAAAAGACAGCACCAGCAACTGCCTATCAAGATGTTCTTCAGCTGCGCACCCAGATACCCACTGCCTACTCTTAGTACTCCTTCAGCGGAAGAAGACAACGATGCACCTGCTGAATATACTGCACCACCTAAAGACTCTCCTACTGATGTTGTGCCTTCATAGGTTAGTGGTTGTGTGTAAGAACTGTGTGTGTGTAATTAAATGTATAGTACAATAATCTACTATATAAAAGCGGTCAGGATTGTCCTTCCGTACCGTGAGTGCAAAGCGTAGCGGTATTCTGCTTATCACAGACTTACTACTTGTGGCTTGCGGTATGAAGCGACGCGATGTGAGCAGAGTTCTGCTGCTCCCATCGTCCCCTTGCTTTTGTGCGTGATGCGCTGGAAAAATAGACAAAATTATGTCTCTGTAAATAATTAATGTTGATGGAGTACAAATGCCTCACCGCGTAGTAAATGTCAGGGGAGATGGTGCTTGCTTATTCTCATCTATAGCTTATTTAGTGCATGAAACTCCGTCTTTAGCGGTACAGATTCGGGCTGACATTGTACGACTTTGGACAGGTACTCGAGGGGATAAAAAAACTTAGGTTTTCGGGAGATGTTATGAATGGGCACTTTAATGTTCTCATTCCCTACACTTACATGCCTGATGTACACATGGAGCACACACAAATTGAGGATAAAAGTCGGTCGCCTTAAAAGGCGGGTGAGCCTAGTAATAATATATTTGTAACGTCTAATATGTCTTATTTTCTCTTATTTTGTCTAATATATTGAGTAATACGAGTGTAATGGTGACTAAAGTTTGTTATTTCATGTCTAGAGGGCTCTAATAATGTTAAAAAACGTATTTAGAAGGTCGTAAACAGGTTTTCTATACTCTAACTGCAAAAATATTCGATTTATAAATAAAGAATCCTACTTCGTGAAAATTCATTTATCACGGTAGAATCTGGAACGGATTAACCATGATAAACGAGGGTTCACTGTACTTGTATATACTAAGAAAACAGGAAAGGTCAAACAAAGACACTGTAAGCAATTTTAAAGTAACATTGTGAAATTCTAAAAAAAAAATGTTTTTCATCCTTTTTACAGTTTAAAACAGAATTATTCCAATTAAGCAAGATAGGCTTTCTGTAAGTGTGTGGTAAAGTGAGGTCCGTGGCTATTTGGGTTTTTTAATAAATAATCACTACAATCGCGTCTTTGTGTTAGGGGGTGGCATGGTAGCGTGGTGAGCGGTTCCTGTGTGCGATATGGTAGCAGACAGTCCTGCATTTAGTGCACAGGTGTAGGACTGTCCGCAACCCTGATTGCCCAGCTGTGTCACTTCCCCATTTTAAAAGGGAAGCGCAAGTTAGAGAGAGGAGAATCATGAATCGAGAAAAAATCGAGGGAGGTTAAAGGGAACAAAAGAAAGGGCAGGAGGCCCTATAATGGATGGACAGGGGGAGACTGCTTCCCAGCGCCATGTACTTCCCCAGTACACTGGGTGGCAACAGCACCCTGGCATGCAGCCCGGTTGGGATTCTTAGGTGCCGCTAGCGGAAGCTCCTGGAGGTAGACTCTCCTTTCACCAGGAGGCTCCGCATGACCTGGAAGGGTTTCCTGGATGCAATGTGACAGCGCCAGAAGTACTCCTGGGTCCGGTATAAAAGAAGCTGCCCTGCTTCATCTGGGGGTCAGAGTCAAGAGAGCAGTAGGACTAAGCTCACCTGAGTGGAGTGCAGAATAAAGAGTGTTATTGCTGAAACAGTGGAATACTTTAAGGTATTTGTGGCAATAAATATTGTTGTTGAAGTTTGAACCTATGTCTGAGCAGTTGTGTCTGGAATTTGGGGTGCTACCTAGTAGTTTACACCAATTTGGAAATAAAATGTAAATATTATATGTTTATAATGTTTATATCTAATTTCTGGCCAAAAGACATCATTATTCATCTTCTGTTAATGATTGCCATAAAAATTCTTGCCAAAAGTGGCCAATAACTGCTTAATATAGACTGGTATAAAAACGAAAATAGAACTTGCTATTGAATTGAAATTTCAAACTTCATTAATATAATAACATTAAACAAATAAGAATAATAGAGAAAAAAGCATAACAAAAGCAAAAAAAGCTGGATAACAACAAAGACTGAACATTAACAACAATCATCTTCCAGTTGTTCAGTATTGTGTGTGATCTTCTCTTTCAAACACAAGTGAGGAACTGATGAGCCTGTGAATATGTATTTGATGTTTTCCAATTGTCTGAAGAAATGCCTATTCATTGGCAGGTAGACGGTCACATCCCCAGAAGTTGTAAAACAGAGCATCTTGGAGGAGTTCTATGGGGTAAGGATAGAAGGCAGGACAAATCAGCACTTGCCCACCAACATTCCTCAGGATAGTCTTAACTGAGTGTAGCCTGGCATTGTCCTGCTGTGGTGTTGGGTCATGTTGCCTCACATAGGGATGATAATTTTCTGCACAATCTCATCCCTATAATGCATCCATTCAGCGTGCCCTCAGTAAAGCTGAGCTGTGTCCATTTTCTGTGGTGAATACCACTCTACTCCTTTATACTAGTTCCACCCTGGAGGTCATTTTTCTGTACACAGACATCAGTATATCTTTGTTCTCTTCTTTTACACACTCTGGATGTCCCATATGTGTAGAGTATGCTTAAGCATAACGTATCTGTGAAAAGGACCTGATGGATTTGCTGAAAAGTCCATCTCAACCTCTGTCTGGCCCAGGCCAGCCAAGCATGACATTGAAGAGTTTTGAGCAGAGAGACTCTGACAGGTCATCTTGCCCTAAGGCTAGAAACATGTATTCTGTCCCTCATGGTCCTTGCACTGATGCAGGCATTGTGTCTGCTGGCAGTTTTAGCAGCAGTACAGATGACAGATCTGAAGTAATCTTTTAGATGAACCAGTCTAATGTATGATCACTCAAGGATAACCTGATCATGGATAGTCACCTGTTTTGTCAGTCTGCTGAAATCTTTCCTGCAGCTAGTATGCAGTTGAATGGCTTTATCTTTTTTCTGGTAATACTTGCCCTTGATATTCCAGCCAACAGCATGTCAATGACCCTCTTCCTTGCCTCTGTTGACATTAAGGGCATTATGTAAAAAAATCTTTTGGTCTGTTGTAGCTCTTTTCACTGAGTATGCTGAAAAAGCTAATGATGCTTTAACTTCTATGGCCATGGAAAATAACAGAAACAAAGCCAAATATTAAACCATTAAAACATTCTGATCAATCTTTAGATGAAACAGGTGTTATGAATTGCTGCACAAAAAATAGGCTGTTAAACAGTTACAGTGTGCTGGGTCCAACTTGTGACCTAGACATGTCATCAAGTAAATTATATTGTTTACTTATTTATTTTTTTATTAGAATGTCTCATGATGATGTAATCATACCAACTTCTCAATTTCTTTGAAGTATGATTTTGATCCCATCTTGATATAGCTTAAATATGCTTTTTTCTTTCTATATATTAGATAATGATTTTTAGACTTCAATTTATTGACTCTGGCCCTGTCCTGAGGACTCTTTTTGTTTTGTCTGAAAAGAATGACATTCACCTCAATCTTGAAAACCTGACAGATTTGGTAGTTGATAGTTTTAATTCATCCAAAATGAATAAGAGTGTGTGTATGTGATGATAGTACATTTGAGGCACATCACACAATACTATGTAGCATTTTTAGAACGTACAAACAGATACAAATCTGTAATCTTTTGAATGAATATTCAATAATATTTTGTGTTCAGTCAGTTGGTAACATTAATTTAAAGACTAAAATGTAAGAAAGGAAAATCTAGTAAAGTGATAATATAATATAAAAATCACACCCATCATTCCCAAGTTGAGAAGTTCAGTGCAATGCATAACATACAGACTGCTACAGACATTGTGAACAATGTTTTACTCATTTAAAAATATACCACTGGGCATAAGATTACAGGATACATCACTGTTCACATGGGGTCAAATCCTGGACTCTGCAAATGTGTTCAGAGTTAGAGAATGATAGTAAGAGATTTAGAAATTCCCTTTGGCTCTGTGCTCAATACTTTTAAGACATTTGAGCCATAAGAATCCACAGCTGTTCATTATGGATCAAGGATAATTCTGTTAAAAACACTGATAAAATGTGTGACTTAACGTCCTGTCAAAGTCTCTGCACAAAAAAAGAAAAAGCCAGAGACTTAAACAACATGTGGTTCACAGGCTTCATCATAAAGGATGACGTGCAAGGAATAACATCTACAATGATGAAGAATTCAATAAGGTAATTGTCTGCAACTACCTTATTTTGATGAAGTTTGAATATTAATGATTGAATCCTGTTAGACAGCTCTTCATCACTTTCATTCTGACACCTGCATCTGGATGCTGCTTTGTAACAATACAGGGGCTGAAATGACACAACTTATTATAGTATATATAGTGACCAGAGGTATGGAACCATTTTGGAACAGCAGGAATTTTTGGGATACCAATGCAGTAATCCTTGTTTGACTTATTCAGATGAAAACAAAAAAGGTGCACAGTGGCAAAACAAAAATAATGCTGACCAAAATCAACCAATCCTGGGTTTTTTGCAATGTTTTTAATTATTGTGATTCTGGGTTTAGAACTTATTTGGACTCAAGTCCAAATTGTTAATAAGATTCCACCTTTCAGCACTGCCCCTTTTTATGATGTCCTGACTGGAAAGGGTGTGGCTTGCTCAGGTCATTACTGTCAGGGTTGAGAGCCTTTACTGGGTGTCTTCTTGGAGCTGTGGATGATAGCAACATCGACCCCTCTCATCCCAGAGTAGTATTGCTTACCTCAGTCTGTCCTAGAAAAGGATTCGTGGTCACTCATATGTGACTATATATATATATATATATATATATATATATATATATATATATACTCAGCAAAAAAAGAAACGTCCCCTGACTTTCAACTGTTTTTACTTTCAGTAGACTTAATGTGTAAATATTTGTATGAACACTAAAAGAGTCAACACCATAAGACATAAACTAAAAATGTTTCACAATGTGTCCCTGAATGAAGGGAGGCTCAAAATCAAAAGTACCAGTCAGTATCTGGTGTGGCCACCAGCTGCTAGAAGTACTGCAGTGCATCTCCTCCTCATGGACTGGACCAGATTTGTCAGTTCTTGCTGTGAGATGTTACCCCACTCTTCCACCAAGGCACCTGCAAGTTCCTGGACATTTCTGGGGGGAATGGCCCTAGCCCTCACCCTGCGATCCAACAGGTCCCAGACGTGCTCAATGGGATTGAGATCTGGGCTCTTCGCTGGCCATGGCAGAACACTGACATTGCTGTCATGCAGAAACTCACGCACTTTTTGCCACTCCTGTCTGGTCCAGCGAAGGTGGGTTTGTGCCCATAGGCGCCGTTGTTGCTGGTGATGTCTGGTAAGGACCTGCCTTACAACAGGCCTGCAAGCCCTCAGTCCAGCCTCTCTCAGCCTATTGCGGACAGTCTGAGCACTGATGGAGGGATTGTGTGTTCCTGGTGTGACTCGGGCAGTTGTTGTGGCCATCCTGTACCTGTCACGAAGGTGTGATATTCGGATGTACCGATCCTGTGCAGGTGTTGTTACACGTGGTCTTTCACTGCGAGGATGATCAGCTGTCCTTCCTGTCTCCCTGTAGCGCTGTCTTAGGCGTCTCACAGTGTGGACATGGCAATTTATTGCCCTAGCCACATCAGCAGTCCTCATGCCTCCCTGCAGCATGCCTAATGCACGTTCACGCAGATGAGCAGGGACCCTGGGCATCTTTCTTTGGGTGTTTTTCACAGTCGGTAGACAAGTCTCTTTAGTGTCCTGCGTTTTTAGAACTGTGACCTTAAATGCTTACTTTCTGTAAGCTGTTAAGGTCTTAACGACCATTCCACAGGTGCATGTTAATTAATTGATTATGGTTAATTGAACATGCATGGAAAACATTGTTTAAACCCTTTACAATGAAGATCTGTAAAGTTATTTGGATTTTTAAAACATTATTGTTGAAATACACAGTCCTGAAAAAGGGACGTTTCTTTTTTTGCTGAGTATATATATA
>JANRMT010027041.1:76378277-76436137 GCA_026402145.1 Polypterus bichir lapradei
AGATATAGATATGGGAACAACACTCATATCAATGACAAAACAATTACATTAACAATCATGTTACGTTATTTTTAAAATTTTTCCTTTTCTTTTTCATACCTTCTTTAACACACTACTTCTCCGCTGCGAAGCGCGGGTATTCTGCTAGTTTAAACTTTAAATAGAACTTCAACATATACGATAGTTGTGTGTGTGTGTGTGTATGTATATATGTAGATATGTACAGTATGTATATATATGTTTATATATGTGTGTGTGTATGTATATATATATATATGTATTTGTGTGTATATATGTGTGTGTATGTATATGTACGTGTGTATATGTAGATATATGTATATATATGTATATATATGTGGATGTATGTGTATATATGTATGTATATATATGTAACTGTGTATATATATATATATATGTGTATATATGTATATACTGTATATATATGTCTATATTTGTATATGTGTATATGTATATATGTATGTATATGTATATATATGTTTATATATGTGTTTGTCTGTGTGTATATATATATATATATATATATATATATATATATATATATATATATGCCAGCAACACTCATGACAATAACAAAACAATTACATTGTCAATCATGTTACGTTATTATTAAAATGTTTCCTTTTCTTTTTACTTCTTCGCTGCTAAGCGCAGGTATTTTGCTATATATATATATATATATATATATATATATATAAATAGATAGATATGACAACAACACTCATATCAATGACAAAACAATTACATTAACAATCAAGTTACGTTATTTTTTAAATTTTTCCTTTTCTTTTTCATAACTTCTTTAACACAGTACTTCTCCACTGCGAAGCGCGGGTATTCTGCTAGTATATATATATATATATATATATACACATATCTACATATATATATATACTGTATATAGCAAAATCCCCACGCTTCGCAGCGACGAAGTACCGCTTTTAAATTTTTATTAAGAAGTAAAAAAAAACTTTTTAAACTGAGGGAAAATATACCAATAACTATCTGTTAAGGATCTCTTTGTATACCACGTTGTCATTTCAGCACTCCGGTTGTAATATGACCAAGCTGTGCGAGCTCACTCTTGAGAATGCCACGTATAGTTGTCCAGGAGAAAAGCAATCTTGCCTCAAATCAATGGCAACCTTTTGTAGGGTCTGTCCCTGAGACTTATTACTTGTCATCGCAAAGCAGAGCCTTACTGGAAATTGGAGGCATTTGAATTGAAATGGGAGATCAGAGGGTATAACGGGGATGCGAGGAATACATTGAGTGTGGAGAAACTCTAGAGACAGCGTGTGTATTAACTTATGGATTTTTCTGTGAGTATTTGGTGGCAGCGTGACGAAGTTGCTTCCGCAAGACCGCATTAGCTGTGGAGCTCAGCTCAGAGCATATTCTTTTCCTACCTTGTCAATTGTGTAATGCGTTTTTTGAACAGGTTTGATGCATGTAAGTGATCACTCGTACTGCGTTCAGTCAGTTCACGTGAGCTGCTCTCTTGTGTGATGTTGCGATGTCCACGACTTTATTTAATGTTAACTAAGACCCGGCACTTAAAAGTTTCTCGCTACAGCAATTTTAACTCCATTACAAAGTAATCCAAAGTCTCGTTTATACCTCGTGTTATCTCATTAAACTTGTATCTCGCGAATAAAGTATTCATCAAAGGCATGACAAACGGCAGCATGAGTGTGTCTATAAACTTAATTTAAACTTACGGTTTACACCGTGCTTTGTTTCCGCAGTAGCTGCACTTATGAATATGCTTTTATGAATTTTTCTTCAGTGCTCTTTGGAGCTCTTTCTTGTTTTCTAACTACTGTGTTCACAGACAGTTTACGTGATTACGTTGGAGGCATGATGATGTGACACGCAACTCCGCCCCCCACGGCCATCGAGCTGAAGTTCATTACAGTATATGGAGAAAAATAGGTTCCAGTTATGACCATTACGCGTAGAATTTCGAAATGAAACCTGCCCAACTTTTGTAAGTAAGCTGTAAGGAATGAGCCTGCCAAATTACAGCCTTCTACCTACACGGGAAGTTGGAGAATTAGTGATGAGTAAGTAAATGAGTGAGTGAGTGAGTGAGTGAGGGCTTTGCTTTTTTGTTAGTATAGATGCATCTTTGTTGTTCATGAATGCCTTATGTTTGTCTGCACAGATCTCTATCAGCTTTGCTCATCTGGATACTGCAATCTTTTTTACCATTCTTCTTTGAATAATTGCTAAAGCTCTGTCAGGTTGCATGGTGATCATGTGTGAGCAGCCTTTATCAAGTACAAGCACAAACTCTCAATTGGATTGAAATCTGAATGCTGGCTTGACCACTCCAAAGCATTAACGTTTTTTATAAGCCATTTCTATGTAGCTTCGGTTTTATGCTTAAGGTTTTTGTGTTGCTGGAAGACAACTTTTCCCAAAGGACAAGTTCCTTGCATACTACATCAGGTTTTCTTGCAGGATTTCTCTGTACTCGCTGCATTCATTTTACCCTCTAATATTACAAGCCTTTCAGGGCCGGCTGCAGAGAAAAATACCTGATGATGGCCAGAAAGCTCAATTTTGGACTCATCAGAACATAAAACCTTCTTCCATCTGACTTTGGTTAGAAGACCCTTAGGTGCTTTTTAGCAAAGTCTAGCCGAGATGACATGTAGTTTGTTTTTTTTTTAACAATGACTATTCTTTTTGCATTTGTCCTATAAAGCTATGACATTTGTTGTATGCATAAATTTTCCAGTCTTAGCTTCATAACCCCTTCAGGGTTACCATAGATATCTTAGATGCCTCATTCACTGGTTTTCTTCTTGCATAATCACCCATGTCATTTATGTGGACAGACCGATCTAAGAAGTCTTACAGCTGTGTCATGTTCTTACAATTTTTTAATAAGAGATTTAACTGGACTCAAAGGGATATTTGATAACATGAAGATTTTCTTCTGTCCATCCCTTGATTTTTACTTCGCAATCACTTTTACAGTTGCTTGTAGTGTACTTTTGTCTTCATTGTGTAGGTTAGGCTACGATATTGACTCGCCACAAGTTAGGCCTTCAAGGTAAGGTGTATTTATATAATTCCAGTCCCTTAATTACAGACAGGTGATGTCCATTGAAGTAAGTATTTATGAAATGCCTCATATAAAACTAATTCTAGAATGCAAAATTAATGTGAATGCAGAAATATATATAATATGTTGAGTTAAGGATCAGTTAAAGGCATTGGAGCATTTATATATGTAGAGTTGTTCCTGTTTTTTCACCTATCTAACAATTTACTGAACTCATTTAATTCTGTTCTGGATCATGGGGATCATCCTGGCAGCACTGGATACAAGATAGGAAAAATCACTGATCGGTCCAAAGCTAGGTACACTCAAGTATTCAAAGAGCCCCCTTCTGTATATCTTGTTCTTTTATTACCATTTGGATAAACACAGCTCCAGCTCCATCATTAGATTTGTTGATGACATCACCATCATAGGCTTGATGACTGACAATGACGGGATGACCTACTTGCTGACTCAATCTTAACCCTTAATTTTAACATAAAGTAGGAGCAGATCATATACTTCAGAAAGTAGAAGGCTGACCAAATCAGCATTCAAAAACAATCCTGTTGACAATGTGAGCAACTTTATATTTATTTCTTGATTATCATCAGTAACTATTTAGTGGAAATTACACATTTCAACTATTGTCAAAATGTCTCACAATCACCTATTCTTAATCAGACGTCTGAGGACAGCTCATATTTTTCTATCTGTTCTTACAAATTTCTGTGGATGGGCACTGGAGGAGTTTATCCTGACTGGCTCCATCACATTCTGGTATAATCAGCTAGGCTTAAGACTTTAAAGTACTGCAGAGGGTGGTAAAGGTGGCACAAAATATTATTGGCTCCCAGCTGCCTTATGCTCAGTCATTTACAACATTCCCTGCCTTAGAAATGCAAACAGCATGATTAAAGACTTTAGCCATCCTAAAGAGTCACTTTTCTCACTCCTTCCTTCTGGCAAAAATACAGGAACACTGGCAATCACACCAGTAGATTCAGGGAAAATTTATATCAACACAATTCAAGCTTAATGAAGAGCCACTCATAATAACAAATATTGTCACATAACAAACACTGCATATAAGTAGCATTACAGTTGTTATACCCTAGTTTGTAGTGTTTTAGTGTATGCATTTTATACTGCATTGCAAGTTCTTCAGTTTACTGATGATCTGGGTAAGATTTAGCTTCACATAAGCATTAGTAAATATTTTTTACTGAATTGAATAGATTAAATCAGGCATGTTACAGCAATATGCCTAAAGCAAGTAAAGTGGTAAAAATTGATTTTGTAATGTTTACATATAGCACAGATGTGCAGAATCTATTTCAAACTTTGAAAAATCTAACTTTTTTAGGAATACCTATTGCCTGTAAAGATTAACTGTTTTCCTATAATTGATTTGAAAATTGCCTCATTTTTTTGTTTTTATCCTGACCTGATAGGATTTCACTAGTTGTTTGCATCAGTGAGCCATGGCACTTGTCTATACATGATAAAATAAACAATATATGAATGTAAAAACCACAATCATTTATAGGTTTCCAAACTGAAGAAAACAGAAGCTGGGGGCACATCTAAGAAGGACATCTTCTTCTGTAAAGGTTATAGAAGTACTGCGATAATGGTTGACTAACATTTAATTTTGAACAGTTAGATTTTGCCTGAGATAGAGACAGTGCCTTGGGATGGTGGAATCCATTAATGGCTAGCGTTTGAAGAACTTCAGTATTTGTACTCTCACCTAGTGAGCCAGGAAAAGAAAGACAGATTTTTATTTGAAACTTGTGGTGAGACAGCAGATATAAACTCAGCAAAAAAAGAAACGTCATCTGACTTTCAACTGTTTTTACTTTCAGTAGACTTAATGTGTAAATATTTGTATGAACACTAAAAGAGTCAACACCATAAGACATAAACTAAAAATGTTTCACAATGTGTCCCTGAATGAAGGGAGGCTCAAAATCAAAAGTACCAGTCAGTATCCGGTGTGGCCACCAGCTGCTTGAAGTACTGCAGTGCATCTCCTCCTCATGGACTGGACCAGATTTGTCAGTTCTTGCTGTGAGATGTTACCCCACTCTTCCACCAAGGCACCTGCAAGTTCCTGGACATTTCTGGGGGGAATGGCCCTAGCCCTCACCCTGCGATCCAACAGGTCCCAGACGTGCTCAATGGGATTGAGATCTGGGCTCTTCGCTGGCCATGGCAGAACACTGACATTGCTGTCATGCAGAAACTCACGCACTTTTTGCCACTCCTGTCTGGTCCAGCGAAGGTGGGTTTGTGCCCATAGGCGGCGTTGATGCTGGTGATGTCTGGTAAGGACCTGCCTTACAACAGGCCTGCAAGCCCTCAGTCCAGCCTCTCTCAGCCTATTGCGGACAGTCTGAGCACTGATGGAGGGATTGTGTGTTCCTGGTGTGACTCGGGCAGTTGTTGTGGCCATCCTGTACCTGTCACGCAGGTGTGATATTCGGATGTACCGATCCTGTGCAGGTGTTGTTTCACGTGGTCTTCCACTGCGAGGATGATCAGCTGTCCTTCCTGTCTCCCTGTAGCGCTGTCTTAGGCGTCTCACAGTGTGGACATGGCAATTTATTGCCCTAGCCACATCAGCAGTCCTCATGCCTCCCTGCAGCATGCCTAATGCACGTTCACGCAGATGAGCAGGGACCCTGGGCATCTTTCTTTGGGTGTTTTTCACAGTCGGTAGACAAGTCTCTTTTGTGTCCTGCGTTTTTAGAACTGTGACCTTAAATGCCTACTTTCTGTAAGCTGTTAAGGTCTTAACGACCATTCCACAGGTGCATGTTAATTAATTGATTATGGTTAATTGAACATGCATGGAAAACATTGTTTAAACAATTTACAATGAAGATCTGTACAGTTATTTGGATTTTTAAAACATTATTGTTGAAATACACAGTCCTGAAAAAGGGACATTTCTTTTTTTGCTGAGTATATATGGTATATCCTCATGAAGCACAGGGGTGATTATTTTAGGTTGATTTTGTTTTTATGTATTACCCAGTATAGCTATATGTCCCTTAGCTCAATATTCACAAGCACCTAATAAACTTCTCTGAAATAGAAAACTTGTATAGATGTTATTAATTATCAATTGCCTATTTTGTTAATGCAAATTTTGCAGCAATTTTCAAATTGAGTGGCTCTCATTTCATTAGTGACTTCATATATTGAGGCATCAAAAAATTCAGTCTGATAATTTTAAATATCAAAATATCAAAATTTTAAATATCAAAATTGGCTTCACCTGTAAATCGGTCTCAGATATTTATTGTGATATTTAAACATTCATTTGTTTTTTCTTCAGTTGTGGCGGACTTAGGCAATGTTTATGGAAACTAATTTGACCTTTGACCTTTCATAAACAGAGAATAAATCTTTAGATACTGTTGTTACCACATCTTCATGAATAGTATGGGCATCATTTTGTTAAACAACAGATACAGTACTGTATGTACTAAAAATAAAAATATAAATATAAAAATAAAAATAAAAAAGCTAAAAATATTTGTCTTGCTTAAATATGAGAAAAAGCATAATTAAAAAATGTTAAAATATTCAGAACTTGTGTCATCTGTAGCATATCTGATCGTATAAAATTTTAAGATTGTACAAAGACTGGACAGTTGCCGTTAGGCCATATTTACTAACAAAATTTAGGTAGGTGATTTGAATTTGATGGGACATTTTCCACGTTTTTAAAAAAATTAATTACATCCATTAACTCATTTATTTATTTTGCAGCTAGTGTATATCATTTGGGTAGATGATTAAACTTTTTAAGAACCTAATTTTTCCTGTTTTTCCCTGTTTTTGACATAATTTGCACTTGTGGGGACTTTAGAACACTGTGGCCTAAACACAACCAAGAATGAGGTTCTTTTTTGGTATTGCTGGTTTAAGAACAAATAACCTTGAAGCTGTTTGCTCATATATAAAAAGAAAATTTGGTTTGCCAATCACTGATCAGCACACACTTTGTTAATAAAGCTCTGTGAATTTTGTTTTTACAGTTTGGAAAAAATTCGCTACAGTAATGTCCTTCAGAATAGCCATATAATATGTAATGTGAATTACTGTGTGTAATTTAAAATTTATTCTCTTATGTAAATTTATACTGTATCAGCTAGTACTTGTCTCAAACAACCAACTGTAAAATTATTTGAACCATACATTTTTGTCACACTGTACTTATTCATTAAGATAGTATCCATTTGTTAAAATTTTTCCAGATTGAATGAAATGTTATCATCAGCACCACAGGTTTAACATCATAACCCTCTCCTACTACAGCAGTTAATAGGAGTTCATCTGATTCTAACACATATTCCCACATTTTTTTCACAGATTTTTTTTAATTTTATTTATTTTTTTCTCTGGGACTGTTTATATTGTAACTACAAGGGCTTATTCTAACATTGAACCCTCAAACTATCCATCCATCCATCCATTTTCCAACCCGCTGAATCCTAACACAGGGTCATGGGGGTCTGCTGGAGCCAATCCCAGCCAACACAGGGCACAAGGCAAGAACCAATCCTGGACAGGGTGCCAACCCACCGCACACCCTCAAACCATCATTATTTATAGATAATATAATTAAAAGGTCTACAATATTTATAAATAGAATGTCAGGGAAAATATAGTTTATTTGTCTCTGTCCTTAACAACAAAATCTCACATAAGATGGCCTTGACATATACAGCACAATGACATACATACATCACTAAACCCACTTATGAAGTTCTCAAGCAGTTCACAAAAGTTTTCCAAAAAGCATTTGGTGCAAGAAAAGAACCACCATTGAATGAAGCATCAGGTCATCAAAGGGCACACCCATGCTCTCACCCACACAGGCTAATTTACAATCACCCATCATTCTGTATGGTATATGTTTGGAATGTGAGATGAAAACCAGAGAAACCAGAGAAAACCCAACACAGATACCAGGAAAATGAATACTGCACACAGACAGTGACCAGCCAGGGATTCAAATCCAAGGCTGTGAAGCAATGAAACAGCAACACTAGCCAAGGCACTACTGTACCACTTATCATTGATAGATGATATAAAAGGAGATAACAAGTATATTTCACTGAACCTTTTTTTGGTCTTCGGCATTCATTTGGTTCCTGGCACTTTTTTGTTAGGTGCACAGTAGTTAGCACTATAGCCTTACTGCCTCATCAGAGTGGAATTAAATTCCTACTGATGCACTGTCTGTGTAAAATTCGTATATTCCCCTGTGATCGTTGTTATTATTTTTTCTACTCTGGATTTTGTCCTTTATTCTAACAATGTTAGTGCTAGTTTAACTGACGACTGTAAAGTGAAACTGTGTAAGTGATTGTGTCCATTCAAACAAGTGTACATATACACATGATATGCTATCACAGAAACCCACAGGATAGCTGTTGCACGCTGTATTGCAGAGAAAAAAGTGCATAGACTTTCAATGGATAAGTGGAGTTCATCTCTGTATGAAGGCGACATTGAAGGTAAGGGTGCTTGTGGCTCTATAAACCTTATTAATTATGAGTTTTTGTAGGTTCAGTCAAATACCCTGTTAAAAATAATGTATTTAAAGTACTTAAAAAAATAAGGCAACAAATTGAAAGCAATATTTTTGAGTAGATTTAATATACAGCACTATTGAGTATTGAGTAAACTTAATTTATTAATTTACTCAGATTTACCTAAAATAAATGAATTTGATTAAATATAGGTAGTGGCAAAAATATTTTTATTTTACTCCGATTTTCATTTGAATTACACAAAAAAATGAGTAATAATGTAACATACTGTGCTGGACAGTAATGACTGTATAACAAATAAATGCTGAAATTGCATATATCTTTATTTGAACATACACAGATAGTCAATATAACAACTGAGTTATATTTTCAAATGTCTGAAGATAATTTTTACTGAATAATTGACATTCAAATGTCAATGCAAATTGTTTTTCACTTACACACAAAGTATATCTCAATCAAGTACTGTCCCAGGAATGAAAGGTAAACGGAAATGAAAAAGAGAGAGTGAAATGAGTGAAATATTGTGGCAGATGCCGCTCTTCAAGCACTTCCTGCATTTATGCAAGCATAAATGAATGTCCACCTTCTCCACTACTTTTCAGTATCGCAATAGCAAAAATCATGAAATAAAATAAGATGTAGGAAATCACATTTTTTTTTTTTTTTTTTTACATCGCTAAATAAATCACAGTGTTAAAAAATAACCAGAAAATACATTACCTATGCAGAACACTAAATAAATAAGAGGTTAAATTATACTGTGACGGTTAGGCAAACATCTTTTTATGTTGTTTACAGATCATAGTTTAGGGCAAACTCAAAATGTCATTTTCTTTTTCTGTGTAAAATAGTAGTTTTAAATGATAAAAAATATACTGTATATGAACGTACACAGCTAACCGAGAAATGTGCTTGCTTTTTAAAGCAGACCAATGAGGTAGGTTGTTAAAAGATGGTACCTTGCTCGCCATGTTTCCCTCATGAAGGGAAAGGTTTTGTGAAAAGAACAACTGCTTATGTCTGTAACTAACAAAATGAAATATTAGTTATTCATTATGGAATTAATATGCTCTATACTTAAACATTTGTAGTAAAATAGCTCTTATTATGGATAAAACTTACAGCTGAATACGTTGTTGTAAAGAGCAAGAAATCAATGTGAGAGGAAGTACAGTGTCATTAAATTTAACTTAAGTTAAATATGTTCAGTTCACGGTATAGTTTTTTTACTTAGAATAAGTTATAAAAAAAAGTTTACATTTTGAGAAAAATAATAAGTTAAATATATTCTTTTTTTTTATTATTAATTTTATTGCAATCCATACAAAGCAATCAAGTTTTTACAAAAAGAAAAATTGAGTTAAGAACAGATCGATCCCCACCCCTGAGAGAGAGAGCAAGCCAAACGGCGTTAAATTTAAGGCTTGTAAACATACCTAAATTAATAAATTCTCTGTGCTTCATGAAGTTATTTTAAAATATTACTGATTAGATCCTGCCATGTTTTGAAAAAAGTCTGTACGGATCCTCTAACTAAGTATTTGATTTTTTCCAATTTCAAATAATATAACACATTAGTTTCCCACTAACTTAAAAGAGGAGAGTTTGGGTTCTTCCAGTTTGTCAGAATAAGTCTGCGTGCCAAAAGTGTAGTGAAAAGTTAAATATATTCTTGATTTTTTTATTGAATTAGAATTAAATAATCAATATAAAGGGTAAAAACCCATTTTTATTGAAGTAATGATTGTTTTGCATATACAGTAGTTAGCTATTTTGTGTTATTATTTTTTACACATGCAAGGTTTATTTTTTACAGTGTAGTTTGCACCTTTTAATTTTACTGCTGTTAAATTATCAGTGAATATACAGTACACTAGAGAAGTAATTGCAGATTCTGTTATTAGGTATCACTAATTTTAAGATAGATCTTTTCTTCTACCTTGAAGGTATTTGTTTACTTCATTAAGGTAATAGAAGTTAGTTTGCATCAAGATAGAAGGTTAGTATGTAGAAATGAATTAATTATGTTACTGATTTAATGAAATTTAATTTATGATAAAATCGTTTATGATTGTTCAGACAGATCACTAATAGAAATACACTAAAAATAAAATCAGGAAGAATTTGAAACGGTTGATTGAAAAAGTAATCTCTGGGGTAAGATAGTTTCCCAAATACATGTTTTCAGGCAAGTAGCAGATATTTCAAGAGCATTTTAGTCTCAGAAAATGTTTTTTCTTCAAGAAAGGGTACATGCCTGTTTTATTGTATTGTTATTTATTTTACAGTAGATGCATTATATAATTATTTTTGTTTTTATCTATGTTACCTTTAGCTTATGTAGTGGAATTCTACAGTTTTAGAAAATGCAGTTCTGTTCAGTACAATAAAATTCTCAGATATATTTCAGCATCCATGAGAGAAATTCTGTTAAGAGCTTTTAACTAGCATTAGTAACAAAACGTACTTCAAAATATTTTAATAAAAAATGTTCAGTATGTTTAACTACTCTTGCTTTATACAAAACATACAGCAGAGCACACAAATGGAAGTCTTTAGAGGATCCACATGACACATAACAGGTAAAAGTCATTTAAGTTATAAGTCATTGTGAACAAAAATGTGGCAGACATACTCTCAATCTGCTTAACAGCATAAAAATACAAACAGCACAGTCAAAAAATTCTGAATTGTACTGCTATTCTATTAACATATACAACATCAAATGTTTCTATATTTCCAAGTGAAAATACTGTGACATCATTTTGGTTCATTTAATAATGCTTTGATGACCAGTAGGCTGTTATAAACGTCCAACATACAACTTAAATGGCTTTAAAGGAGGGTAAAGGTTGTAGGAGGGAGCTGTTTCAAAAAATATCCATGGGCTCTGCATCTATGGATTCAACCAACCGCAGATTGAAAATATGCCAAAAACAATAAAATCCAGAGGTTTCCAAAAAGAAAAACGTTTGCCATGTGACAAGCACTGTGCTGAATCCTCCCAACTGAAATAATGCGTAGGCATACTCTGCAGTATGCCAGGAGGACAGGCGGAGAGACAGGGTTAGACAAATGCGCCACCCCTCCTCTCTCACCCCTTGAGGCTCAGTAATGATCCTGTCACTTGTTTCACCTACATAAACCTTGTTAGGTTGTGCGTGATGTATATTTTGTCATCAGTCCTGGCATGGGGATGCTTGTATCAGTGACCATGTACCTACATAATTTTATAAACACAATATATTGAAATTATATTTTTTTTATGCAAAATCCATTTTAAATAAGGGACTTGAGTCTCCTCAGATTTTGGCATCCACAGGGAATCCTGGAACCATTCTCCACATATACCAAGAGAAATGTTGCATATCAAAACAAATTTTCTTCTATAAAAAGTTTTCCTTAAAAAAACATGCATTTGTAAACTGACACAATCACCAACTACTTTTCAAGGTCGCATATGTACAGTATAAGAATATATATATATAATACTTTATTATAATGAACTACAAAAAGGAAAGCTCGGAAGAATCTGAATTTTCTGAAGAAAACCCATATGGTGGACTGGGAGAATATAGCACTCTTCCTAGATACTGTCTGTATAAGATTAATTATTTGACTCCTGTTTCAAAGTGGGTTTCCTTTGAATTATTTTAAAGTAAATTCTATTGTACTGGCTTAAATTTTTATTCTTAATTACATAGAAAAATACAGATGCATCATGTTAGACTGGAATATCTATTAGAGCAGTAAATAAAGATTAACCTCATAATGAGCTCTCTTAATGGCAATGTACCAGATATTACCATCAGTGATTATTTTGAATAACAGACGTGTAATAGTTTGTTTTCATTTATTTACTTAAGATTTAATTCACTTTAGTCCTTTTGGACTATGTTTGCCCACTCCTGCTTAATGGCATCCCTATCCATGCTTCTGGATAATTTTAGATTACCCTTTTAAAGCTGGATGTGTACAGAAGAGCAATACATAAACACAACAATTTGTTTTCTTTTTTTATGAAAAAAAAGATTTCCCTTCATAATATTGATATCTTCATGAAAAATTCATGGTCTGATTATGTTTTTTGCCATTTATAAGAAATATATTCCATCTTGAACTATACTATATATGGCTTCCTGTAGATAGAAACAGCAACAGTTACATTGTCTGCAGCAGGTGATCTTTTATGTCTCTGCCTTACAGTATAATCTTTCTCACCTCTTTTAAGAGATATTTTAAAATCTGTAAATCTGAAACAATTTGTAGGAAAAGCTAGCTTTAAATCAAGAAGACATTTAAAAAATCCCAGGTGATTTCTAAAATATAATTCTAAGAAAATTTTGTCTCCCTAAATCTCAGTTTAATTTCTTCTTTAGTGTTCCCTACCCTAAGGGGCTTGAGCAATTTGGTCTATAACATAGACACAGTAAGAACACTGTTTAATGTGTAAAATACCATAAAGGAAAAAAGCTATCATGCTGAGTCACCTATTGAGTTGTAAGCAAGGGGATATTGCCCTCTCAACTGAGTCTTTAATTACTAAGAGCAAGACTGAGAGAGCATATGAATTGCAGGCTGGTCTTTGGGGACTGAATTTACCTTTTTTAATCTTAACTGTGTCAGATATTTCAGTGCAATAAAATTCAAAATGGCAAAGTAGATTTATTCTTCTCTAATATTTGAGAAATATCAGTGAACATTTTTATTACATTTTTAGTGTTTCCAGTGCAAAATTCTCTGTCATTGTAGTTCATATTGGTTTTCACAGTAGATAGATAGATAGATAGTATGACAAGAAAGAATAGTATTGATATGAAACATGCAGTTTGTAAGCAGTATTTCCACAAACCTGCAAATGCAAATGTTCACTTCATAAGGCACCAACACTAAGATTAGTGAGTAGTTTATGTACTGAACATTTTCAGTCTTAATCCGGAATCAGAAGAGATGGTTGAATTCAGTCTCTGCAATTTAAATAGATTTAATTGCTATGAACTGGCTAAATATTTTTCCATTGTGGTATAATGAATTTGACACACTTTTGGTCATAAGATTGAGATTTCTACTTTTAGTAGGCAAATATAACAACAGGAATAAATATCAGAATAGATGATAGCATTAAAAATCACAGTATTTATATAGCATTATATGGAACTACTTATAAAATCACAATATTATCATGTCATTTCCAAGGTATTGCAATAATATTGTATTGTGGTGTTCCATCCAATTCCATACAAGTTTGCTTAATTCAACAACATTGGTTGAAAGGCAGGAACCAAACCTGGTTAAGATACCGTCCATCATGGGCTTCATGATTAAAGCACAATATGCAGACATTTAGCAGATCAATTTAATCCTGACCTTCAGCCTAACACATTCATCTTTCAGATATGATAGAAAAATGGAGGAAATTCCATTCTGACAGGGGATGTCTTGTATTGCCTTTAAATTTTCATAATACAATTTGGACTTTCCCACGCTGCCCCAGACATGTGATTTAAGGAATAAATGTTTTTCAACTTTGGTTTCATTTTTTTTCTTAACCCATGGCACTATGCAGTTGCTATAGATTTATCGGTTCATTCTTTTGTGGTAGAGCTGTAACATAGTTGGTCTCCCCAGTCTTTCTAAAATGCATACAATAATTAATCAATTAATTGATTGATTGATTGATTTATTAATTAAGTTAATTAATTAATGTATGTATGTATGAGTGTTTGTTTATAAAAGCCCATTAGACTTATTAATCCAATTTGGACAACGTTATTGGTACCCATCCATGAAAAATTAAAATCCACAACTGTATCTGAAATTACTTGAAACTGACAAAAGTAATTGGCATCCAGGCTTGTTTTACAGTTTTGATTCAACAGAATATTTCAGAAAAAATATTAACAGAAATTAAAATGGCATGGACAAAATTGACGAGACCCTTATCCTAATATTTTGTTATACAACCTTCAGAGGCAATCATTGCAAATAAGTGATTCCTGTAGTTCTCAAAGAGACTTTTATACCTGTCAACGGATACTTCGGCCCACTCATCCTGACTAAATGGCAGCATCAGGTTTTAAGGATGCCTTCTCCAGACTGTTTGTTCCATTTCTTTCCATAGATGTTCGAGAGGATTCAAATCAGGGCTCATAGAAGGCCACTTCAGAATAGTCCAATATTTTGTTCTTGGAAATTCTTGGGTGCTTTTAGCTGTGTGTTTTGGGTCATTTTCCTGATGGAGAATATATAACCTGTCACTGAGACAGAGCTTTCTGACACAGTACATTTCACTTTAGAATGTCTTGTTATTCTTGAGATTTCATTATTTGCTGTACAAGCTCAAGACACTCCATGCTAGACGCAGCAAAGCAGCTCCAAAACCTAATCAAGCTTCCTCCATGTTTCACAGAAGGCCAGGTGTTCTTTTCTTTGAAAGCTTCAGTTTTTCACCTCTGCACATAGATCTGATGTGACCTCCCAAAAAGCTCGAGTTTTATCTCAAAGGATAACCTCTCGGAAGCATCATGGCTTGTCAATATGCATTTTAGCAAATTTTAGTCTGGCTTTTTTATGGTTTTTGTTTTAACAGTGGAGTCCTCCTGGGACTTTTTCCATTGAGCCCACTGTCACTCAAAAGCAATGGATGGTGCAGTTAGACACTGATGGACCTTGACCTTGAGATTCAGTTTGTATCTCTTTGGGAGCTGTTTTTGGCTTTTGTCTACCATTCTCACTATTCTTCTGCCCACTTTGGAGTCAATTTTCATCTTGTGTGTGGCTCCAAGGAGGTTAGCTACAGTCCTATGGACCTTAAACTTCTTAATACTATTTGCTGCTGTTGTCACATGCTAGTCTAAAAGTTTCTTTCTGATCTCATCAAGCATCTCTCTCCTTTGCTTTCTTTAGTCCAGGTTCCGTGTGGGACACATCTCAATACCAAACAATAGAGTGACAACTTCCCTCCTTTTAAATAGGTTGAATGACTGACTGCATGCAGAGATGTGTGATAGTAATTAAAGAAAACAGATAGTTGAAAAATCACTCTTATCCAATGATCTTTGATGATCTTTTCAATGGGTAACAACAAATGTGTCCAAACCATTTTAATAATAATAATAAATTTTATTTATACAAAGGCACATTTCTAAGCACTCAATGACACCAAACAAACAATAAATAAAAAGCACATTATAAACAGACATAAAAGTATCAGAAAATACAGAAAATATGAGAAGTTAAAACCAAACAACGCCATTGTAATTTTAGAGAAAAAGCCATTTTGAACAGATGGGCTTTAAGTTTACATTTGAAAGCTGAGAATGGTTCAGTATTTCTAAGCTCAGTAGGTAATGAGTTCCAGAGCTTTTGGAGCAGAATGGCTGAATGTTCTCCTTCCAGTGGTAGTTTGACAGGTGAGAAGGATGGTCAGGTGGATGGAGGAAGAGGATCTAAGGCAGGGGTCTCCAACCTTTTTTCCCCAAGAGCTACTTTTACAAAGTGAAAATGACCGAGAGTTACTCCTGTTTTCTAACATTTATTCTCATAGCTTATTTCAACCCAAACAAACTGAATAAGCTTGTTTTGCTTGAACATTTACAAAATGTTGGTATCCTCAACTCAAATTTTGCATTAAAAATCACAAAAAATATTTAGTTCACCTGCAAGTGCATTTTGTATCTGTATGCATTTTCTAGTGTATCTCACACTATTGAATTAAAACATGAATGCTGTCAAAACAAAACAGTGTAATTACAAATACACAGATATTAATTATTAATTTGTAATTTTTGTTACATGTCACTGTTTCACTAGAGTATTCACATGTCCAGTTGCAAGTGTGATGTATTTTTTAGTTAGTGAGGTGACTGGCACTGCATGGTGTCAACAAGAGAAGTGTATGGTGGAGTGTAGCCACTTAGGTTCACTCTTATGGAGTCATTTAAATGTTCATCTGTCAGTCTTGTTCTGAACTTTGATTTCATGACATCCATGTCAGAAAAGGCAGAGTCACAGAGGTATGTAGACCCAAACAAAGCAGACATTTTCAGAGCTGCTTAGTGAAGATTCTTATAAGTTAGCTGGCTCTACTAAGCTCCAGAAATGCTGAGAACACTGTTGAGACTTTAACTGCACATTATTTTGAATGTTTCCTAATATATAATATATAATATCCGATGGCTGTCTGTCTATCTGTCCGTTTTTCATGAGAGAACTACTAAACTGATCTAGATCGGGTTTTTTTCTATAATTTGCTTGAACATTCCGAGTTGATTTTGCAACTTCTCTCATTTCGCTATGTATGATAGTTAGCTTGGAGTACCTATTTATTTGCGCAAATCCGTGAACTATACAGTGGGCCGAGGGGAGGGGCCTTCCTCACTCACTCGCCAGTTTTGGGGCATGTTCCTTAACTCTGCTTAGCTAGCGAACGAGAGAACAATTGAATTCAACTTTGTTTGATATTTAAAATAAAGTGTCTTGATGAGTTTGAGTCTGGATATTCTCTTAAGCGTATGCCACATTGAAAAGACAGATTGCAATTCAGATTGTGTATCGTGATTTTGTGTTAAAAGGACTGTGATATGATTTTTTGGAAAGATTGCCTAATCAAGTTTTCAAATTTATGTAGGATTCATTAACCCTTTGGTGAGCTACTTGGAATGGGGTTGCGAGCTACCTGTAGCTTGCGAGCGACATGTTGGAGACTCCTGATCTAAGGTTACAGGAGGGAATGGCAACATCAAGAAGTCAGACATGTATGGAGAGGCGAGGTTTATTAATGGTCTTAAATGTTAACAGAAGACTTTTAAAATCAATTTCAAACTTAATAGGGAGCCAATGAAGCTGCTGCAAGACCGGAGTAATATGATGAATAGACGGGGTTCGAATAATGATGCAGGCAGCAGAATTCTGGACCAGCTAAAGCTAATGGAGAGATTTATTAGAGAGACCAAAGAGGAGCGAATTGCAATAGTCCAGACGAGAAGTAACAAGACTGTGAACAAGGATGGAAGTGGTATTGGGAGTGAGGGAGGGGCAGATGCGATTAATATTACGTAGGTGGAAGTAGGCAGACTGGGTGATGTTATTAATGTGAGATTGAAAATATAGAGTACTTTCAAGGATGACACCCAGACTCTTGACCTGAGATGAAGGGGAAACAAAGGAGTTATCAATAACAAGTGAAAGATTATCGGCTTTGGATAATGGTGATTTTGTCCCAATGAGGAGAACTTTGGTTTTGTTGCTGTTTAATTTAAGAAAAGTTGAAGAAAACCAAGATTTAATTTCAGCAATGTAGTCAATAAGCAAAGATGGTGGAAAAAAAGAGGTCAGTTTACTAGCAAGGCAGAGCTGGATGTCATCAACATAACAGTGAAAATTAATGTTATATTTACGGAAGATATTGCCAAGGGAAATATGAATATAGAATAAGCAATACTTTAACACATTTTAGACTTGCTTTGCTTTAGTCAGTGGCATATCAGAGGCATACAGGTATACATGGGACAATTGTTTTCCATTTAATCACTTTTCAGGAGACATACATCACTTTTTAAATGAGCTGAAAGTGTACCAACAAATTTGGTTATGCCCATATGTTGAGAAATGTTTGATAAGCTGGGGGTACATAGTAGTATAGCACTATTATGTTATTGTTTTTGTGGACTGGCTAGTTTAGCTAGTTTTTTGTTACATTTTTTAAAATTGTTTTAAGGGTAAGTTTAAGAAATGCTCCTCTTAACTTGCCTTCCCATTCATCCAATGCATATAAAATACTTTGTTAATAAATAGTGCTTTAAGATGTGTAACTGATTTAATAATAGGTATCTGCATTTTAAGGGAAAAGATATGTGACAAAAATGATTTGCTTAAAAAATAATTTAATGGTTCTGTATATCTGTGGTAACTCGCTAGCTATAAAGGTTTTCATGCATTGTCTGTCTCAAAGGCATGTGACTATGCCTAGAATCTACTCTAAGCTTCACAAGCACTATAGTATAGTTTACCTCCGTCTGTCCCACAATCTTTTTCAGTTTTTCCATTACCACCACTGTCAGAAGTAGCTACATGCAGGCCTTTTGTTTCCACTTGACATTTTTAGTATAAACAGGAAACTCATGTCTCTCTAAAGAGAGTGTAAAAGAACACACAGGAAGTGCAGAGATGTCATATCAGAATGACAAGAGAGAAGGAAGGACTGTGTGAAAGAAAGGCAACGAAACAGTAACTTCACGGGACACGTGTAAATCACGTGTAAGGATTATCAAAATGAAAAAGCCATCTGATAAAGCGTCAAAAAACCTCTGTATCATGGTATGTTAATCAGGAAGCTGGATATTGCATTTGTTAACTCTCATCTTACCTATTGAGAGGTATAGCCATTTCTTCCATCTGTCTTATTTTGATCTAGTATCAGAAGTATATACTCATCCTTAAATTATGCCTCAGGCTTGCCATGGGAATGTGGATTACCCATAACTGTTTTGGGACTGTTATGTTTTACATGTAATTTGTTTTTAATACATTTTAATTAGGGAGAAAACTAACATTCATAGACAAAATACTTAATGGAAATAAGCAAAATGTTAAGATACTTTACAATTACAGTTCTTTTGGTGCAAGTGGAAATTTTTCATATTTGGAGCACAGAAAGTTTAAGCAACCTTTTCATGTTCACATAATGAGTCAGAGGCAGGGATTGAACCATTTGTGGTTTAAAGCCCAGTGGCCTAGCCACTATGCCAGGCAGTCTACAAGGTGACACTGCCCAGAAATAGCTTTGCATTTTCTATCAGATTTTGCTGTTTACTTTTAAATCTCATCATCCTGCGATATGTTTTTTTAAAATCTATAGCTGCATTACAAGTGTCAGTAAAGTCAAATAACTTTAAATGTTTTTTATTTTCTGAACTATGATGAGAAACCTAAATGGATTTAATGTATAGTAGCTTATTTGTTAGCTGTCAACTGATTGCATGAATCTGCATTTTGTAGATTTTGTAGCACAATGTTATATTTAAATATAGTCTGACCTTAATATAATAATTGTGTATTTTAGCTATTTTTGTTTTACTTATGTGGTGGTGTGACGAGGCATGTCACAAGATTAAGTCAATATAAACAACTATTTATTGCTTTATTTTCATTTTGTAAATAGCTAGGAAAGTCACTTGCCTTGCCAGATAAGGAGGTGTGATGAGGTCCTTATAGGGATGTGGCTTTGCAGTGGCAGGGGTACATGTGTGTGGGTTATGGAGTGCTATGTGGCCTTTATGTGCCTCCAGGCAAATGAAGACAGCAGCATGTTGCAATACTGCCACTGCCAGAGAAAAGCAGGCATTTAGTATGGTGCATAATAGTGAAAAGTCCAGGGGAAACAGCAGAAAGTACTTATTGGAGAGAAAGTGAGGGAGAGAGAAATAGCAAGATCAATTGAACTGTCTTCAGACATGCACACAAGTTTAAATGCATTTAGTGTAGAGTTCCTGGAGGAGTGGATGTGGAGCGTGGACAGCAACATGACATTTTCTTTAATAGACTGGGAATAAAGGTGCTTCAGCAGAGATTGGGTACCACAATCTCCCTGGCATATAAAACCAAGGTTTGAACACTACTTAACTGTTTTTTGAACAGTTTAAGACAAGAGGAAGTACAACACATAGGACTGTAAGTGGTGTAGCAAATTGTTTTTATGAATAGTTTGTGATACACTTGGTCCCGAACTACAAGATGCCCAGAGTGTTGATGCCAGTTCAGACTACATGGGATATCATGGTTGGAGTGACAGGTGGCAAACAATTCAGAATAAACCAAGGGGTATTGAGTAAGGACATAGGTTGCTGGTGAAACATGATAAAGAAGACATTAGTGAACATTTTAAAGAGATAGTTCTTGGACATTAACCTTTCTTCTGGTAACTTTATCTGTTTAAAATTTCTTCTTCAAGCAGGCCAGAGATTTACTCTGCATGAAAGTTTGCTTTCTTTTCACATACAAATGGTTACTTTTTTCATGAATACCATTTGTTATTAGAGTATTGTCCTTTTTATGAAGAGGGTGTGTGCCCAAGTGAGCCTGAAAAAGGTGTTCTCTATAACACGTGTACCTTGACCATTACCACAAGGGATGCTTTGTGTCAGATAATATCCTTAGTGCTCTGAATAAAATCAGTTCCTGGAAAGGTATTTTTTTAATCAGTGGCTAGTTCCTGCTTCTTACTGAATGTCACTACTTAATTGAATAGCAGTGTGTTTCTTCACTTCCTGGACGTTTGCTTAAAAGAAAAATATTCTTTAGTATATCTTTCTGAAAGTTCTTTTTTAACTTTTGAATATAGTGTTGTCTGAATGTATCCTCAAAATGATCTGTTTCTGATGTACATAGTATCACTGTTTACTTCTTAGAGATCATTAACTCATTGTCTTTAACACCTGAGTCAGAATAGTAGGGCTTTATAAAAGATTGCTAGGACAGCAACATAAACAGTGCTTTACAGTTTTGTATGAATACTCCTGCCCACTAAGAGACACAGTAAAATGATCAATGGATTAACTAAAATTCACAGTGATACATTTTAATTTGAATCTATGATCTAAAATGCATTAGATTAAAACCACAGAAATTAGAAGTTGAAATTAAGACAGGAGGACTAAAGTTTTAGCAGGCACTTTTCGTGGCATTACACACATTTTTGAGCATGCCCTCTGCACACTACTTGTGACTTTAGGCTTTAGGAAGTAAGTAAATAAATAAAGGTAAATCGTGTCATAAAATGATTTCTTCAAAACGTTGAATGTTATTTATTTGGCACGGACATGTCTGCATGCACTTTTTGTGGCATTACACATGTATTTTTTGAGCATGCAAGCAATGGTATGTGCATTCTTGCTCCGATGTAGAAGGGAGCTGAGTTTACCTCTGTTATAGCGCGTCTATGTGAAAACAGCAGTGTCAGATGTGGGGGTGGGGTGTGTTTGGGCTCGTGAACGCGGCTGAAGATAATAAAACTGACTAAAAAAAAAACCAAAGCTAACTTTTACAAGTATCATAAATTACACCGGCTGTTACAGATTGAAATCAAATGTATGTTTTTATTCTAAAATAGTAACACTAAGAGCAGTTTACTTCTCAAAACAGAGTGGTGCAGGATCGAACTCGCGACCTTTTGATTCCCAGTCAGCAGCTGATTCTATTACGCCACAGAGGCAGTCTTAATAAACAACTGTCAATGTCGCATGTGAAGGCGGCTTTTTGTTTCTGCAGTTATATTTTTGAATAAAAGCGCAATTGTTGTGTTAAATTTGTACCTTTTGTGAAAGTATTTCTTGGATACTTCAGGCTTCATACATTATATAGTTTATGCCTACATTTTGTCATCTACTAGTAGAATATAAAAAACGTTTCTGTTTTAACAATGTGTTTAAACAGATTACTGTGGAAATGGAACAGACATGAAATGCGTGTGTTTCAAACAACGATCTATTATTTCCACTCTAAAACTCCACTTCACTCCCAGAAAATCAATCAAGGCATGAGCTGGGAGAAGTTTGTGCACGTTCTAAGTTGTTGGGGGGATGGAATAGCCGGCTGCTTGCAGCCTGATTTTATCAGCACATTTAGATGACAAAAGACGCTGGTGGAGAGCTGTGAACGATTTTAAGAAGCGATTTAAGGTGGGACGGATTTACGAGTTTTTTCGTAGGCTCTGGTAACTCTAGTGTTAAGAAAACAGGGAGCATATTAATAATCCAGGAATCCAGGCCTGGATTTAGACATTGCTGTTTACTCCCAGCACTTTGTTTTCTAAAATATATTTCAGTGCATTCACTCCCAGAATAGAACAGGCAGTATATTTTTTCATGGTGTAGCTCTTATTTTCCTGTTCTTGTTTAAATTATTTTGGGCTTCAAAAGTTTAAAGATCTGCATTATATTTTTCCCCATCCTCTTTCATATCAAGCTGTACATATTTAATTTCTCTGGCTTTTTCTATTAATCAGTTAATATTAAGTTAATATGTCCACTTATATTGGTGTTTGTGAACCTGCTATCAGTATTCTCATTGCCTTTCCTACAGTATATTGAAACTTTTATGTTCATTCCTGCTGAATATATGATGTAGTAATTGCATCATCTATTCTATACTTTGCAAGGTTTTGGTGTGACATACGAACAGCACCACAGCTTTCTCATCACAGACAGCTGTTATATTGATAAAGTGGGTTATTTTCTGATTTCATTCTGTGTTGGAATGAGAACTTGATAATCCAACAAGAAATATAAGTGTAAATTGTATTTAATTTGTTAATCGGTATTACACAGTCACTCATGAGAAACTGATGACAGCCAAGTTGTTACAAGGCTCTGATATTTATCTAATATTGCAAATATTTTACTTAGCTCTTTTCTCTTTAGCTCACTGTATATTCAGTATTAAAAAATTAAAATCAATCTGTGAAGATGGTAAGAAATTGTAATTAGATTTCTTTGTACAAATAATACAGTGTTATATAGCCTGTTTTTATACATACCAGATAGCATTTTTGGGATAAGGCTGCAGTTGAAAAGTTCATCATTCATATTACAATTTGAATAAATAAAATATTTACTTAAATGCTTAATAACATGACATGATAAGTATCTGACATATTTAGTAAGTTACATAAACATTCAGGACAATACCATATAACAGATTAAATCAAAGGGTCTAATTTTAAGTGCTTCTATTTGCCCATTTTTTCCTAAACCAGATGAAGTCTAAAACATGCATATTTATTCATTTTAGTTTAGTAACAACTTTATCTTTAGAAAAGTCTGGTCCTGAATTTGTGTAAGCATATTTTGCTGAGAAAATTTGGTTAACTCTCCCAGGGTTGTTCGAAATACTATTAAAGAGGAGGGAAATTTAAGGCAATAAAAATGACAATATAAAGAAAATAAATATTAGACAAAACATCCTTTAATTTTAAAACTGTCAGATGGTCTATGTGTTAAACTTATTACTGCTAGAATGTATTATATCACATCCTTGTAGTTACATACAAATTAATTAACCAGTAGGTGCAAGTTTATTTTATATCATGTTCAAAAGATGAATAGATATATCTTTGCTTGTCTCAAGGGGGAAATGTAGCTTTTGTATCCAAGCACTCCCCTTAAATACAAATAAGAATTACAAAAATAGGAAAAACTTCTGATTTGAAGGCTGGCATGGTGGCACAGTTAGCGCTGCTGCCTTGCAGTAAGGAGACCCGGGTTTACGTTCCTGGTTCCTCCCTGTGTGGAGTTTTCATTTTCTCCCCATGTCTGTGTGGGTTCCCTCCAGGTGCTCCAGTTGCCTCCCACAGTCCAAAGACGTGCAGGTTAGGTGGATTGGTACTACTAAATTGTCCCTACTGTATAGTTGGGGTGAGTGTGTGTGTCTGTTCCCCCTGCGATGGACTGGTGCCCTATCCAGGGTTTGTTCCTAACTTGCGCCCTATGGTAGCTGTGATAGAGTACTGTGACCCTGTTCAGGACAAAGCAGGTTTTTGAAAATGACTGACTGACTTCAAACTTGAGATACGGGAACCATCTCAATGAGGTGTTATACAGGCATATTGCTGTAATTATCAAGGAGCTCCAGTAGTGTTTCTTGATACACTTATGTTGAGTAAACTACTCAATGAGAGTGTGTCAGAGAGGATGTGTAACATTGTTTGCTTACTTATGGATTTTTACTTTATTTAAACAAATATTTATTTTTAATTTATTTAAAAATACTTATACATATTAAGAAAGAGTTTACCAGAGCATAAGAACAACTTATCCATTTATATCAACTAATGATCAGAAATGTTGCAAATGATTTACAGCAAAGCACATTAATGCAGAATACACAATGGTTACATAATTATCAATAACAAAATATAACATTTTATTCCACCTAATATTATTATTAATTGTCAATTAATTTGTATTATCCATTGTTTAATTTATCCTTCAGTTACGATAGTATTGATTCACATACAGATCTTCAACGTTGTTCTTGTCACAGGCACATACAGGCAAATAGCGTCCTTTATTTACAGATAAGTTGCCATGATTAATAAAGTGATGATGTGAGATAGATTTTTTAAATGGGTGGTTACTGTAAACAAATAAGTGCATCTGCGGTGGGTTGGCACCCTGCCCAGGACTGGCTCCTGCCTTGTGCACCTGTGTGGGCTGGGATTGGCTCCAGCAGACCCCCGTGATCCTGTGTTCGGATTCAGCGGGTTGGAAAATGGATGGATGGATGGAAATAAGTGCATATACTGTAATATTATAGATGTGAATATTTTAAGTAAGCACAGAGACTAGTCACATCTTATTTATTATGCTTTTGTTTAACACCAGAAATGACATGGGCTCAGAAATACACTGCTTCTTGTTTGCAGTGGAGATTGCCCCAACAGATACACACACTACTATGAACATTTCAAAGGTGCTGTTAGTACTTTTGAAATAGTTCTTGTACAATGTTCTCCTCCATTCTGTAGTCTACTCTGAAATGCAATGAACAGTTGTCTCATTCACACTTCATAGCTAGATACATGATCTCAGTCATGTATTTTTATTATATATTTATTGTCCATATTTCATTACACATTTAATATATGGTCACATACAGTAGATACACATTTTTCAGATATCATTTTGAACTTCTATCCAATCTGTAAGGAGAAGTTAAAATTAAATTGTACACTAAAGATTAAGTAAGATTAATGTAGTGCTGTGTATTATTTCTAGCCTGATTCCAATTCCAAAACTCCAATTGTAACTATAGAGAAATGCATATAATATTGTTCCATATACAAAAGGTTGCTTTTAATTTTAGAGCATAAATATTCCAGTTTGGAATAGTACAATATTTAGATGAGGCCCTGCACCACATCTTTATAATGTGAACTTCTGTGTTTGTTTGCATATGTGCAGTATATATATATACATTTTTAGACTTGATGACCAGGAATCTTGTTCTTTTTAAAATATTAACTAACATTAATAAAAATAATAATAATAATAATAATAAAACATTTTATTTATATAGTGCCTTTCCCATGCTCAAGGCACTTACAGAATATAAGAAGAACGGCAGGGTATACAGTATATAGCATTGTACAAACCAAATAAATAAATAAAGAAGATTAACACTAGAATTACCAGAGCCTACGAAAAAACTCGTAGGTCCGGCCCACCTTAAATCGCTTCTCAAAACCGTTCTCACCTCTCCGCCAGCGTCTTTTGTTAATCTAAATGTGCTGATAAAAGAAAAGCTGCAAGTAGCCGGCTATTCCATCCCCCCAACGACTTAGAACGTGCACAAACTTCTCCCAGCTCATGCCTTGATTATCTGGGAGTGAAGTGGAGTTTTAGAGTGGAAATAATAGATCATTATTTGGAATACACGCATTTCACGTGTGTTCTGTTTCTACAGTAATCCGTGTAAACACATTTTTAAAACAGAAACGTTTTTCATATTGTAGTAGTAAATGACAAAATGTAAGCATAAACTATATAATGTATGAAGCTTGAAGTCCAAATATCAAACACATTTACAAAAGGTAGAAATATAACAGAACAAGTATGCTTTTATTCAAAAATATAATTGCAGAAAAAAGCCACCTTAGTATGCCACATTGACACATAGTTATTACAATTGCCACGGTAGCATAATGGTATCAGTGGCTGACTAGTATTCAAAAGATCATGAGTTCGATCCCGCGCGAATCAGTTTTGAGACATAAACTGCTGTTATTCTTACTATTTTATAATAAAAACATACATTTGATTTCAGTGTGTAACAGCCGGTGTAGTTTATGATACTTGTAAAGGTTAGTTTTTTTTTTATTCACTTTTCATTCTCTCAGTCATGTTCAGGATCCTTCCCTACACCCCCCCCCAAACCCAAATTGAGAATGCTGTTTTCACATAAAGATGCGCTATAGCTCTGCAGCGTATTTATGACTGCATTCTCGTACCAATGCTTGCGAACTGAAGAGCCTGCGTGCACTTTTCGTGGCATTACACGTCTATTTTTTTGAGCATGCCCGTGTCGCTCAAACACAGGAACATATGTTGGTGTACAAGAATAACAAAACAAGTGCACTTTTATTCTAGACTATACGTGAAGAAAAAATAAAGCAAGTTACAGTAGGCGGTTGATACGACAGCTTGCGTGGGGCAATGCTAAGAACTGCTGATTTCCGATCCGTGCTATATAAAATCATCACATTCAAATATTAACAATTCCCACACACCCTTCCTACATTCACGACATGTGTACTTGTTGCAGTGTACACATCTCTCTGTGCTGTGGTTCCTATTACACTGAATGAGCACCTGACATTGTACTTTCTTCCCTATACAAATAACATTCGAGTATAGCGCGTCTCCAAATAAATCACATTCGAGCTATATCGCGTCTCCAAATAAATCACATTTGAGTTATAGCACGTCTTTATGTGAAAAAAAGCAGTGTCAGATGGGGGGGGGGATCGTGGACGCGACTGAGAGAATGGAACTGAATTAAAAAAAAAGCTAACCTTTATAATTATCATGCATTTACACTGGCTCTTACAGACTGACTGAAATCAAATGTATGTTTTTATTCTAAAATAGTTCAATACATGCAATATTATTTGAAAAAGAAGAGCGTCAGATCGGGTTTGAATACACGCTGACGCTGTTACAGAAGGAGTCTGCTTATTCAGTGCAGCAGTTTCAACGCACAGTACATGCAATATTATTTGAAAACGAACAGCGTCAGATCGGGCGCATATTCAAACCCGATCTGACGCTGTTTGTTTTCAAATAATATTGCATTAGTGCGATGATGTTTTTACATATATTGTCTCTTTCATTCATCTTGCGGTTTGTAATCAGTGACCACGTGTTTTTTCCCAGATCTTGCCAGTTCGCACATGTTGCTGTATGGTGGTGTTTCTTTTGTACTCCAGGACATGCAGAAGACAGAATAGTACAGAGCAGTAAGTTCAGCGCTATATGCAATCAGACAGACAGACAGGCAGAGAAGGCACTAGATATATAAATAAACAGGGAAGGCATTGTATAATAGATATATAAAAAACAGCTAAGGGGATAGATATATAGAAAGGAAAGGCACTATATGATAGGCAGACAGGGAAGCTCCTATATAATAATAAAATTACTGTTATTACTATATAGATAGACAGGGAGTTCAGGCAGGCAGAACAGCGAAGGTTAAAAATAAATAGATTTTCTCCCTACCGGAGATTCGAACTCGGATCTCTTAAGGTATTGTGCTCTAATTGACAAAATCTTACCAGTACACTACGGAAGCCGTTGTAAAAGTTCTGAACCTTTTATGAAAGTGTATTTGCTCTTTGGCTGTCAGGCTTCACACATTTTATAGTTTATGTCTACATTTTGTAACATTTATTACTGAATTATGAAAAAGTTTCTGTTTTAACATTGTGTTTACACAGATTACTGTAGAAACGGAACACACATGAAATGCGTGTGTTCCAAATAACAATCTATTATTCCACTCTAAAACTCCACTTCACTCCCAGATAATCGAGGCATGAGCTGGGAGAAGTTGGTGCACGTTCTGAGTCGGTGGGGGGGATGGAATAGCCGGCTGCTTGCAGTTTGTTTTTATCGGCACATTTACAGGACAAAGGAGGCTGGCGGAGAGGCGAGAGCGGTTTTAAGAAGCGATTTAAGGTGGGACGGATCTACGAGAAAGCCTAACAGACAACATGATGGTCTAGCACACACATACAGGTTACATGAGCATCTTGACAGAGAGGTAAACTGAGAGAAGGGTAATAACCTATAAATACTTGGGAGTGCAGCTGGATGATACATTTGACTGGACTGCCAATACTGATGCTCTGTGTAAGAAAGGTCAGAGCCGACTATACTTCCTTAGAAGGTTGGCGTCCTTCAACATCTGCAATAAGATGCAGCAGATGTTCTGCCAGACGGTTGTGGCAAGTGCCCTCTTCTACCCGGTGGTGTGGTGGGGAGGCAGCATAAAAATGAAGGACGCCTCACACCTGGACAAACTTGTTAGGAAGGCAGGCTCTATTGTAGGAATGCTAACGGGTGCTAAGCAGGCTCCTGTCAATCATGGAGAATCCACTGCATCCACTGAACAGTGTCATCTCCAGGCAGAGCAGTAGCTTCAGTGACAGACTGCTGTCACTGTCCTGCTGCACTGACAGACTGAGGAGATCGTTCCTCCCCCACACTATGCGACTCTTCAGTTCCACCCGGGGGAGTAAACATTAACATTAGTCAAAGTTATTGTCTGTTTTTACATGCATTTTTATTACTCTTTAATTTAATATTGTTTTTTGTATCAGTATACTGCTGCTGGATTATGTGAATTTCCCCTTGGGATTAATAACGTATCTATCTATCTATCCATCTATATATCTATCTATCTAAAGTCAAGTATAGTTAAAAGCCTTCCTGAACAGATGAGTTTTGAGTTGTTTTTTAAAATAATTCATGGAGTCAGCTGATCTAATTAATTTTGATAGGTCATTCCAGAGTCTGGGCGCTATACAGCTGAAGGCCCTATCACCCATGGAGTGTAGATTAGTGTGGGGCACAACAAGATTGCCAGAATCAGAGGAACTTAGTAGGCGGGCAGGCACATAGTGATGGAGAAGGTCACTGATGTAGTTTGGTGCGAGGTTATTTAAGTCTTTGTAGGTTATTAGTAGGATTTTATTTTTGATTCTGTAAGACACAGGGAGCCAGTGAAGATGATGCAGGATGGGTGTGATATGCTTGCTGCTGCTGGTTCGAGTAAGGACTCTTGCAGTCAAGTTTTGAATAAGCTGGAGCTGTGATATAAGATTAGAAGGGGCACCTGCCAGCAGCGAGTTACAATAATCGATGTGGGATGTGATAAAAGCATGGACAAGTTTCTCAGCATTAGAAAAGGAGAGGAAAGAGCGAACACGGGATATGTTACGGATGTGAAAGTAAGAAAGTTTCTTACTTAGACATTACATTACATTAGACACCACTTAGCTATCTTGTTGTATTTTCATGTCTGCAGTGAATATTTCAAAGCTTGGTACACAATTAACATTTGTATTTGCAGTATGTTATTGCTTTATAGGTTGCACTTTTAAATATGTGTTTTTAAACTTACATTATGCCAACTGAAATATTTTTCATTCTGTTTTAATTCTGATTATGAGACAGTATACATTAAGCTATACCCATTTATAATTCAGACTAAAGCAAAACCTACACATGAACATAGAAATACATACCCATCCATTTTCTGTACTCCCTTTTTTCATTACATGGGAATCTAACACTTGCTGGGCAAAAGGAAGGCACGAGTATACTCATTTGCATGCCCACATTTGCTCACACAAAGCCATTTTTGAGTAATCAAACAACCTAACGTGCACATCTTTGAGATATAAGACAAACACCGCATAGATAGTCACTTCCATTCGAATCCAGTCTCCTGGAGCAGCAAGGCAGCAATGTTAACAACTGTGACATCACTCAATTTCTAGCTTTATTTTTTATGCAGAAAAAATTAATACATACAGGTATACATTCAGAAAATGAGTCAGGGTTTGATCAATGTGTGAATTTGTAGTATAGTTTTATAATGATAATTCTTTGTTTCTTACATCCCAGAAAATAAAATATGCATTTTACATTGATTCTCTACTCTAGAATGGTTTCTGTTGTAGTGAGTGGCTCGATGCAAGTGTGCCCTACAAAACTTGTGCAGCTCCTCCCATGTTGGTTCATGCCTTTTGTCCTGTGCTTCCAAATTATACAATGCCTGTTTGAGATCCTGAAATAGAAATAGTGTGTTTGACATATAAAAGTCCTTCTAAATCATATTTAATTTTCATCTAAAAAACAGTATGTTATATTTCATTTGATTAATTTACACAGCTAGTTCTCCTAGTGAAGTTAGCAGCAGCAAATACATTAAATTAAGGTCTATTCTTTCAGTCTTCAGTTTAGTTCCATTTAAGGGTAGTATGCTAAAGGCTATGAAACATTAACTGTTCCATGCCAGTTAAACCTAAATCTTCACTTTAGTTTTTTATGGTTTCTGGCATCCATAGTCATGATTTCCTTGACTGCTGAGGCATGTACTGTGTGACAAAGGTTTAGGGTAGTGTAACAGAAGGAGGTAGTATATGTTTACAATAGAATTACTGGTTTTGATTTATTCAAAATATTGACACAGGCCACATTTTCACTTCCAAGGGACTGTCCTGTAGATGAATTAAAGGTTTTATGTTTAAAGGTTTTAGGTTACAGAAATAGAAAAACATTAATTGTAAAAAAAAAAATTAACACAGTTGACCCTCTGTCTGTACATGGCTTCTCTGCACAAATTAATCGTGGATCCACTTATAAATACACTTAACTCAAATATTCTGTTCAGGTTCTAACTTTATAATACTCCACAAGACTTGTACATTGGGGTAGGACACCCTGATATCCTACGAAGAATAGTGACAATAACTTGCTTCATACCATACCTTAAAAAAACCTATTTTTGTCTAAAAAATAGCAACTGATTCCCTTATCTATTTGAAAGAATTATTACCTTCAGTTATCTTTTCTCCTTACAGTATATTTTGCCATTTAGTGTGAACTGAATTGAAAATGGCAAGTTAAATGGGTTGTACATTTGAAGTGAGCGTAATGTTGTCTACATTGTCCACATTTCAGCTTGGCCAATTCACATCCTTTGCTAAACAATGCTTCATCAATCAGGGAAATAATACATGGCGTGTTATTGGCTAGCTTCCTTTAACTGAACTCATCCACCTAACCATTTTCATAATCTGCTATATCAAGAGAAGCATCATAATATACACTTCCATGTAACAGACTTCATTCAAAATGTTTGCATTTTGTAACTTTTGTTACCTTTCAAACTCCAAATTAAAATAAAATATTAATATTTTGGATAAAACTGAAACTGTTTAGCTCTTGACAGCAAATGCCAGAGCCATAATTTTAACATGATTACCAAGCAACTGTTTGTAAATCTTCATTACAGAATTTTGATAAAGTCTGTTGGTATAAAATTTTCAATAGCATTTAGGTGAGGAATAATCTGCCATTAGAGAAGGTGAAGGGAGAGATTAAGCAGTTACTCAGTCATTAAAACCTGGAGAAATATGTTATCAACAACTGAAAATGAATTTAGTTTCTTCTGCTTTTCTTTATATAGTATCTATGAAGGTCTGTGAAAGAACATAAACAGAAAGATTTTAATGGCATGAACATGCTCTCAGGAATGGTCTGATAGCTGTTTCCCTGTGTGGTACAGTACTTGCAATTCCTCCTATTCTTTGCTTATGAACTCCAGAATTATTTTTTCTCCTGATACATTTTTGCTTATATCATACTATATGAAACTACTGTAAGCATACTGTAAGCAAGGATATATCTGCTTTGTTGCTTAAATTACAGTGTTTTATGTGCTTTAGTGTACAATGTAATGGCCAGTGGAGAAATTAAAATAGTAATTGTTGTCCAAAGCCACCCACTGCAACTTACCCAGCAAATAATCATTTAATTTGCAGTGAGACGGTGTTCACTATGCAAGGTGCAATATAAAGACTGTTGATAATTATAGTGGAAAAAAAAGGAAAACGATATGTGAATCCCTTGACTGGTGTTGCTTTCGACCCACTTTTTCATCTTCAAGGTGTTAAGCCCTTGTGGCATTTAATTTTAAAAGTTGGACAACATTGTGGTATTTTTATCCATGGATATATTTGTAGTTATTTAATAATGGAAAGCTTTAAAGTTGAAATTATGATGCTTTGCAAATGTGTATTTGCTATTGGCTATTCAGAAAAATAACACAAGCAGCAATAAAAATCAGAGATTTTAAATCTTAAAGTAAATGAGATGCCAAGTAGGACATGCTTGGAAATACCTATTTAACACAGCATTTAAAACAGGAGTACAAATACAGAAAGTTTCACACTCTGTACCATTGAGAATATTTTGGATATCAGGCCTTTTATTTTTGTTAACATTTTTATGAGCAGTGGCTGTTGCATGTTCTTGCACCCAGGAATTAGTTTCTGTATGTCTGTTTTGAACAAGATTCTCTTAGTGGTATAATGAAGGATAATATTTTTTCTGTGTAGGCTGTCTCTATAGAAACCTTACCAATGTCTTGTTCATGGTTGTAGGTAGATGTGATTGTGATTTTTTTAAAGCATTTTACCAGTCCATGGTACTGAACTGGGAGATAAGTCCTTGAATTGAGCTTTTAATTTATTGGGTGGTCTATATCTCTATTATTAACTGTGGTTGTGACTTAAAATGATAGATAGTAGTGGAAAAACTGAGTTTATTAATAGAAAAACCAGGATGAAAGCTGTAAGCTGGGTTTCTAGGCCCATTCTCATTCAGTGGGTTGAACAAAATGATTGCATAACAATGTGAGGCAACTAAAGCATTTTTTCAACACAATCCCTTCATTTCAGGGGCTCAAAATTAATTGGACAATTGACTCAAAGGCTATTTCATAGGCAGGTGTGGGCAAGTCCATCGTTATGTCATTATCAATTAAGCAGATAAAAGGCCTGGAGTTGATTTGAGGTGTGGTGCTCGCATGTGGAAGATTTTGTTGTGAACAGACAACATGCGGACAAAGGAGCTCTCCATGCAGGTGAAAGAAGCCATCCTTAAGCTGCGAAAACAGAAAAAACCCATCTGAGAAATTGCTACAATATTATGAGTGGCAAAAACTACAGTTTGGTACATCCTGAGAAAGAAAGCAAGCACTGGTGAACTCAGCAACGCAAAAAGACCTGGACATCCACAGAAGACAACACTGGTGAATGATTGCAGAATCATTTCCATGGTGAAGAGAAACCCCTTCACAACAGCCAACCAAGTGAACAACACTCTCCAGGGGGTAGGCATATCGATATCCAAGTCTACCGTAAAGAGAAGACTGCATGAAAGTAAATACAGAGGGTGCACTGCAAGGTGCAAGCCACTCATAAGCCTCAAGAATAGAAAGGCTAGATTGGACTTTGCTAAAGAACATCTAAAAAAGCCAGGACAGTTCTGGAAAAACATTCTTTGGACAGATGAAACCAAGATCAACCTCTACCAGAATGATGGCAAGAAAAAAGTATGGAGAAAGCGTGGAACAGCTCATTATCCAAAGCTTACCACATCATCTGTAAAACACGGTGGAGGCAGTGTGATGGCTTGGGAGTGCATGGCTGCCAGTGGCATTGGGACACTAGTGTTTATTGATGATGTGACACAGGACAGGAGCAGCCGAATGAATTCTGAGGTGTTCAGAGACATACTGTCTGCTCAAATCCAGCTAAATGCAGTCGAATTGATTAGGCGGCGTTTCATGATACAGATGGACAATGACCCGAAACATACAGCCAAAGCAACCCAAGACTTTATTAAAGCAAAGAAGTGGAAAATTCTTGAATGGCCAAGTCAGTCACCTGATCTTAACCCAATTGAGCATGCATTTCACTTATAGAAGACTAAATGTCGGACAGAAAGGCCCACAAACAAACAGCAACTGAAAGCCGCTGCAGTAAAGGCCTGGCAGAGCATTAAAAAGGAGGAAACCCAGCATCTGGTGATGTCCATGAGTTCAAGACTTAAGGGTGTCATTACCAGCAAAGGGTTTTCAACCAAGTATTAGAAATGAACATTTTATTTCCAGTTATTTAATTTGTGCAATTACTTTTGAGCCCCTGAAATGAAGTGACTTTGTTAAAATGCTTTAGTTACCTCACATTTTCATGCAATCTTTTTGTTCAACGCACTGAATTAAAGCTGAAAGTCTGCACTTCAACTGCATCTGAGTTGTTTCATTTAAAATTCATTGTGGTAATGTACAGAACCAAAATTAGAAAAAAGCTGTCTCTGTCCAAATATTTATGGACCTAACTGTAAATGCCATTAAGAGGTAAGTTCATTGTACCACGTTAACATCACTGAGAGAATAAAGCTGAATAATAAAAAAACAAGCAGTAACTTTTACAAATAGCCAAAATTTACACCGGGTGTTACAGATTCAAATCAAATGTATGTTTTTATTATATTACAGTAATAATAATAATAGCTCACTACTCAAAACGCGGAGCACCCAGTCTCAAAAACCTGGTACTTTTGAGTTATAAGGCATCTGTTCTTACCTCTACACCATTTAAGAACATATATCAATTTCCTGTTAATTGACATTTGAGCTTAGTTTTTAAACTTATTGATAGCAACATGTAAATCGAATGTTTTTTTTTTCTTTGGTTATATTCTTGAATAAAAGCGCACCTGTTTATTTGATATTTGGACTAAATTCTTCACACATTATATACTTCACGTCATTATTAGTATAACATGGAAAAGGTTTCTGCTTTAGGTATGTGTTCAGCATTTCTTGCCTCAAATTTCCTTTCATCCTACACTTATCCAGATCTTTGTAGACACGGTACACACATGAAATGCATGTATTCGAAATAATGATATACTGTATTATTTACCCTTTACAACTCCAGGCACATCACAAACAGATAAGGAGCCTTGGCTTGAGCTGGGAGAACTTTTTACCCTAGTTGAGCTCCGTCAAGGGGGGGGAATGGGCCAGTAGGCTGCTTGTTACTTGTGCTGATCGACACATTTACAAAACAAAAGACGCTGATGGAGAGGTGCAAAGAAATTTAAGATGGGCCAGGTTTACAAGTTTTTTCATAGGCTTCAGGGATTCTAGTTTTAATGTTTGAATTTCCATATTCTAATAGTAGCTAGAAGTTTTAAATGTAGAGTGTACATGATAAATATTGTGTACAGTTAGACCTTAACTCAGTTGTTTGGTCATAATCACATTGTAAACATTACTGCTTCACTCTCAACATGCTGTCTTCCATTTTACTGCACAACAATTTTTTTGAAAAGTCTTGCTTCCTGAAAAGTTTTTTTCTGATTGTGACAGGTACCTACTGAGTATTCACAAATATAGTTTTGGTTTTACTGAATCATGTACGAACTCTGAGAAATAAACATTTATATGTTTACTGTGTCATACCCGGATGGAGGCGATGTCCAGCTGGGACGCCCGAGAAGACAGGAGGAGGGCTGGTGCCTCCTCCAGACCTCGAGGGGGCGACCGCGGGTAAAGAGCTGGGAAGCTCGACCCTGTAGGGACCTGGGGTTACCGCCAGGGGGACCCCAATACCAGGAAGACCCTGGACCTCAGCTCTTCCGCCACACCAGGAAGTGCTGGGGGGAAGAGAAACAGGGACACCCGGAGTGCTTCCAGGGAGACAACCGGCACTTCTGCCACACTAGGGCGTGTCTCTGGGAGATTGCCGGAAACACACCTGGAGCACATCCAGGTTCTTATTTAAAGGGGCCGCCACCCTTCAGAGGGGACAAGAGTCGGGTGGAAGAGTGACAAGGTCTTTGGAGGAGGTAAGAGGCGGCCTGAAGAAGAGAAGAAGAGAGAAAGAAGGCATTGGATTGACCTGGACTGAGGGGTATTGGGCCTTGTGAGCATTGACTGTTGTATTAAATAATGAAGAATAAACGTGTGTTGGACGACTTGAGCGTGTCAGCCTGTCTGTGTCCGGGGCAATGTTCAGAACTGACAATAATGTATTTAGTCACATTTATGTTTTGCATAAGCTATTAAATTCAACAGAATTAAAAGTATTTTGCTCCTGATTTTCTTTTGTATTCAATGTCTGGTGCATCACGTTGCAGTGTCCAACATTAGTCAGCAAGCATTGAAGGATTCCAGTTGCCCTGGTATCGTTTCTCCATCGTAGCAATGTCCTGGTGAAACTTTCACCGTGTTTGTCACTGACAGCCCCGAGATTTGCGGGGAAGAAGTCCAAGTGTGAGTGGAGGAAATTAATCTTGAGTGACATGTTACACTTCATTGTCTTGTATGCTTTGAAAAGTTTGTCTACCAGCTGAATGTAGTTTGGAGCTCTGTAATTGCTAGAAAATTGTCAACAATGTCTTTGAAGGCTTTCCAGGGAATTTTTTCCGGCCCAAATAACAGATTATCAAATTGCTTGTCACTCATAACATGTCTGATCTGGGGGCCAACAAAAATGCCCTCTTTGATCTGGGTGTCAGTTGTTCTTGGGAACATCTGTTTTAAATTACGTAAACCTTCGCCTTCCTTGTTCAGGGTTTTCACAAAATTCTTCATGAGTCCCAGTTTTATGTGAAGAGGAGGCAAAAATATCTTTGCCGGGTCAACAAGCGATTCGTGTGCCACATTTTGTCTGTCCTGGAACTAACTTTTTATGGAGTGGCCAGTTCTGTTGAGAATAGTGCAACTCTTTAGCACGGCTGTCCCATTCACAGATGAAACAACAGTACTTTGTATAGCCGAGCTGCAGTCCTAGTAACAGAGCAATGACTTTAAGATCTCCACAGATATTCCAGTTGTACCTGTTATACTGGACGTGCTTCAGCAACAGTTCCATATTCTCATACATTTCTTTCATGTGTGCTGCATAGCCAACAGGAACTGAAGGATAAACGTTGCCATTGTGTAGCAGAACAGCTTTCAAGCTTAACACTAGAATTACCAGAGCCTATGAAAAAACTCGGAAATCCGTACCACCTTAAATCTTTTCTTTAAATCGTTCACAGCTCTCCACCAGCGTCCTTTGTCATCTAAATGTGCTGATAAAATCAGGCAGCAAGCAGCCGGCTATTCCATCCCCCCACTGAATTAGAACGTGCACAAATTTCTCCCAGCTCATGCCTTGATTGATTTTCTGGGAGTGAAGTGGAGTTTTAAAGTGGAAATAATAGATCATTGTTTGGAACACACGCATTTCATGTCTGTTCCGTTTCTACAGTAATCTGTTTAAACACATTGATAAAACAGAAACGTTTTTTATATTCTAGTAGTAGATGACAAAATGTGGGCAAAAACTATATAATGTATGAAGCCTGAAGTATCAAAGAAATATTTTCACAAAAGGTACAAATCTAACACAACAATTGCGCTTTTATTCAAAAATATAACTGCAGCAACAAAAAGCCGCCTTAACATGCGACATTGACACCCGTTTATTACGACTGCCTCCGTGGCGCAATAGAATCAGCTGCCGACTGGGAATCAAAAGGTTGCGAGTTTGATCCTGCACCACTCTGTAGTTTCCTCCTTTGCCAGGTGTAATTATCAGTTTATTTCTTATACCTAAATTTGAAGTAGCTTTTCAAAGCCTGGGTTTTACATTTTAAATTAATGTCTCACTATTAAAATAAAAAGTAAATAATATTTGCAGATAGTGTGGTGCTTCTATCTAGCAATATATAGTAGTTACAATTTTAGCAGTGAAGTGAGAGTTTTAGATCTTTTTTGTTTCTCCTCCTTTCTGTTTAGGTTGCTTATTTCATATTTTGTGTTTTGTACAATTATTCCTGTTAGGGCCCTTGGGCACACCCTTTGGACAGATCATTGCCACTGTATTTGGTTTCTTTCTTGGCCTTGTTTACCTATTTTTGTTAATCTTTCATGCTGGAGATTGTTTTGCTCCTAGATGATGGATTATATTTTTAAAATACCATTAGATCTATTTGGTCAAGGAAAATAGACAAATCATGATGTTATAGGATGGTAAACTGTCAGTTCATTCACATATATATAGAAGTAGTTACCAGCCAGTGTTTACTTTAGTAGAATACAAAAAGAGGGAATCAGTAATGGATGGGTCATATATCAGAAATAATTGCATGTTTCAGTGTGACATTTCCTATTTGAACTGGCTGATATTTCTTCAGAAGTTGATTTACATTACATTTAGTCTTGCTAAGCATACCTTATGTTGTTTGTTATGTTATTGTGGACATGCTTCCCACTGTGCTTGTGCAAAAACATTAATCAGTCTCTGTCTGACATCCAATTCCCTGACCCACCAAAAGCTGCCAAGGTACACTGTCAACAGAGGGTCATCAGAACTGGGGCCCATATCCAAGGTTGGTGAATGCTTTATGCTGAGAACCATGAGGAATTCAGAAAATATTCTAAAAATGGTACATTTTGCTATAGTTCTTTCTGTGCCATTTTTCCTGCCTTTAGCTGTGTCTTATGATAATTACCTTTTTCCATACACCCTTCATTTTGTCCCACTTCTCTTTTGGAGTTTTGTAGTTAATAATTATAAAGAAGATCTGTGAGATGTGAGATGGTGGGAAGTATAAGGTAGCAAGTATCTTGCTCCAGTTTGGTGCTGTTACATTAAATACTCTATGTTGTCTGAGTTTTTTTGAGTCTTCTCTGTCTGTTTTTGAATTTTTGACTACAGTGTTTCTAGCACTGTTAAACCGTATATTGTATGGACAAACATAGGCTCACAAAGTAAGTGTCGTGGTCATAATCCTGTAAAACATAGATTTTTATATTTACATATAACATGATGACCAACAGCTCAGATGTGAAGTACCTTGGTATGGGTGGATTACTTTTCAATGTTTATTACTGTGTGAAGTATAGCATAAGTTATCCACATAATGTGTAGCTCTTATTATCACAAACTGAACTGTTCAGGGGGTCAAGTCCAAATCTAAAAAAGGAAAATCCTTTAGATTCATAATATTAACTTATACTGAAAGAAATCCACCTGGTAAAAACCAGTGATGCTACCAGTACTTCAGCATTGAGGCCAACAGAGGGAGAATACATAGGCAGATGAGCAGAGGCAGAAGCAGAAACAGGCAGACTACATACCATACATAATGTACATACTGTTTTTGATGTTGTCTCAGTTATTTTAAAACTGTTCTTCAAATTACCATTATATGATATGCCCACATCTAAATTGAAATTTTATGGATCAGGCTGAAAGGTAGGTTTGGGGTCACAACAAAAGATACTGCTAGGTGAATTGCCTTTAAAACATAAAGTCTTTGATAAAAATGTATGTCAATTGAATGTTCCTTATGGCAGCTTCAACACATTGTTCAACTTGTTTCCAGAGTCAAGGGCCACTTACATAGGTGTAGAACCAATTTGAGTAATGATGTTAAAATAAGTTTATGCAAGAGACAGCTTCCTAAACTTCCAACTTTATTATGCCATTATAAAATCCATCTATCAATTTTCTAACCGGCTTATTTAGTTTAGGATCATAAGGATCTGGTATCTATCCTGGTAACATTTGTTGCAAGGCAGAAATCAGGTCTAGATGGAACATTCATAATATGCATAAAATCATAAACAAGCTACTAAAGTCCATATGAATCAAATTCCCATGAAAATAATAGGTATTTTATTTGACTAAAATGATACATTGAAACATATTTAGTTTTATTTTGAATCATCATTTACTTTAAAGAATCCATCATTCTGTGTTTGCGGATGAATGATTTGTACTTTTACTATACATGAACTTGCTTTATTTTACTGTGTGATTAATGTAATATGAGTGTTTTTGTTGGTAAATGTTTGGTTTTAGTTGTTAGTATGTATAAGCATTCTAAGCCTGTTGTCATTTGAACTTTATTACCAGCAAAATAGTTGTTTGGAATTTCTCTTTGTGATACAGCCATGCATATAGCAAAAATAATTAAAATTAACAGTGCCATATACTGTGCACTGTACATGACACCATCGCAACATTATATACAGCTGTAGAGAGTAATAATTCATTGCATAAAACAATTTCATAATGCAGAATTGCACTCATGCTCAGTTATATATCATGTAAACCTTTATACAGTAAATATAATTTTCAGGTCAGGAAGAAGCAGACTTAGATTTGTGACTTTGTTTAACCAGAGTGACTACAGTAGGAATAAACTCTGTATGTGACTGGTGGTTCTTGCCTTTAGCAACGAATAACATTTCCATGATGGTAATATCTAAAAGAGATCATTAACTGAGAAAATGTAGTCTTTGATGATGTTTTCAGAAATTTTTCTGACCTTTGATATGTATAGGACATCATTTACCTCAGGAAATTTGTCTTGTGGACATTTCTACCTGTGGCTGCTGAAAGTGTGGGTGAAGCTAACACATACACAGGCAAACAGGGTGCAACAGGCATGAACAGACTACAAAATCTTTAACTATAACCTGGTTAAGAGTTTACATTGCCAAATAAGAGAAACCTACATGTTTTAACCTAGTTTCTCAGAAACCAATAATCCAGTTTCTCTATCCAGAATAAAATTTTATATGGCAGTTTAGAAACTAAGTTTCTGTGAATAACTGGGTTATTAAATTGTATGCAAACACAATGATTGACTGGACCAGGAATTTTACAACATTTCTGTCTCAGAAAGAGCAAACAGACTTCATACACTGAAAGTATGGAGGTGGGTGGAGGAGGAGTTTGAGTGTTAGAGAGGTAATTTAGATAGTCCAGCGCCCTGAGTGATGAAGTAGAGCTTCTCAAACCTGCAAAATATTGTCTGGCTAATCAAGCAGGTAGGAATTCTGTTGCATTCCATTTGAACTGGAATTTGGAATTTCCATTCACCTAGCAGGAATTTTCAACTTTAACGTTGCCACTAGTTGGATTTCTGTTTGTAAAGTCTGGAGAGCCTCACCAACACCAACCTCAAAATCAAAGATGGCTGCACCATACATAAACAGTAAGTAAAAGCTGTAGTATTATACTATTTATAAGTACTACTGTCTATTTGTGTCTCATTAAATCAGTTGTACACATAGTACTGTCCAACTTCAATCTGTTGCTATGGTGTTGGATATGCAAAATACGGAATTAATGCGTGGTTCAGTAGTACACAACAAAGGTTTTCCTGGAGGTGTGTATATTGGGTTTCTAAATGTTTTCCTGGAACATAGTCAACTCAGGTGCAATGTCATTCTCAGCTCCAACATCTAACTTCCAACGTAAATGGAATGCAGCATTACTCTGTGGCATGAAACTAGTAATCATTTGTAAAGCATTCTAGTGGATTAATCATTGGTAGAATTATTCTGTTCCAGGTTGATATTGTATGTTCACATGACTTGCTTAATATTTTTGTTTGATTAATATTTTAACTTTTTTTTAAACAGCCTTATCTCTTCCTTTGTAAGTTGCCCCTTGAACGGTTTGTAACATTTTCATCTCTTTATAAAACCATAGTTTTGTCATTATTGTTTTTGTTGATTGTTTTTGTTGGAATATATTTTTTATGGCAAGAACTTAAGTAAGAAGTACTGGGTCTGTATGCTTATCTAACCCAGCAGAAGTTATAATATCTCTTTTAACTCTTTATGGTGAAGTTTCCGATTTTTCACTTTGAGCCATTGTTCTATACAGTATAAGGGATGTAAAACAGCCTGAAATCAACAATATTAATACACTTTAAAGGCTTTTTAAAGGCTCAGGCATTGAAACATTTAAAAAAACGGCATGTTTAGTTTTCTGATTTTGTCAAATATTAAGTAAATCTTGTAATTATTTATTGTCTTTTATCTTAAGGTTCAGCACTGAGAAAAAACTGATATATATATTGCAAATTTAAAGGGATCCATAATATAAATACTTGAAACTTTAATTCTACATTGCCAAAAATCATACAAACTTTAAAACCTAATCTTGCCAGCAGTTAATGAATATTTCTTTTTATTAGAGCTTTCTTACATCTTACTAGGGCTGTCATTGGAGGCAAAAATTAGAATTTAATGTTTCACATTAAATATATGAGGTATGTATTGTTTTGAATATTGTTTAATGTGCTGTATATATGCAGGGGTCTATGTGTAAACTCACGATGAGACTGTTTTGTGCTGTTTTCACAATAAAATATTGAAATCTTGGTTCTCAATAGTGATAACACTGATTAAATCAGACTGTTCCTATCTAAATTACATGAATTAGCACCTGATTATTCTGATCACTGTCATATTTAAGGAGAAAGAATAAGACTTACAAAACACAAATTACATTTTTCAATTACTCATATAGGTTTTGAATATACTCTTCAGGACAAATCTTAATATTAGTTTAGGCATCTATGTAATACTGTACTGCACAGTATAAGGTAGTGCTATAGAAGGACACAGTCTTTGTTACTGCAGATGGCAAGATGTCATCTATATAATGTTCAACATGTGTGCATCAGTCAAGGGATCTATACTATACTATCTGCAGAATTGCTGCCATAACACAGAATATTTACTAGAAGTCTTGAGTTGAATACCATAGGGTAAACAGAAACATCTAACAGTTACAAGAAGAATGCTATTATCAGAAATTCAATGACTCCTTAAATTGAGTACCTTCTGTTCTGTCTTTATAAAGTCTCCTTTATAAAGAATAGTTGGCTGCCATCCAGGTCGCTTGAATGTTGTCTGTTCAGGTAAGTACTGTTTCTGGTTTATTTAGGAGTGAAATAACTTTTTTTACCATGGAAGACAATTTTCAAAACATAAGCTATAGCATTCTTTTATAATAAGCCATTTTTCTCAGTAAATACTGTTTAAATTCAAACACTAGCTGTTAAATGTAATTGTCTGCTCTAACAAAGCTATAGTATAATGGCTTAAGGATTAATAAATTACTGAAATGCATCAATACAATATTTAATATTGATCAAATCTTGTTCTTAAAGTATATGGTAAGATGCAAATACAGAAGTTCACCAGTCAATTTACCTACTTGCTCAATCACAGGAAAGGTCCCTGGGGATCCAAAACTTGTTCTGTGCAAAATAATGGTGCATTGCAGGCAGTATGTAAACACTTCCACAAACTTACCATTCCAACAGGCTTTGTTTCTGGCCTCTATGATAAATCATGGAATGAGACATGAGGAAGGATCCAGGAGCTTTTGAGTGTTTATTTCTTTTATCTGCATCTGCATGTATGCTTTTCTTGTTGGTTTTCAACATACTCACTGAAAAGTTGAAATAAATTAGGTTGTATTGTCCTTCATTAGAACCTGTCTCTTTAAGTATGATTGTTGTTTTACATTGGCAGGTGAATTACTATAATATAAGAAATTAAATTAGTCAATTTTTGAGATAAATTTTGCCATTTCATAATTAAAAGAATGAAATGGAACTATCACAGTACTCTTTGCAAAGGACAACTGAAAATTACTTATTTTTCAGTGCTGTATTATTTTAATATAGTAAATAAATATATTTTTGCAGATACATAGTTGTTGCTACGTTTTATAAAAATTTCAGCACCAGCAGACATTTATTAAGGAGCATTTTGTCACTGTTTATGTTGTTGTTGATTGAGGCTGCAAAAACAGCTTAATGTGACAAATGTTCTGTACATTTTGGTCATAATAATTTGTCACAGCCAGCTTTATCTGGGAGTAGATGTCCTTTTTCTACATGACAGCACCTACCTTTAGCATGCTAGGGAAATCACATTTACTCTGAATTGGCTTAAACACCTGGATCAACTTCTGAAAGAAGATGGATGGACATGCTTATACAATGGACCTTACAAAATAATACTTCAATAAAATTTAAAACTGACTAACTAATGTGTACAATAAACATTAAAAGAAAACAAAATCAGTTGTCAAAATTAGATTGCAGATTAGGAAAACATCTATCAGGTGCTCACAATAAAAAAGAAAACACAATGTGAAGAATAGGGAATGCTGTACCAGAGAAATTATGAATCATTTGAAACAAGAGAAGAGGGTGTTGGAAAGAGTCTGTACCAGAAGAACAGTTTTAAACAGGAAAATAAAGAACGAAGTGTAAAATTAATTTAAATCACAAGCAGACTTAGGCAGAGAGTTCCACAGTGTATGTGGTACAAAACTATGCTGAAATTTTACTGCTGAAAGCTTGGGATATAAATAGCAGAATATTAGAAATGATTTTGTGAATGATAAGATGCCCAAAGCGGAAACAGCTGAGGCAATTTTTCCCAGAGATGCTGGCTCCCTGTAACCCAGAATGTAAAAACGTTTAAGCTTAGAAAATGAATGGACGTGTTTGGCAGAATTCATATTATTACCAATTGCAGCACAAAGATTTTTTCATGCGAATATGGGATGATTTGATAAGTTTGAATAATTAAGTAGAAGAAGACAAACATCTTAAATTCCTTTTGAGGTCCAAAGTAAAGCAGTTGTCTTAGTAGGATTATATTTGAACTTTAACCTAAGATAACAGATACTTGAGCACATTCAAAGCACTAATGTCATTGAAACATGAAGGTATGTGCTTATTAATAGACACTACACAACCAGGAGGGATCTCCATGTAATAATAATAATTCTTTAGACCCTGGGTGCCATTAATATATTTTTAGCATAACATACAAAACATTATTTGTAAATTATTATATTGTGTATTGTGCGAAGTTTATATATATAGGCCAGAAGGAATAAAATGAAAAAAAAACTACATATTATTTTGAGTAGAAACATTGAAACTCTATTGATGGACAAGCTTTGCCTGTAAGTTAATATTTTATGTGTGTATGTTAATAAAGCCTACATTTCTGTAGCTTTCACTAAGCATCTCAAATTATTAATAGTGCTCATTGCACTATTTTAGAACACTGTTAAAAACACAATCAAGTAGAAAGTACATTGATATTTACCTTGACATTTTGAATAATAAATGTAGTAAAGTGATGGCAAGAAAACGAAATGGGAATTTTAAAAATTAAGAAATTATAAGAATTAAGCAGAGTCCATAGCATTACACATTAAAGATAGGATTCTTAATTGTTGAACGCATTGATGAAAACATTTAGAACTGAATGCAATCACAAAACAGCACAAGTGAAATTATTTTTTGACTTATCCTATTTTGGTTAAACCTCAGCTATCCATCCATCCATTATCCAACCCGCTATATCCTAACCATAGGGTCATGGGGGTCCGCCAGAGTCAATCCCAGCCAACACAGGGTGCAAGGCAGGAAACAAACCCTGGGCAGGGCACACACTAGGGACAATTTAGAATCGTTAAAGCACCTTTGGGAGGAAACTGGAGTACCCGGGGGCAACCCACGCAGACACGGGGAGAACATGCAAATTCCAAACACAGGGAGGACCTGGGAAGCGAACCCAGGTCTCCTAACTGTGAGGCAGCAGCGCTACCACTGTGCCACCCTAAAGCTCAGCTAGTCTCTTAAAATGTATAATATAACAAACTGGATAGGAAACTGTTTTAACATATAAACATATATATATATATACATACAGAATATATATATATATATATATATATATATATATATATATATATATATACAGTAATCCCTCGCTATATCGCGCTTTGACTTTCGCGGCTTCACTCTATCGCGGATTTTATATGAAAGCATAACTAAATATATAACGCGGATTTTTCGCTGCTTCGCGGGTTCTGCGGACAATGTGTCTTTTTACTTCCTGTAAATGCTTCCTCAGTTGGTTTGCCCAGGTGATTTCTTACAAGGGACGCTATTGGCGGATGGCTGAGAAGCTAACCAATCAGAGCACGCAGTTAAGTTCTCCTGACTGAGAAGCTAACCAATCAGAGCACGCAGTTGAGTTCCTGCGTGCTGAATGCAGTGTTAACCAGGAAGTCTCGTCTCGCTCATTCAGCATCAACGTGTTTCGCTGTGTAAAGAGTTGTGCTCTTTTGCGTTTATCTTTGTGCATATTCAAGCCCTTCATTATGGCTCCAAAACGATCTGCTACTGCTTCAGGGGCCGTGCCCAAGCGCAAGAAGAAGATGTTAACGATTGCCGAAAAGGTAAATGTTTTGGATTTGTTGAAGGCTACGATTCTTTTTATTTAAAAAGTAGGAAAGGAATATAAGATCTACGGCTGCAGTGTCCTTTTAACCAGGGTGCAAAACGAGTTGTAAGTGAATGTAATAAGGCAGTAGTCTGGATGGAATCTGCTTTAGGGATTTGGATTGAAGACTGCCAGAAGAAGAACAACGGCAGTGCTACACAATCGCCTGAAGTGGCTCCTTTACAAGGGCTGTAACGTTCTCCTTTGTTGTGCAGTAAAATTAAACTCCTTGTTATCGGACAAGTCATCGTGTCATTGTTGGTGAGTAACCATAATTAATTTTCTTCTTACAGTGCTTAGTACATTTACGTACGTTTAGTGTCACTGTACACACATTTACTGTATACTATTTTTCTTGCATTGTACGTATTTATTGGTGGTGGCCTGTCTATCGTAATGGCTGTAACATATGTGATATCGGAGACACTCAATATCTTTAAAATAATATTTAGGTTTTACTGTATATAAACAGTGTGTTTATATACATAATTTCAATGAATCTTACCTAATATCTAAGAGAATACAAAGGGATTATGCTGTATAACTCTGCGGGGAATATTTATAAACAGTGCGGGAGAGTTTATAAGGGCTTAAAATATATGAAAATAACCATACAAACATATGGTTTCTACTTCGCGGATTTTCATCTATCGCGGGGGGGTCTGGAACGCAACCCCCGCGATCGAGGAGGGATTACTGTATAGATATATATATATATATTTTTTTTTTCCCACAAGAGGCAAATAGGGTGGCATAGTGGTGCAGTGGTAGTGCTGCTGCCTTGCAATAAGAGACCTGGGTTTGTGTCCCGGGTCCTCTCTGCATGGGGTTTGTTTGTTCTCTCTGTGTCTGCATTAATTTTCCTCCCACAGTCCAAAGACGTACGGGTTAGATGGATTGGCGATCTTAAATTGGTCATAGTGTGTGTTTGGTGTGTGAGTGTGTGTGTTCACCCTGCGATGGACTGGTTGTACTGCCCTGGGTTTGTTCCTGCCTTTACACTCTATTCTAGCTGGGATAGGCTCCAGCACCCCCGTGACCATATTCAGGACAAAGTGGGATAGGAAATGACTGACTGACTGACACAAGAAGCAAATGTAATGATAATAGTGATGTTGATGACACAATGCAAATGTAAGATACTGCATGTCAGTACATTTACAGTGTATTTAAATGGATAAAACATGCCGTTCAATTTTGTTAAAATTATTAACTGTTACAATTATTCATAATTTCTGAAGCTGCATGGTACCTAGTCAAAGTTTCTTAATACATTATAGCTTTATTGCTATGGGGGCTTTGAAACATTGCACCACAAGTTAATAAGATTTGTTGCTGATCTGAACTGTAAAGATTTTAAAACTATTTAAACTGGCCTGAATTCTTTAAAACTGCCAGTACTTAACCTCAGGCTGTTACACACATACAGGTGTTAGCTATTTTTTACATAAACTGCCATGGCAACCAAATGGCAGCCACCTTCTCTATTTTCATCAGATGAAGATATGTCTTTAGTTTTCTGGCATTTGGTTCTCATTGTCTGTGAGTTAAGATTTTATATTGTCTTCATTTGAATAATGGGTTCATTTTTTTCTTTTTCTTGTCAGTCTGCATTTACCGCTGAAGCACAAGCTTTACAAATCTGACAGCAATGCAGCTAAATAAGTAATCAGCTTTTACCAAGGTTTTCCTTGAATGAGTTATTTTAAAGGGATGTGTGTCATTTCTTTTTTGTTGCCTTTGATTACTTATCTGTTTCTTTCTGTTGTGGAGCTATAATTAATAATTTCAGTTCTTTCTTCTTCTTTGTTTGCCAACTCACATTTTAGCTGGGCATACCATTGTCATGCTTATAAATTCATGAGTGCAGCTCTCTTTTATTATAGCTGGATAAACAAAGCAATCCAGCTCAACCTTTGTGTGAAGAACTGCTATGGCTGTTTAGCTTTCTGAATGAGCACAATTTCAAACTCTACCTGTAAATCAGTCTGGAAGAGTTTATAATTGAGAGTCCATCTTTTTAAAAAGTGAATTGGCACTGCTTTGGAATTTATCCGTTTTTAAAATTAGATTAGTTGCTGTACTTTTGAAATCTTATCACATTTTTCATTGGGAAAAAAAACTGTAGAATGGACCTATAAAGTGTCTAGAGCACCACAAGCACTTAATATTTCATATTTGGCTAATTGCAAGTTTGCTGGTCTAAGTACTAAATCTAGTCATTTTACTGGAAATCTGCAGGTAGTGTTCTAGACACGTTATCTGTCAATGTCCAAATATATGTTTAATTTCAGTGAGTCAGAGAAAGACTTTGAGTGCATCTGCAATTATAAAAGAGATTTGGGTTGTAAACATCACTTTCTCCATATTTACAGCATTACTACTGAATAGTTTGTGAATCCCAACATTATATAGTAATGATGTTGAAATGTTTTGTTCTGTGCTTGAGCAAAGAATTTTCAGTCTTCTTTCATTTTCAAAAACACACCTTTTACTCAATCAGTTATCTAAAGTAGAGTGCTCTCTGCTTTAGTAAAATTCACGTATACAAAGAATTTAGAACAACTTTGGTCTGTTTGTTGCAGACCCAAATACCCAATCATCTATACAGTCATTCCAAGTACATCTCACCTCAGCCTGTAGAATGTGGTAGGGCTAGATGTTGGTGACACATAATTCCAGTCTCAGTTATTTCTACAGCTGATGCTGTAATATTCAGGCATTGTATTTACAGTAGTCTTCTGAATGGAGTGAGGCTAGATCCAAAAGCTGCAGCAAGGCATGTATGTGCCTACACATGCTGTGATTCATTCACCTTATCATTTGTGTTGCTTACATGTCTTCTTACATTACTCTGGGTACCATGGCTTCAAAAAGATTGTGAACTAGTTGGAAAAGCCCAAGAAAAACTGAAAGGCCATTCCTTTTAATATGAAATAAGAAATTATAGCTTCCAAGTAAAGCACCTTATTAATCACTATTTAATGAAGGACAGTGCTTATTAGGGTTTGTTTTGATCACTAATGTTATTATTAAACTAATCTTTCTGTAGTTCTAAATCTTTCTGTAGTTCTGAGTTATTTGAACAAAAATGTTGGATCAGAGATTTCATTTTTAGAAACAGATGATCTTCTTCTTAAAGAGAGGGAAGTTAGTACATTTTGCAAATGAGCCTCACTGCGCCGAGATGCATTCATTTGGCTTATACTTTAGTATACAAAAAAGAAGGTAGCCTGAATTATTTTAAGCTTATAAAAAGATGTTTGACTATATATTAAACAGCTAGAGATCCTATTTTTATTGATGAGCATGAGAAAGGTGAGGGATCAGCCCAAAACTACACAGGAGTAGCTTGTTAATGACCTGAAGGCAGTTGGGACAACAGTCCCCAAGAACGCCATTAGTAACACACTATGCCGTAATGGAGTAAAATCTTGCAGCGCCCCGCAAGCTCCCTTTGCTCAACACAGCATATGTACAGGTCCGTCTTAAGTTTGCTAATGAACATCCGGGCCTGTATATGTGCCTTCTTGATCAGGGGGACCTTGCGGGTGCTGCAAGATTTTACTCCATTACAGCATAGTGTGTTACCAATGGTGTTCTTGGTGACTGTGGTCCCAACTGCCTTCAGATCATTAAAAAGCTCCTCCCATATAGTTTTGGCCTGATCCCTCACCTTTCTCCTGATAGTCCTCATCACATGAGGCAAGATCTTGCATGGAGCTCCAGACCGAGAGCGATTGATGGTCATTATATATTTCTTCCATTTCTGAATAATTGCACCAACAGTTGTCTACTTCTCACCAATCTTCTTGCTGATGGTCTTGTAGCCCATTCTAGCCTTGTGCAGGTCTACAATCTTGTCCCTGACATCCTTTGACAGCTCTTTCGTCTTTCCCATCATGGTGGAGAGGTTGGAATGGAAGAAATTGATTCTGTGGACAGGTGTGCTTTATACACATAACGAATTGAGATCAGGAGTATATGTAATTGATCTATCGATCAATTGATTGTAATCTGTGTGGGATGGGTTGTAGGGGATCAAATATATATTTATTTCTCTCAATGACATGCAAATCAATTTATAACTTTTATATAATGTGTTTTTTTTTCTGGATTTTTGGTTGATATTCTGTCTCTCTCCATTAAAATGAAACTACCATAAAACTAGAGACTGTTCATTTCTTTATAAGTGAGCAAACTTACAAATTCACCGGGGGATCAAATACCTATCACTGTAGTAATGCTTATAAAAATGGTCCTTGGTGATAGCAAACACTTGTAAAGTATAACAGCTTCCTTAGCTTCTGGATCATGCTTACAATGCTATTTTCCCTTTTTATGTTGGTGTTCTACCTGTCTGGAATGTTGCCATAACCACATTACTACTATTATTTTTATTACTCTGCAGAGCATTTTAAAAAAACTAAAAATCTGAGTTTATTTTGTGTGAATTATTATTTTATGCTCTCCAGATTCTAATATTCATTTTATGTGGGGACTTTGTTGTTGAAACATTTTAAATAAACGTATGATCTAACCAACTAATATACATGGAAATATCGAATTGGTAAATTAGTAAACATAGAGACAGAAATCATGATTCTTTTTAATAAGTCACACACTTTGCCATTAATAAGAATGGCATGGTGGCATAATTTTAGTTCTCCTGCCTTACAGCTCCAGGATCCAGCTTCAGTTTTAATCACTGTCTATGAGTTTGCACATTCTCCTTGTTTTTGTTTAAGATTTCTCAGAATGTTCAGGTTTTCTCCATGTTAGGCTAGCTCCTTGTGAGTACTTTAAGTGATGCCAAACAAAACATACCATCCAGTGGCATCCTGTTCAGTGTTGGTACTTGTCTTATTGTTAGGGTAAGGTTAAGCGAAGAACAATTCTTAAATGTAAAAATATATTCAGGAAATGGATGGTTATTAGATCCGGGTACTAACCAATTGCAGTCATACAGAAAAAGTAACTCAGCTGGTGGGAATCACAACAAGACAGGCAAGCTAGACTACTTGGGGGTTTTGTATTCCCCGGTGTGAGTAACTGTGATTGACTGCATGAGTGTGACCTTCAATATCCTGGCTCTCCAGGTTGGGGTCCAGCCTTTTGCCAAAGGCCTCCTTAATGGGCCATCAAACCTGGACTGTATTAGACTACTTGAAAAACACATAAATGGATAGACATTTGAAAGTATTAAATATTTATTGTGATTATGCTTTGTAGTGTAGTATGACTGAAAATTTATTCAGAAAATAAATTTTACCATTTTCCACATTTGGCAGCTTGTTTTCGACATACTGTATAGCAGTGTAACTACTTGTGTTGATTTGAATGGTCTGTACTTTAAATTTTTAACTTTCACCCAACCAGCATTTATGGCTTTCCATTTTATTTGTTTTATATTATCTCTTTTCTGTTTCCTTTGTACCATAGGTTCTGAGTTCCTCCTCTTTTGCTCTTCTACAAAGCTTGTAGTGAAATACATAACTATTAAGAGTGGCATAGTTGGATAAATCTTGGGTGGTAAAAAGATAGTCAGTTGGTTACAGTGAGTAATAATGAATGTCATTTTTGGAGACATGAAAATTTAAAAATGCAACCTGAAGCATTTATGTTAAGCATTATACAAATTAAATGTGTGTAAAGAAAGTTTGAGTTTTCCCTGTGATGCAATAGATTTCTTTAATTGAGCTTGTTTAGCAACACAGAGTGGTGCAAAAATATTTTCTAGTGAACATGGCTGGTCTCTGTGACCTACATTACAAAATGCAACTAAAAATTAAGAGTACAAAGAACTCCAATTATTTTCGGCAGAAATGACTGTACTGTGTTTTTATTTTTGCACCAAAACAATCTCATTGCTTATTATTAATTCTGTTCATAACGGTGTCAGTGGCTGATACAAGGAATAAGGCATCTTACTGCTTCTTTATAAATGACTGATCTAAATATCCCATGATTCTATATTGTTTATGGTGTTAAGTATATGTTAAGTATATAACTTAGTGATTGGAAGTGATGTTTAATTTATATTATGGTGGAAACAGCAGCTGTAGATGCCTTCCATCTTTTACAGTTATTAGGTGCTTCCTGGTGAATTTTAATACTTTTAGATAGATAGGTAGATAGATAGGTAGATACTTTATTAGCAAAGATACAGAAGGAAGTTTAGACTACCAGAACAATCACACCAATTAATTTACAAAATTTAACTTTGTATATTTTAAGTTGTGACTACAAGTCTATACTGAACAAATAAGTAGTTACAAACTGAAAACATCCCAGTTATAAGGTATGTTGCACAACAGGGGTCATTAATTAGATCTGACCTGCAGCAGAATTCTTCCAGAGCAAATATTCTTTCTGCCAGATCCAGCCACAATAAAACCACACAGCCAGACACATACACACATGCCTACAAACACACACACACACACACTTTAATAGAAACACTACCTCATTTATTCCTAGATGCATTCACTCATTCACTTCACACACACATCAAGTCAGTCCAACCTGTTAAATTTATATTTGCTCAAGATAAGGAATCACCAAGCATATGTAGTACTAAATCCATTCTGGTGTTATTGTAATCACAACTGAATAAGCTCAAACATGTAATTTCTCATGAAAATCTACAGTGATACTGATTAGCAAGGAAGTTAATTCCAAATTCAGGTTACAAGTTAGTTACCGAAATTAGTTAAGTAGCAAAAATATCTCTGTTAATACGTCAAGAAAACAAATATTATTAGTAGAGGAAAATCAATTCTGACAATCGTCTTTATAATGTCTTTATAATGGCATGATTCGAAAATATGTCCAACCTGCCTGATCTGCAGTGAAATAGTCACTTTAATCAAAGAAGAAATGTTTCTGTCTTTAGACGCATGACATTTTCAGTGAATATTTTTCACAATTAGTGATGGGCAAACTCTGCAGTGTCCTGAGTTTGGAGAAATCACAGAGATGCTCGTGAATATCACCGAATTCGACAAAATGTATTGAAGTCAATGGGGATGGACTAACTGAACTAGATTTGACTGGATTATAATGATGCAATAATCTTTAAAGTGTCCCTGAAGGCTAGGGAAATGTCTGCCAACTATACTGGACCGATTATTGTGGCCAAAAAGGCTACCTGAGATTTGCGGCAGCAGTGCAAACCACTGCATCACCATGCCTCCATGAGATCAAAGAAGAAAGAACAGAGTTAGAGAAGCATACATGTATATTTCATCAAAATAAAGCATGAATGCTGAAATAGTAGTCAACAGTCAGAAAAAATATGCAGGTTATTTTATGTTGATCTATGTGAGAAACTATTCCTTTGTGTGCTTTTCAGAATACTGAGTTTTTTGGAAAAATATTCAGCCCTGGGGTAAAATGAAAAAAAACATCCCAATAAGAGTTAAAGGCAGAAAATTCAAAGTGGCATGTCATGATTGAAGCCACTGGCTTGTTCTATTTTTTCAAGTAGCGCTGAAGGGTCTCCAAACTGTCTGTTCTGAGGCTTTTCACTTTTTCTTCTATCAAAAAGATGAAAAAGTCTTGTAAATAGTAATGCATGTTTCATTATTATTATTATTATTATTTCATATAATCTCCTGTGTTTGTGGCTTCAGGCTCTTTCAAGATTTGTTTTCATTCTCCACATGGCTAATTACACATGCATAGGACACACACATCCTTCTCCTATGGGGACGTTTATATATGTTTCATTAAAAAAAAATTTGAGAACCTGCATTAATTACTTATCTGTTAAGCTCCTCCAATTGAGTTAACCAACTATACACGATATTAATCTGCCTTTATGGCTTTACATTTTATAGCATTTGTTTTTATGAAAAATGTAAAAAACTGGTGTGAGTACTGATGCTATAGTAGTTCATCAGCTGCCTTAGCACCTTTGATTTCCATGAAGTCAGCATGTTCTATTTATATCTGCATGAGTTTTCTCTGCCAAACCTGAGTTTCTTTCAGTGTTGTATCCTGTAGTGTGTAATCAGTAAACTAATGATGCTAACTGTAAGCCATGCCTCCGTGAGATCAAAGAAGAAAGAACATAGTATCAGATACACAAGCTTCGTAACCAGTCTGTATTGCTAATGATCAACATTATATGCCCGGTTTTTGGTGTCCCATCCAATGTTGGCTGTTACAGAGGATGTTCCTTTGACCTTGCGAAACATTATGGGACACTGAAAAAAAACCAGCCAAAATAATCAGTAAATAATTTGACAAACAAGGGCAAAGGTGAATGCAGCAAATTTGCAGCAAATAACACTTTGGTGAAATTCACCAATCAACACTATTCACCACATTGAGGCTTGGTACAGGAAAATCAAGACTTTGAAAACAAGCTATCATCACAGCAGCAAATACTCAACAGTTCACAAAACTCAGCAACAAGCATGGTCCTCTAAGCTAGTGGATACTGGCTAAGCACAAAAAAGTTTTCCATGATGCATAAGAAATTTAAAAAGTTTTAGTAATAGGTGGGGTCAGGAAGGCTGGTCTGATATTCCTATCCATTGATGAAATTACAGCATAAATGTACCGTCTGAAATTTTGATGGAGGAGAATTCCAAGAGAAACAGCAGGCAGGGTATTGTGTGCGTTTGGCTTAGAAGACAGAGGATGGTTGGTGGGTGCTACTTTTAAACTATGCTTTTCAATAGGAGACCTACCACATGCCCCACCTCTACTGTAGGTGCTGACTTCAGGGGCTAAATTCGTGGCAGAGGGGGAATTTCTCCCAGTGTAACACGAAGTGGAGAGGATTTTATCAGATTGGGGACATATCAGTATAATGTTTTAAATGATATGATCATCATGTCCTGCTTTATTTATCTTATTGTGTATTTGTACTAAATGTATTCGCTGTAATATTCTCTTCAGTAGCAAAAAATGTATACTGCTTAAAATCAAATCTAAAAGTAGAAATTCAAGCAGTATAGTATCAGTGTCCCATAAAGTTGGTTAATACCAAGAATACCAAACTCTTTAAAGCTTCTCTTGGAACAACACATTTTTCAAAAATGTTTTGGCAACAAGTCTAGATTTGTGACATTTGCTGTTTATTATTTTATTTTTTTAAAAACTTATTTTAAAACAATGTCTGTATAATCAACTTATCAACTGAAGATTCATCAATTATTTCAGCCTGTGTGTGTTGTTCTACAGTTGCTGCACAAAAATTGATAAAGGCTTTAGTTATGAATTCTCTCCTGTGCCTTGCATGTCTTCTTACCCTGAACTGAGCATCTACCTCTTTCAAGTTCTTTTCATGTGCTTAACTTTATATGTGCCTGATGTTTAGAGATTCTCCATAAAAATGTCTTAATTCAAGATTTAAATTAAATCTCCATAAAAATGTCTTAAATTCAAGATTTCCAGCGCAATGCCGGTTTTGCCGATGAAGACGGAAGTAATTAATGATGAAACCACAGCGCCATCTTTCAGATGAAGAAGTAATTTTGCATGCCGGTACTTTAAAAATTAATTATAATTATTATTATTTAATTATAAATTAAATAAAGAATTTATTCAAAAAAGTGTTTTAGTTGTTGATTTTATTAATAAAATTTATAATAAATTATCGGGAAGTTTAAAATAAAATACCGTTGTTTTGATTTACGACCATCATCTTGCATTACGACCCGAATGCGGTCACGTGTATCCGCTTTTGTGATTGTAAACAAACAACCGAGAGCGTTAGTAAGCGTCAGTCGGAGCCCAGATACATGTGTTTGTGGATGTAATTTCAGTCATTGCAGTGATTTACCTATATATATAATTCACTAAGACCATGCAAGCAAGACACATAATTGCTAAGGAAGAAAGAGAAGGTAACGAAAACGATCACAATTGAAACGAAGATGGAAATTGTGTGGAAATATGAGAGTGCTGTTCGTTTGACCAATCTCGCTAATATGTACAGCATGTCGAAATCCACCATCTCGACAATTTTACAAAGAAAATATTTGCAAAAGGAGGCTCCTTCTAAACAATAACCACCTTCCGTTTCATTCTCCTCCTCCTCCCTTCCTGCAGCCCAAAGATGTCAAATTAAATGGTGAGCACAGTATGAAATTGTTGATTCTAGAATAGAATAGAATAGAATGCGTTTTATTGTCACTATACACATGTACAATGAGATTAAAAGCAGCTCCTTCAGTGCAGACATATGTGTAGAACACAACAAGTAAATAAACAAATAAACAAATGGTGCGAAAACATGCAAAGAAGTTGCAAAAAAAAGTTCTGTATAGGGCTTGTATGGTTGTTTCTTTAGCCTTAGCATAACGCCGGATCTGTGGCCCCGCTTCTGCTTCCTTTCTCTCCTCCGTCTGCGTCGTCTCCTAGACCCGACAACAATCCACGGAGAGCCCGTATATAGTTTCAACACAAAGGTTTCATTTTACCAAACTTCTCCACAATCACTTCCTGGTTTCCATCAAAAATGCCGGCAGTCTCAAATTCTCACCGATAAACATGATAAATATACTTGAAGAGACACTTTTAAGGAAATTTAGAAAATTTTGCTTGGAGAAGGGGGTCGGCTTAAATACCGGTCATCGGCAAATACATGTAAATTAGTAGGTAGAAAAGGGGGTCGGCTTATATACCGAGTCAGCTTATATTCCGGGATCTACAGTATGTCTCCTGTTTTTCTTGAATAAAAGTGACACTGAAAGTATAAAGCATATGTTATTATTTGGGCAAATGATAAAAAGGAGGCAGATTATGAACAGGATTGAATTATGCCAATTGACATAATTAGGATTATTTGTTTATGTCTATACTAATAAAAGGCAAAGCCCTCACTCACTCACTCACTCACTCATCACTAATTCTCCAACTTCCCGTGTAGGTAAAAGGCTGAAATTTGGCAGGCTTATTCCTTACAGCTTACTTACAAAAGTTAAGCAGGTTTCATTTTGAAATTCCACACGTAACGGTCATAACGGTCGATAATGGTCGACAACGTCCGCCATGTTGAACTTTCTTATTTATGGCCCCATCTTCACGAAATTTGGTAGGCGGCTTCCCTGCACTAACCGAAATCAATGTACGTACTTATTTCGATGGTATGACGCCACTGTCGGCCGCCATATTGAACTTTCCAACGTCACTAATTTTCCAACTTCCCGTGTAGGTAGAAGGCTGACCCCATCTTCACGAAATTTGGTTGGTGGCTTCCCTGCGCTAACAAAAACCAATGCACGTACTTATTTCGGTGGTATGACGCCACTGTAGGCCGCCGTATTGAACTTTTCAACGTCACTAATTCTCCAACTTCCCGTGTAGGTAGAAGGCTGAAATTTGGCAGGCTTATTCCTTACTGCTTACTTACAAAAGTTAAGCAGGTTTCATTTCGAAATTCTACGCGTAACGGTCATAACGGTCAACAACGTCCGCCATGTTGAACTTTCTTA
>JANRMT010027041.1:76440133-76457952 GCA_026402145.1 Polypterus bichir lapradei
CTACACGGGAAGTTGGAAAATTAGTGACGTTGGAAAGTTCAATATGGCGGCTGACAGTGGCGTCATACCACCAAAATAAGTATGTACATTGGTTTCGGTTAGCGCAGGGAAGCCGCCTACCAAATTTCGTGAAGATGGGGCCATGAATAAGAAAGTTCAACATGGCGGACATTGTTGACCTTTATGACCGTTACGCGTAGAATTTCGAAATGAAACCTGCTTAACTTTTGTAAGTAAGCTGTAAGGAATGGGCCTGCCAAATTTCAGCCTTCTACCTACACGGGAAGTTGGAGAATTAATGATGTTTGGAAAATTCAATATGGCGGCCGACAGTGGCGTCATACCACCGAAATAAGTACGTACATCGGTTTTGGTTAGCGCAGGGAAGCCACCTACCAAATTTCGTAAGGATGGGGTCAGCCTTCTACCTACACGGGAAGTTGGAAAATTAGTGATGTTGGAAAGTTCAATATGGCGGCTGACAGTGGCGTCATACCATCGAAATAAGTACATACATCGGTTTCAGTTAGCGCAGGGAAGCCGCCTACCAAATTTCGTGAAGATGGTGGCATAAATAAGAAAGTTCAACATTTTGGACGTTGTCGACCGATATGACCGTTACGTGTAGAATTTCGAAATGAAACCTGCTTAACTTTTGTAAGTGAGCTGTAAGGAATAAGCCTGCCAAATTTCAGCCTTCTACCTACACGGGAAGATGGAGAATTAGTGATGAGTGAGTCAGTGAGTGAGTCAGTGAGTGAGTCAGTCAGTCAGTGAGGGCTTTGCCTTTTATTAGTATAGATATATATAAACCAATCAATTCTGTATTGAATTCTTTAACAAAGACCAAGCGATCAGTGTGGTTCTCACAGAATAAAAAAGTGCATAATGATGTGAGTACAGTATTAAAATGTCTAAGGTGGTATACTGTATGTTGTGTCCATCTCAAGAAGATAATTTTATTAGAAAGTGAACTAAAAACAGTATGTAGTTTAATTTAATGCACCATTTACTTTTACAAACAAACCCCTGTCTTTAAAATATAAAAAGAAAAAAAATGTGATTTTAGTATTTAGCAAGTTTTTTTTTTAAGTAAACGCACAAAACACATATTTTGCATGTTGATCTGCAATGTGAATAAAAGTGAATTTTTACTTGATTGACACACCACAAACATGGTGTATTTTCTCAGTTCTTATGATGACTGTGACCCTGTGGCTGATACCTGATTGCTATTTCAGCATTGTTCTTTCTGTCTCTCTCTCTGCCCGTCTCTCCCTTTCTAGTAACACAATCCTAAATACATCACCATGAGCTCATTAGGTCTGTTTGAAATTAGCAGAAAAAAGAAATAGACAACTTAGATCTACCTTTTCTTTCAGCAATGTTTGTTTAAAAAAATAAAATGAAATAAAAAAACAAAATAATAATAATAATAATAATAATTATTATTATTATTATTTTTATTATAGTAACTGAATACTGAGAGAACTCACATTCACCTTACTATTAATATTGTTTTTATAGTACTTCTATCTTTATACTTTAAACCAAAATAGTTAATTGTTTGTTCAAACTTGCCTATTGATGTTTGCTGGAAAGATTCTAGCTCCTTGTTTGTTCATCAATGGAAAAAGTACATTAAACAAATTCACTGACTTTATATATATTAGCCTCCTTGGCATTATTCTAGGTGAAAGGGTTTCTATAATAACATACCCTCGTGTGATAGATTTGCTCAGGCTTTTTCACCCCAGTGATATGAAAAAAGTCTCTATAATTTGCTTTGATATATGTTTTGAAATTGCTTTTCTTGATCTTTTTAATCATTTTTAATGTATCAAGCACAACATTTTGGATTTCTAGAACAAAATGAGGCATTTCACCGTACACTTGGAATGTGAGAGGTAAAGGTTTCCTGTAGTATTTAAAGCTGTAGTAATGTAATATAAGATGTATTTAAAATTTAGAAATTATGCCTTGCAGTAAAAATAACATAGCTTATTTATATAGTAAAATACTTTAAGCAAACTTTTTAGGTAATTTTTCATGCCATTTCTTGTCAGCACTATCTCTGACCCTCCCTAGATTTCTGATCACCTGCTCCTTGTATTTGTATGATTTATATCCCATGCACACATTATTAGCTACTGTCACAGTGTATGATATGGGTGAGACACACAATTTATTCATTTGAAGTATGCAATACAAATTGTTAAATGTGAATTTAAAGTCTATTTTTAAACTTATTTTTAGTAATTCACAAATTCTCTCTAAAATGTTGCTACATTCCTAAATGAATTGAGAAAGATATAGCTATTTTAGTATTTGTAATAAAACCCCATGTATTTAAAATGTAAATCTAAGTTACTGATTAAATTCATATTAAACTACATATTAATACATAAAAGAGAGATCTGTATTACAATAAGTCAATAAAGTAATACAGTGCTTTTTCCCTTTGTGTAATTTAGCATTCTCCATAATTTTGTAGTCACAGTAAATGTGGTTATGATTTAGTATAGTTTTTCTGTAGCAGCAATTGAGAGTCTAACTAACTAAGACTAACTTAAAATGTCCAGAGTATTTTTTTCAAAAGAAATTATCCTTGCATCTGGCAAGTTACAAATGACTGATGATGGGTTTGCCTCTGTGCTGCCCCTCGGTGCCCATATGACACTCTCTTCATTGTTAAAATCACAACCCTCCTGTAAATCACTAACAGCTATGCAGGATTTATCAGACCTGTTACTTCTAGATGTACCTCTGTTATTTTGGCCACGAGCAGTATGATTTCATAGAGTGTGATTCCTTTTGCCTGTTATTTGTCATGTAGAATATTTTCACGGGCAACAGCTTGAACAATTTAGGCACTGGAATGTAGACTGGAAGGTTGCCAGTTCAGTCCACAATTTCTGACTAAATGTTTGACACTGAGTGAATCATTCCATATGCGTGGTCTCCATTTTAAAAAAAGAGTATCCTAGCAGTCGCTCTACACAGTACCCACAAAATACCCTGATACTGACACTATGTTAAATAAAGATTGTCTTGGGTTTGGCCGCTTCACTTGGTCAGGTGTATGTCTTCACTTGGATATGGAATTCACCAAAATAACATCATATTATGTTATGTTATGTGATGTCATGTTATGTTATGTAATAACAACATGTTTCCTTTACCTGTATATGTTGATAACACATGTAAATTCATGTCAGCCTTGGACTAGTTCTTCCAATGCTTCAATGGCATTGGTGTATAAACTTTTGATGAACATTTTATATTCTTAACTATAGTCTTAAGCATGGTGGAAGAGCTTTATCTTTTCTCTTAGTAAAACTTAGTGCTACCTTGAACATACAATCTCACATTTCCGCTTCAGTCAAATCTTTGTTGCATTTATGTGAAGCATCACCATCTCTTACTTTATTTAATACAGTATGTGTAAATATACTAATAATAGAAATGTACATGTTTTATGGTGTGAATTTTATGTTGGAGGGGTATTACATTTGTTATTTGAAACTTTTTAACTGTTTATTTTTTTATTGGTTAAAAATACAAATCTGATCACAAAAAAAATCATATTTGGATTTCTGCAGTTCCTGTTTTAAGTGGCCTTTATAGGGACAGTATTGACAGATTAGAACAGTTTTAAAATGCTCTTTGAGTCATGGTTTAGACTTAAAGGTATAGCATCATCACTCCATATTTGATTCAAAAACCTTTTTTTTCTTTACAAATATAGGGCCATTCTTGGAACTATTCTAAGGTATTAAAACCTTCATATTTAAAACCCATGGATGCTTTTTATGATTGCATATAACTACTTTCCATCAAGGCTCCAAGTAATTTGTTTCTACCAGGGTTAACACAGAGTATTGTGTAATTGAAGATACTAACATTTCAACACATGGAAACTGACTTATATTCCTTTTGTATTGTCCAGTAAACTACAGAAATACCTAATTTATTTTTTTACAATTGTGATAAAGTCAGCTAGTGGCCTATATTGTGTTTTTTTTATATGTCATGCAGTGGTGCTTGGTGTCAGAAATTTGAATATATTTTTTATCCCTCCTGAGACAGGAATAGGTACACTGTCACTAATGACAGATGCAAATTTTGTTATATAACAAAATCGTTAACATTTGTCTGCTTTTTAATATATTGATTCCAGGTAGCCAAGAGCTGATGGAATCTGTATGAAAATGAACTTTAGTTTTTTGTTTATTGAGAACTTGCCTGAGTTGTGTATATCCATCTGTTTCCATTTAATTATTAATATTCACAAAGGCCTAGAATCTACCTTTTTTGTAATGTCAAGATAATATCCTTTTGGAATATATACAATATAAAGTATTGATTTCCTGTGGTTCATAACATATACACCATTGCCACAGAAAACCATCTGTTAATGCATTTATTTCTTGAACCCTGTATTTTCATTACAGAATTTCCACAGCATCATCTAGTGTGCAAGGCAGATAAAGAGCACTGGATGAGAAGGCTCTCTTTTGAAGGGCAAACCCTTGCACTCAAACACACTCACTTATACTTATCAATGAGGTATGCCAAAATAAACTGTATGAGCAGATAACACATGTGAAAATGGAATTGTGCACAAACTGCAGTCAAACAGTAAGCAGACTGGCATCCAAACTCCAGTCATAACAAAGCCTGATAAAAGCTAATTTTCAATACTGTATAGCCTAACCTGATATATGCCTAACTTCTAAATTCATTAGTTTACTTTCATGAATCATTGGTTAAACTGCAAAACAATACGTAGAAGTAACACAGTGAAAATAGCGTTATGAAAATTGCTGAAAGGTTTCACCTTTTAAGATGCCCTCACTAAATATCATATTACAAACAGAATAGAAGCAAAATCTTTAATAACAATTGTTTATTTTGTGAAAATTGTTCTCTTTCCCCAATATGTATGCTTATGTCTCATTTGTTGATGGCAGGTTGACAGCTATGAAACATCAAAAGAAGCTGGGGTTGGACCCAAGTATCTTTCACACAGAGAGAGCCAGTCTTCAGATGAAGTACACAATGGTGTTCTGAACTGCAGCCAAGGAAGTACCAATGCCATCTCCTCCCAGCAAGAGAAGGTCATCCCAGAGAATGGTGTCTCAAAAGAAGCTTCCCAAAGGTCTGGAGAACTACTTGAGGACAATCAGGAGAGACCGGAAATAGAGGAACTTGATTCTTCCCTGGAAAATGGATGCCTTACTCCTCCAGATGACCAAGACTCTGAGAAAGGAGAAGGGGACCAGGTGCCACCCAATCCTCGTAAGAAAAGAGGAAGGCGGAAACTAGAAAACCCAGAAAAACGTAAGACAGCAGCAATTTTTTTGTTTTGTCTTTTTTAGGTCTGAATTTTAATAGAGCCAGTATGACCAAAACCTTGTGTTTTTGCTCTTTGTAATGTTAAAATATGGCAATGTTTGTATTGTGTTTAAAAAAGTTATTTTCATGTGGTCTTCATCATCTGTAATTGAGGTCAATAGTGGGTGATTTTGGTAAATTTATTGGTTCAGTTGTTTTCTGCAATTATTTATTTACTGTATGGTGGAACGTCAGTAAATCTCATGTTGATATTGGTAGTAAGTTCATTTAAAAAGTGCATTTGTTCTCATTTTTGTGTGTTATGATAATGATTCCCCAGTGACATGTTTTTGATATTTATTGCAGTATCGTCTGTATGTCACAATCAGTGCTATTTTGTGTGTGTTTTTTAAACAAATGCCATCTTTTCTGAGTTTTTTAGATCTATGAGCGACATGTTGTTATGCACGTGCTCATGTACTACATCATGGCAGCCCACATTATAGTAGATGCCAGGTTGTTTGAAATGAATACAAACTTTGTTGAAAAATAAAGAAACAAATGACAAAAAAAACTTTCAACACTTCTCATGGGATAGAAGCCTGCTTATGAATTTGTTTTTTTATATGACTTTCAATCCATCAATTTCTCAAAAATATAGATAAAAGATCTTCTGACTAGTGATGAGCAAAACCCACTGAATTTGCTTTACCTCGAGCTTGGCAAAATCAAAGAAATGCTTTTGAACTTTGCTGAATGCTGCAAAATGCATTAAAGTCAAAGGGGAAGGAGGGACTGCACTAGTATTGAGAGGATTATAATAGTGCATTGTTGTTTTAAATGACTGAAGGCTAGGTAGAAGTTTGCCAACAATTCTGGACCAATTATTGTGGCCAAATATGTGATCTGAGTCGTGAAGCGCAGTGCTAACCACTGTGTCGCCATGCCTAAAACAACAAAAGACACAGATGGAATGAATACCACAAATAAAAATACAACAAATGGCCACAAACTAGCAATAAGTAAATAAAATATAGAAATTTGTGCTGAAAGAGTTCCATTCTTAGGGAACACATTATCCATGACTCGAAAATGCGGCATGGGCACAGCAGGAATGTCTTTTTTGTTTCCCATGTATCTGTGCAGATGCTTCACACTTTTTTCTACAATCAAAAATAATGAAATACCTTGTAGATATTCATAAATCTTTTGTTATTAATTCACAGCGTGTCCCATGTTTTCTGATTAAGTGAGGGAGAAGTGAGGACTCCTTTAAGGCTTTTTTTGATTTTGTTGCTGGACACATTTGCATGCATTGTGAAAGTTCTCCTCATAGCTGATATATATTAGTTTCAGTTTTAGTTTTAGTAATTATGGTATGGTTGAAGAGCTACTATGGAGTTTAGTTTTTGTGTCACAATGAGACAGAACTGTGCACTTAAATGGGTTTGGATATAATATGAATTTAATGTTAGTGAAAGCTTATTACACTGCTCAACACACTTTACTATTTGGTTTTGTTTTTGTCTAATAAAAACAAGCATAATCAAAACCAGTTACTGAATATGAACAATTTTACACAGTTGTATAATTTTTAAAATATTTTGTATGTCATTTGTGCTGAACAAATCTGCCTTTTGGAACTTTTTTCTTTTCTTTTAATTGCCCAGAATGGGCCAATTTGTAATGAAATTTAGGAGAATTTTAAGGTGTGAGTGTTTTTTACTCTAAATGTCTACAGCACACAACAAATCCTGCTCTAATGAAAATGTGCTTATAATGAATGCCTTCAACATTGCATTCGAAAATCTCCCATACTGGGCTTTGCTATTTTCTACCAGCCATATTGATCTCTGATTCCATCTCAGTTCAGTTTACAGACAGAATTTTGCCACCTGCAGGCCTGAAAAGATATAAAAAATTAGAAAACAGAATCTACTGTGTTCTTACAGGTTTGATCATGAAAATCACAGGGGCTTAGGAAGAACAAGCTCTTAGGCTTGAATCAGTGTGCAGAACCCACCTAGTTGTATTGAGGGAAACAAAGAAAAACAAGCATGTAGTGTAAAGGTTAGGGGCCATGAGACTTGAATAGCCCATCGTAAGAACAGTAAACCCTTAATGAGCAGAGCAAGAGCAGGTAATAAGGGTATGGACAGGCACAAAATGACAGAGACAGCATCTGAGATTATGAACAATATATACATTATCTAAACTTGTTTATCCAGAGCAGGATCACAGGAAACCTGGAGCCTACCGAAGCAGGTTTGGATGCAAAGCAGGAAAAATCCCTGGTATGCAATATGTATGATATGGCTGATGTTAAGAACAAAAATATGATATTTAAACTATCTATTTTGAGAAAGAGAGAAACATTGAAAAAATTGGGACAGATATTTTAAAACATAATTCTGCTACTGGATTATTTTCACAATATTAGGTATCTTGAGCTGTTTAATATTAACTAAAAAGATAAATGAATAAACATAGCATAAATACAAAAACACATTAGTATGTTTAGCATTTCATTACTTTTAAGATTCTCTTCGCCTTCCTACCTGTAATTCAGTTGAGACGTTGCCAACTCAGAAATTTTACAAGGTGTGCGTTGCTTTGTTGTTAAACGATGATTGGTCAGCAGCATTATACGGATCTTGTATCATGACCTTGTCAGTCTCTCAATCAGTGCCATTTTATTTTCAAAAATCGGGAGTGATCTCCCCTAGACTTTCTCGTGTACTGAAATATGGGGATGAATATTTGAGGAGTAAACCGCAAGAGAATGATTATATTATGTACATGAAAGAACCATCCATCCATTCATCCATTATCCAACCCGCTATATCCTAACTACAGGGTCACGGGGGTCTGCTGGAGCCAATCCCAGCCAGCACAGGGCACAAGGCAGGAAACAAACCCAAGGCAGGGCGTCAGCCCAACGCAGGGTGCACACACACAACACACCAAGCACACACTAGGGAAAATTTTAGAATCGTCAATTTACTTAACCTGCATGTCTTTGGACTGTGGGAGAAAACCGGAGCACCTGGAGGAAACCCACGCAGACACGGGGAAAACATGCAGACTCCACGCAGGGAGGACCCGGGAAGCGAACCCGCATGAAAGAACCATCAACAACAAATCAAAACAAATTAATAATATATTGAACAATTATTATAAAAGTAAAGTTGAATAAATCGGACTCTGCAGTTGCATGAATAAAAAAAAAAATAGAGTATGTGTTCAGGTAAAGTAGCACTTCCAGTTGATGGATTTGGCCCAAGAATTAATACAAATCTACAATTTTGATGTAACACACACATGCCAAATTTCATCCATCTATCTAGTTGCATTTTTGAGTTATTGTGTTTACACACACATATAATTCCAAAAAACTATATTTTTGGACCTGGGGAGGTCTAAAAAAATCAAGATTCATCAAAATCTTGAGCTTGAATTTTTTTCATGATTACTATACCATCTCTATACTTCATGTGCGAAGTGGCAGGTGAATTACTGTTGACAAAAAGCAGGCACCTGAGAAATAAACTGAAAAGTTACTCACTTGTGATTTTTCTGTCCATACAGTAAAATTTTTGTTGACCAGCACATTCTGATTTCAGACTTTTGAGTTAAATCTTGATATACAACAAGCGCAAAGAAAGACGGCATGTAAATCGCTTTCTATTTACCACGCTTTATGCGAGTATTCAGCACATTCTGTCACTGCAAATGCTGTGTGAACACCCACCCTCTGTTACCAGCCGCCGTTCACTGAATGAATATGTGTGGGCGGCTCATGTTGGATGACTTTCAGTTTTAGAGTTATATGTTATAAGGGTTAAAAACTAACAGCAAGAATATTCATTCAAAAATGAAAACTAAAATTATTTTTAGTAAATTAGTATTTTATTTAAGTTCTTTCCAGCTACTTTAATAGTTTCATTTAGTTTTAGTTTTTCATTTTGATTTTAATTATTTTATTTCAGTTTGCAAAAATGTTTTTTTATTAATAGTTTCAGTTTTGATTTTAGTTTTCGTTAACTGTAATAACCTTGTTGTGACCTTTAATTAACTGACCTTGACCATGTCCTATTCCCCTTTTATAACACCCCTTAAATCTTTGCCACTTAATCTTTAATTGGGATTTCTGAACTTTTAATGCAATTTCCCAACAGTTAGGTGGCCATACTGGATACTGTAGTTTATGGTTATTATGTTCATTGCTGTTCACATGACAAGACAGGAAAAGTAGCATTCTGATTAATAACTACCCACCTATTTATTCACACTTTTTTGGTGTGTATTTGTCATCAGAGTATTGGATTCTTTTTCAAAAATAAGTAACATTTGCCTGAGTTAATTAGAGGCATGAAAAACTAGAACGATTTTGTGACTTTGCTGTGCATGTTTTGACTGCAAGTTTTATTTACATTTTGGGTATAAATGATTGGTGTTTTATCCTTTCTGGTTTCCCTGATCCCTTTCTGTATTACAACTTTGACTTTTGTTTTATACCACCATTGTCTTTTTTTCGCTATGTTAACGTTCTGGCATCATAACTGTGTAACAATAAGTATATTAATGCTTCTGTCTGACTTCTATTATATAGCATTTTTATTGTAATTCTTTTTCCATTATAGTTATTAATTCTGTACCAATATACTGCCTAACTTGTTTAACTGAGTGTGGATTTTCAAGTTTGTTTCTATGAATATTGACAATTTGTGTACACACGTGTGTGTGTATGTATGTGCGCGTGTGTATATATATATATATATATATATTTATATGTATAGTTACATTTATATATATATATATATATATATATATATATATATATATATATATACTGTGCATATATATACATAATTATATATTTTGTGTGTGTGTGTATATATATATATATATATATATATATATATATATATATATAACTCTTTTGGGACTCCCCCAATGGGATGACACTCAGAAGAGCATCCCGAGGTGTGATCGCCGCATCTGTGGAAAATAGCATATCGGTTGCTAGGGCAACTGCGGGTTCCCAGCGCTGTGACAGCTTGCCGCAAAATCAAATCCGAAAACATTGCAGTCATGCTATGAGCACCTGCCATCAATGGGTGATGCAAGGAACATTATAAATGCAAGGAACAGTATTACTTGTCCATTAACCTGGCCACAACTCTGCCTTATTGCTGTGTGTATAGAATATGGTAGATCCTGCTACAATAAATAACCATGCTATTCCTGTTTAAAGCTGAATAAAGTTGGTTTTGCTAAAGCACTGAGACTCAGCCTCGTGTTTTGGGGTGCAAGACAGACACTCACTCATCACGTAGTACCAGAAGTGGGGTCCTTGCACTGATGGATCCCCAAAAAATACAGCAAAGCCCAGAGCAAGATGAGGCTCCGGTGGCCGCCGCTGCCTTGGCGAGGCCGCAAGATGTGTTGCCAAAGGTGGATCCCTCAGACGACCCTGAGTGTTTCCTATTCTGCTTTGAACATATGGCAACATTGATGCGATGGGACAAGGGAGCCTAGACAGCTATTTTAGCCCTGTTTTTAACTGGAGAAACCCTCCAAGCTGTACGGAATCTCCCACCCAAAGAGCTTGATGATTATGACTACCTGAAACAACAAATCCTCCTCCTCCTCCTCCTCCGGTGGTCAAGGGGCGCCAGTTTTGGCTGTGGCATATTGATCTGGATTGCCCTGTACGAGGACAGATCCAGGACTTAGTGGACCTGATTCAAAGCTGGATCCATGGAGACCCTTTCGAGTGCATTGTAAAAAAGTTTGCTATTGATGCAGTCCTGTCAGGGATAAAGAAGAGCCTTTGTTATGAAATGCTATGGAACGACGTCGACTCGCTGCTGGATCTGACCCCAAGGGTGCACAAGCCACCTGGAAACAACAGGGCTACCCAGGCTTGACCCTGATGTCGATCCAGCCAGCACAGACCTTCAGCGTTGCCAGCGTCATGAGTAGCAGATGCCAGAGGGTGAACACCATAGTGTGGACTAAGCACTGCCGCTTTCACTGTGATAACTGGGATACCTGGCTTGGGAGTATCACCTCCTACCTCCGCAAACAATAGCTCTTGGTCTGGCTCAGGTACAGTATGTGGCTCGCAAGTTTCCCCTAGGATGTTAAAGGAGGACAAACTTTAACGTGTCTATTACGTTGGCCGGATAGGAATTTCTGGTGCTATTGGACTCTGGTAGCGACCTTGGTGTAGTCCACCCTGACTTGCTGCAGCAGATCCCTTATAAGACCACAGACAAGGTGAACATCCGCTGTGTCCATGGGGACATTAAAACATATTAAACTATAATACTCCCCCTGAAATTTAAAGGGAAGAACTTTAAGGTTTGGGCTGGCGTGTCAGACACCGTACCCTGGCCATTCCTAATAAGAAAATGAAATGCCCTCTTCCCACGGGTCATGGCCACCTGCAGAACACCTACCCCCATAGTGGATAGAGAGGGGCTTGCTGAAGACAATATCAGTTAAGGAAACGGATTTGAAATTGAACTGGAGTAGTGCAGCGAGCTGGGTGACGAATCTTCAAGTGAAGTCCCAGGACAGCTGGCAAAGCTGGCAGACCGGTGACTTAATATGGACCCGGATGAAAATGAAATAGCAGTGGAAGGTGAGTGCGATGCTACATCGGACATGGTAGCAGTGGGAGGCGAGGATGACTCTACATCAAACATGGAGGAAGCAGAGACTGGCGTCTAGACGGAGTTTGCTTGACAACAATTAGCCGATAACAACTTGGATTTTGCATTCAGACAAGCACATATCGCAAAATACTCTTACTATCTGGAAAGAGATGACCTGAATTTTAAAACACCACAATTTTTACTTAAGGTAAGCTTTCTGTATAGGGTGATTTCTGATTGCATGGGTGATTGACGTATCGAGCAGTTGGTAGTACTAAGTGAGCATAGGGAGAAGGTTTTAAAAATTGCTCACAGTCACATTTTAGGGGGTCAGCTCAGTACAGAAAAAAGAGGGAACCCATTTTGAAATGCATTTATTGGGTGAATATGGGCCGGGATGTGGAATGATTTTGTACTGATTGTCAAATAGTTTCTGCCCACAGACCCGCCAGGGCACCTCTGATTTTAGACGTCCCCCTTGAGAGGCTGGGATTAGATATTGTTGGCCCGCTTCCAAAGAGTAAAAGTGGCTTTCAGTATATGTTCGTGTTAATCGATTGCACCACAAGATATCCAGAAGTAACAGTGCTGTGACGGATGGACTATTGCAGAAGCACTCTCAGATATGTTCACACATATTGGTATCCCCTGCAAGATTCTTACTAATCAGGGCACACCTTTTATGTCTCACATCATGAAGCAGCTATGTGAAAGTTTCAGAATTAAGCAGTTACACTCCACGGTTTATCATCCACAGATGAATGGCCTGACTGAATGATAAAACCCTAAAGCAGATGATTTGGCGGGTAGGTCATGACGATCCAACTTCCTGGGATACTGTAGTACCTTTCCTCCTGTTTGCTGTCCGGGAGGCCCCACAAGCTTCCATTGGAATGAGCCCTTTCAAACTATTATTTGGTTTGCAACCGCACGGGGTGCTGGACATTTTTCAGGATGAATGTATGGGGACTCTCAAGATAACCCATGAGGGAGGTTTGGTAACCGAGTTGTTTCACTGCAAAAGCAGATTACCAGATTATCCTGTATTGTGGTGGAACATCAGCAGCACCAGCAGGCGGTGCAAAAACATAATTATGATTAGACGAGTAAGCGAGTTTACGAAGGGGTACCACATGCTGGTGTCGATCCCATCTGATCCACATAAATTTCGGGCTGAATGGCAAGGGCCGGCAGTGATAGAAGAGTGTATGTCCCCATTGAATTATAAAGTCAGGATTCCTGGGCGGTGAAAACCCATACAGATTTTGCATATTAATCTTTTAAAGGAGTGGCACAACCATCACAAATTTCTGGTCACAGCCATAGCGGTCCCCCGACTGAGGTCGCCATTGCGGATGATTTGACTGAGACCCAGAAAGCAGAATTGCTATCGCTAATCGAAGGGAACTCAGACATTTTTTCAACAACACCTGGCCTGATGACGATTGCAGAACACAAGATTGTCACTCCACCCGGTGTTAATATACAGGTGCCCCTGTATTGCCTACCGGAGGCAACAAGGAAAGTGATACACGAGGAAGTGCAACAGATGCTCCAATTAGGCATTATTCGGTCGAGCAATAGTGAATGGTGAAATCCAATCGTACTCGTCTCAAGGTCCGATAGTTCGGTTCAGTTCTGTATTGATTTTAGTCGTTTGAATAAGATTTCCAAGTTTGATAAATACCCAGTGCCAAAAGTGGATGAGCTGTTAGAAAAGCTTGGGCAAGCTTCATATATCTCATGAAGGATTATTGGCAGGTCCCCTTGGAGGAATCTAGTTGTGAGTAAACCACATTCGCCACTCTGGATGGATTGTTTAAATTTATGGCATTCCCTTTTGGTCTCCATGGTGCATCACTGACCTTGTAGCGAATCATGGACCAGATCCTGCATCCGCATTCTGTGTATGCGGGTGCCTATCTTGACGATGTGGTCATTTTTAGTAGGGTCTGACAATGGGTCCAAGGATTTCATCCCGATACCTAATGGCAGTCAAGGTGCCGTTGTCTAGCCTGTGGAGGTCTGTGTGTCCCTCCATGGATATGCCTTCCCAGACCATCACTGACCCACCACCCAACCGGTCATCCTGAACAATGTTACAGGCAGCATAACGTTCTCCATGGCTTCTCCAGACCCTTTCACGTCTGTCACGTGGGCTCAGGGTGAACCTGTCCTCATCTGTGAAAAGCACAGGGCGCCAGTGGAGGATCTGCCAATTCTATTATTCTATGGCGAATACAAATCGAGCTCCACGGTGCCGGGCAGTGAGCACAGGGCCCACTAGAGGACATCGGGCCTTCAGGCCACTCTCATCAAGTCTGTTTCTGATTGTTTGGTCAGAGACATTCATACCAGTGGCCTGCTGGAGGTCATTTTGTAGGGCTCTGGCAGTGCTCATCCTGCTCCTCCTTGCCCAAAGGAGCAGATACCGGTCCTGCTGATGGGTTATGTATAAGTAATTAAAAAGTCTAAAAAGGGACTTTGAGGAATTCCAGAACAGTGGAGAATAGTTGCAGATTTTAAATTATTTACTACAATAAACTGACCATGGTTCGACAAATAAGAAGCCAATTTTCTAAAAACAATTCTAGATTTGCTAGTAAGCTAAAGCTCTAGAGAAAAGAAAGACTAATTGGCAAGAAAAAGTTAGTTTCTCAAACTATTCCATTTATGTTTTTGATTTTGAATTGGTCTTTGGGTTCCTAATTTGAATTGTCCTTTTGTCTTGATTACTGGGCATTTGCTTATCACGTTTTTAGAAACCTGGTAGAGCAGTTTACTGTTCTCATTTGTGCTATAAATTATCCACCACTCTTTGCTTTAAAGTTATATGGATCTTATGAGCTTTTTATTTTTAAAAGGAAACAATCCAGACATCAGTAATACCTTACTTTAGTGAGTACAGGAGATATGTAGCTGGTTCCTGATCTGCAAGTTTCAGAAGAGATGCCAGTGCAGAAGCACAGCACCACATGAGCTTTGTTTGGCTTTCTGACCACGTAAAAGTTATAGTTTGCCAAAGGTCGGCAAAAACCAAGTTTTTGAAGTAATCCTAGAAAATATTCCAAAGAATGTTAGAAAAACTGAGTCATAGGGAAGTACAAAAGAGAATCTGCACAAAGCAGAAAAAATGTCAGGTGGTAAAGGCAGGCCAACTACCATTGCCTTAAAGAATTGCAGTATCTGTTCCACTACATGTAATATCAGAAAATCATGTCAAATATGCTAATGTCAAGCAAACATCTGGTCATATATACTTGAAAAGTCTTCAAAACCCTGCACTGCAATGATCTTCAGTCTTGATTTGCCTTTAACTATATGTAATGGTCAAAGTCTTTTATACTAGTGTGCACCAAGATATTGAAAAAATACAGCTGAAATGGGACCAATAACAATATTTAGCCTAGATAGTAAAATTAAATTACAATAGTTTGCTTAATGAGTCTTAGTGAGGCATTTGTAGGGATAGGATTAATGAGTAGTGCTTATATATTAGTTTATATAAGTAAGATCATAAAAAGACTGCTTATGTTGCTTCGTTAAACAGATATGATATCTGATACCATATTTCCTAAATTTAACTGTGAGGCCATAATAGATCATTTATGTCATGGAAACAGTGTACATTTTATCATTCATCTGTATTAAGACCCAAACAGAGTTTGCAATTAAATTAAACATTGCTTAAGCCAGATTTAGATATGATTTATTCTGTCAATTAGAGAGCAGGTGTTCTCCTCCCTTTCTTTGAGGTTTGCAGATTATTTACTCAACATTGTATATGGAATTTTACAAAATTATTGTATTTGATAACATATTATAAAACTTTAATTTTCTTTCAGGAAAGATATTTAAATGAAAGAGTAATGCTTTATGTGTAGATTGCTCAATTCACAATGAAACAGTCAGATTGTGGTGTGCAGAGTTGTATTGCTGTAGAAAGAAATCCTTAACTTTACACAAAAATATTAGACTGTGCACATTTTATTGAGTGTTTTCAGAGTCTCAGTGAAAAAAATGATTTATATACCTTTAAAGCTATTAGTCACCTCAACAAAGTAGTGTTTTCTAAAGCAAGTTTCCTTTTAATCCTTCCCCCAGTTTTAAAGGTAATACAAAAGAACTAATACTTGTTAACATATTGTAGCGCTCTGGGTAAATAATAACAGGAGCACTCGCAGCTGTCAGGGCCTCTTCAGTTTTATTTTAGTTAAATTGGTCGTATACAAAAGTAATGGGGCAAACTCCTTGACTCCGGAAATCCACTCACTCTCAGCACCCACCAGGAACCCCAACACACCCCCAAAACAAGAAAACACACCCCCCACAAGGTGTCCGCCCCTCCCAATTAGAAACCTCCCCTTCCAGTCCTCCTTCGCCCTCAGACAAGGCTAGAAAGCATTGCCTGCACGTTACAATATATTGTATTTTACAATTTTAGCAGACATGTTATGAGACTTGTTTATGGTAACGTAATGAGTGTTAATGCTCGCAGTTTTGCAGTTTAAATTTTAGTTTCATAGCAAGTATACTGAACTACATTAACAAATTATTGTGACATGATTTTTTGATTATTCATATTTAAATCCTGTTTTCTGTGAAATTTCACATTTTTTTCTGATGAGTAAATAAAGGTTTCTTTTGTGCTTCAGGTAGCCTTTTAGATAATCTTAAATTTGTTTTCTGTGCCTTGGGCCAGCGAAATTGTTTGCTAGGAAGTTAAGTCCCAAGAATTGTTCTTTCAAGAAAATCTTCAAGATTGTAGACTGACCTGCTGCCTATAAACTTCACACGGTCATGCATTTCTGCAATCAGGAATCAAAGGGCACAACCTGTTCACTTATCCATTGTTTCCACACTGTCATTAAGTTCATCTTTCAAAATAAAGTACCAATACACAAAACATACGTAAGGCACAGAAATGATATGTCTTGTCCAGCATGCGTTCATGTTGAAATTCCATAGCAAAAACATGGAAACTGTTGTCAAGGATAGGGTGGCCTTGTCTATCATTCTCAATGTTGCCACCATGACAGCACAAGCTCGGACTGAGTGACAAAAGGATACTTTAATAATACATTAAAAAAATTAATTAAACAACAATATAGGTACTGAAATGAGCATAATAGAAATCTGTATTATTGTAATACCTCTGTGATATATATACCATCTAGGCACAATAAATTAAATAAAAAAAAAGAAAACTGATTAATAGGAAAAGCTCAGCTACATAAGATGACTGGTATTAGAAGGGAATCAGTGCATAATTTCTTAAATTTTCTATGTCTCCTGACTAAGATTACATGTTTCTGTTTTGTCTGAAACTAGTAGTGGTGCTAAAGACAGCTTTTTAGACGATGACTAGCCAAGAGGGAAATGGTAGCAGAAGAAAAGTAATGGTTCTGTGTACTTACTTAACGCTGTGAACAAAATACTGAGGCCAGATTACCGAGGAAATGTTTGTATCATCAAAGGCAAAGAAAACATAATTTCAGATGCAAGATGTCTGATTACATACTGCCCTTCACATGATAGAATTTATTGCCATTGAACAAATCTCATGATATTGAAAAAGAGCCAAAGGAATTGTTTTAAAAAAGCCCAAAGTATTACTAAATGATCCTTACATCCTGTCAGAATCTCACTTCTGAAATGTCACATAAAATCTGTCTCGCCACAAACTGTATAAGCAGTAGTCATTATTTTTTTTTTTCTACACAAGATGTCATATTATGACTGTGAGGGCTGCCCGTCATTATATTATATTATATTATATTATATTATATTATATTATATTATATTATATTATATTAT
>JANRMT010027041.1:76457962-76481737 GCA_026402145.1 Polypterus bichir lapradei
ATATTATATTATATTATATTATATTATATTATATTATATTATATTATGTTATTAAAGAATCAGAGTGAACCAGGTGCAAAAGAACTCAATTGTATTTATGGCCTTCCAGAATGCTATTGTATTATACATGTTTCTTCACAAACCAGAACAATAAAACTTAATTTATGACAAAAATGCACTAATAAAAAGAATCATTAAATAGCAAGAATGATAAAACCATTAAAATCGTTTTTCGTCACCAGTATTTTTAACTTTTATATGAAACAGTGTAAGAGCCAATCTTAGGATGTTAATGCTTTAAGTTAAACTCTTATCAGTATGTGCTAAATTTAAACAGAATACATTTTTTTTTCATAGCCATAGACAACGAGGAGGTATGTCTACCATTCATACCATTCAAACTGCAAGTGGGATAAGCATACAAGTTTTCTGATGAAAAATTGTAGCTGCATTTACCCAGAATTACCAAAGTTCTGCAGCTTAGTTTGCTTTGTGGGATTCTGGCAATAGCTGACACGTTGAAATGATTCCACAGACAAAATTCAAAGTAAAACAGTTCACACAAAATATAGAAAAATTGATATGGCAAAGAAAAGAAAAGTTCTTGCTCAAGAAAGTTCTGTTTAAAGCTTATATATCATGTTTGTTTCTTTAACACTAGATTTACCAGAGCCTATGAAAAAACTCGTAAATCCGTCCCAAGTCAGTTTTATTATCTCAGCCGCGTTCACGAGCCTCACATTTTTGAGCATGCCCTCTGCACACTACTTGTGAGTTTAGGCTTTAGGAAGTAAGTAAATAAATAAAGGTAAATCGTGTCATAAAATGATTTCTTCAAAATGTTGAATGTTATTTATTTGGCACCGGCTGTTACAGACTGAAATCAAATGTATGTTTTTATTCTAAAATTAGTAAGACTAAGAGCAGTTTACTTCTCAAGATGGAGTGGTGCTGGATCAAACTCGCAACCTTTTGATTCCCAGTCGGCAGCTGATTCTATTGCGCCACAGAGGCAGTCGTAATAAATGGGTGTCAATGTCGCATGTTAAGGCGGCTTTTTGTTTCTGCAGTTATATTTTTGAATAAAAGCACAATTGTTGTGTTAGATTTGTATCTTTTGTGAAAGCATTTCTTGGATACTTCAGGCTTCATACATTATATAGTTTATGCCTACATTTTGTCATCTACTAGTAGAATATAAAAAACGTTTCTGTTATAACAATGTGTTTACACAGATTACTGTAGAAACGGAACAGACATGAAATGCGTGTGTTCCAAACAACGATCTATTATTTCCCCTCTAAAACTCCACTTCACTCCCAGAAAATCAATCAAGGCATGAGCTGGGAGAAGTTTGTGCACGTTCTAAGTCGGTGGGGGGATGGAATAGCCGGCTGCTTGCAGCCTGATTTTTATCAGCACATTTAGATGACAAAAGACGCTGGTGGAGAGCTGTGAACGATTTTAAGAAGCGATTGAAGGTGGGACGGATTTAAGAGTTTTTTCGTAGGCTCTGGTAATTTTAGTGTTAAATTTTCCAATACAGTTGAACCATTTCTAAATTTTCTAGTGTTAAACTTGAGGAGCCAAGCCACTCTGAGAAGTAGGTGATTACTTTATTGATGGGCTTGGTCACCTCCTCTATTCTTGTCATGCACCGTTCAAAAAACAAATTTTTCAGTTGATCTGGTCTTTTCGACCACTTACGTTCTGGCTTCAGTAAGAAACTTGGACCCTGTGACCATGTGATGCTTCTAATGAAGCTTTCTATGCTTAGCCCTCTAGATGGTTGATCAGCTGGATTCAGGGCAGATGTTGTGTACTTCCACTGTGAAGGTTGTGAATGATCTCTGATCACAGAGATTCTGTTGGCAACAAAGGTCTTGAATCTAGTACAGTGGAACCTCGGTTCACGACCATAATTCCTTCCAAAACTCTGGTCGTAACCCAATTTGGTCGTGAACCGAAGCAATTTCCACCATAGGATTGTATGTAAATACAATTAATCCGTTCCAGACCGTATGAACTGTATGTAAATATATATTTTTTTAGTTTTTAAGCACAAGTATAGTTAATTATACCATAGAATGCACAGCGTAATAGTAATCTAAATGTAAAAACATTGAATAACGCTGAGAAAACCTTGAAGAATAGAGAAAACTAACACTGCAATAGTTTGCGCTATAGTGCTAGGAACCTCTCGCTAAAAACACTTTTTTTTAATGAGATTTAAGCACAGGGAAAAAATGAACATTTGAAAAATCCGTAATTTAATAAACCACCAAGAAAAGTAACATTGCCACAATGCACGCTATGAACCGATCGCTGTAAACAGAACTGAAAACAAAAACAAGCCTTTTCTACCGTATGCGTTCAGCCTTCTCTCTCTCGCTTGCTCTCTCTCTCGCTCTCTCTCTTTCGTGTGTGCGTGTGTCTCTTTCACAAGCCTGGAGCCCCTGTGTGTGTGCCTCTGTCTCACGTGTATGTGTGTGTGTGTGTGTGTGTGTGAGTGTGTGTGCCTCTGTCTCGCGCGCCTCTGTGTGTGTGTGTGCCTCTCCCTCGCACGTGTGTGTGTGCCTCTGTCTCGCGTGCCTCTGTGTGTGTGTGTCCCTCTCGCGCGCCTGTGTGTGTGTCGCGCTCTCTCTCTCTTGCTGCCATGCTCGCTGCACAGGAAATGCACAGGGAGAGACTGAACATGTACAAACCTAAAGGGAAACTGGCTTGTTCGTATACCAAGTGTGTGGTCGTGAACTGAGGCAAAAGTTTGGCGAACTTTTTGGTCGTAAACCGAGTTGTACGTGTACCGTTCGTGAACTGAGGTTCCACTGTACTTTCATTTGAAATGTATTTTAGCACCGAAGTGCTGTCAGGTCCAAAATGTTGATTCTTGTAGAGGTATTTGAAGCTTACCTTTTAGCATTTTGTCTGCTTCAACTGCTGCTGTTAGCTCCAATCTTGGAATTGTGACTTGCTTCAATGGTGCAACTCTTGACTTGCCCATCAAGAACGAACAATGTTTTTTGCCTTCTTCGTTAGTCAAGAAAAGATATGTGACAGTGCCATATTCATCATCACTGGCATCTGCAAAATGGTGCATTTCTGCTGACTTTATGGTTCCAAAATGTCCTAGTTTGATGCATCTGTCTACATTGTAGTCTGCTAGCAATTGTAAGTCATCCATCCATTTTTTCCATTTCTGAATGTGTTTGACTTCCACTTCTTCATCCCACCCCCATTTATCTTTTCATAAGTCTCTTAAAATAAGCTTTGCTGGCAGTATGGTGGGTGCTAAAATGCCAAGGGTGTCATAACCTGAGCTAACAACAGACAGAATACCACACCTTGAGAGCAGGCTTGTTTTGCAGCTTTATCTGAAATTTGAAGCTGTCTGTTTCTGTGTACAACTGGATGCCCAGGGCAAGTTCTACTGGAAGCAGACTGTGGCTTAAGTCTAAATCCTTTTGTTCAAAAGCTCTGTCTTCTTCAGGAATAGACAATAAAACTGCTCTCTGCTTTATTCACCCACTTGGTCAGGTGTAATCCCTGTCTGAGGCATAGAGTTTGAAGGTCCTTTGCCAGCGCTGTGCTGACGATGTATGTACCCAAAAAGAAGAAGCCTTTGATTTCAGCCTGTAACAGCTGGTGTAAAGTTTGGGCGTATACACCATCAGCACGGCGCTGTCAGATCTAAACACTAGCATGGCGAATTGCTTGCGTACTGAAGTGACTTTAGCTGCAGATGGAAGTCCCATTTTAGTTATGGTGCCAAGCAGAGTTGTGTTACGTTACAGCAGTCTATTATCCGGCGAAAGCACTGTGACGAAGCTGTCTGTTGCTACAGTCCTGCATTTGTCCAGTCTGAAAGCGGTCACAGGATATTGTATCTTTGATTACCGGTACAAGAAACAGTTCTGAACAGGCATCAGCCACAGCGCTGCTCTTGTGAAAAAAATGGAGATAAATTCCATCAACTCAAAGAGGGAGAGGCCAGTTTGTTGTACAACGTGAACATCACTGAGAGAATTAAACTGAATAATAAAAAAATAAGAGTTAACGTTTACAAGTAGCCAAAATTTACACTGGGTGATACAGACTCAAATCAAATGTATGTTTTTATTATATTGTAGAAATAATAATAATAATAATAGCAGCTCACTAGTCAAAACCCGGAGTGCCGGTCTCAAACCCAGGACCTTCAGGTTATAAGGCAGCAGTTCTTACCGCTGCACCATTCAGGAATACGTGTAAATTCCCTGTCTTGAGCTTGAGTTTTTAACTAATTGACAGCCACATATAAATCAAATGCTTTTTTTTTTCTTTGGTTATATTCTTGAATAAAAGCGCACATGTTTATTTGATATTTGGACTAAAGCCTTCACACATTATACACTTCTCTTCATTATTAGTATAACATGGAAAAAGTTTCTGCTTGTGGTATGTGTTCAGCATTTCTTGCATTTCCTTTCATCCTACACTTTCCCAGATCTTTGAAGACACGGAACACACATGAAATGTATGTATTCCAAATAACAACATAATATTATTTACCCAATACAACTCCAGATCTCACAGGCAGATAAGCAGCCTTGGCTTGAGCTGGGAGAATTTTTTGCCTGAGCTGAGTTCCGTCAAGGTGAGGGATGAGACAGCAGGCTGCTTGCTGCTTGTGCTGATCAACACATTTACAAAATCAATGACGCTCATGGTAGAGGTTCAAAGTGATTTAAGGTGGGCTGGAATTACAAGTTTTTTCGTAGGCTTCAGGAATCCAACTTTTGTAAACCGTGTTATTGTTACAGAGGGATTTTGAGAAAAAAAGCATACTTTTTTCTTCTCATAATTCTAGCTCTGTTAGTATGTTATAGAAAGGCTAAAAGACTTTCAGTTTGGCCTATAGTGTCTTCTTAACATGAGTTAATGAAAGTAATTCTGTTACCTGTAATTCTGATAAATTGTTTTTTTGGTCTGTACTTGGGATGGCTTTTTATCATGCTATCAGATCACCTATGCCATGAACATAACATAGGTTCTTTTGTTAATGAGGAATAGGAAGAAATGTCAAAAATCCACTGTACAACTGTTACCTGTAACCTCTTACTTGTCTCACTGTCTGTTTTGTCCCTTGCATCTTTAATCCTAGGGACCTCTATCAGTAGGTTGCACTTTGCTGACTAGGACAGTCTTTTCTTTTATTCTTTTATTTTAAACCAGTTTACTACTACTAGAGGGTATCTTACAGGCATCCCCTTGAGCCCTTAACAGACCACAGTTAGTCAAGGAATGAACAATCTATAAATTTCTTGGCAACTCTTTTAACAGTCAGACAGAGATGCTGATTTAAAATTTCACTTAAAATCTATATTTATTTGCATCAAAGCCTACAGCAGCAAATATAAGCAATACAAAGACTTATACAACCTGGTATAAAGTCTTCATATCAACAAGACACACCAGATCCAGTTCCTCGATTGTAAATTATACATTCTCAAATTTAAAAATGAAAAGAAAAAATTCTTGCCAGGTAGAGAGAGAGCTGTCTTACAAGTGTCCTAAACAGACAGAGACAGAGTTCCATGAAAGTGTCCATTTCTAGTGAGAGGTCCTTACCCATTTTTGCAGTTCAGCTGAGCTCTTTATAAAAGTGTTAAAAAAGCAGCAACTGATCTAAGAGAACTCTTTTTGAAAAAAGTCACATAAAAAGCAGCCACTCTTCCCCCTCTCTTTTTGCCCAAAATAAGTGCACACACCTGGGGCCTCATGCATAATGCCGTGCATAGAATTCGCACTATAATATGATGTAAGCACAAAAGCCGAAATGTGCTTACGCACAAAAAATTCCAGATGCAGGTATCTGTGCGTTCACCAACTTCCATGTTCTTCCGCTACATAAATCCCAGTCAGCGTGAAAAGTAACACTCGTGCACGTGCCTGCTGTCCCGCCCCAACTCCTCCCAGAATTACGCCTCTTTGAATATGCAAATCAATATAAATAGCCATTAAGATCAGCCTTCTGTGAAAAGACAATGGCAAAAGCACGGGGGAAAATATAAGAATTTCAGCAAATACCAAGTGGAGGCAAAGGAAAAATGTACTATTTGTTGGTTTAAACAGTGGTATAAACAACAAAAGGAAGTCGATCGAGTGACATAGCGTGTCGGAGAAACTCGAAAGCTCAAGTTCACAAAGTTGCACAGTGCACGAAATAAAAAAGAAGTTGTCACATATCAAAGTCTCCGTGAAAAGGCGAGTTGTAGCCCACCGGATGAGTGTCATATGAAAGCTTATTAGGGTACAGAAAAAAAAAAATAGGCACACGGTGGGGAAAAAAGCACGAAATGTCAACTTTAATCTCAAAATTTCCACTTTGATCACATAGTTTATTTTGTCATTAAAGTAGAACATCATAACCTTCATCTTAAATTGTTTCATTTATTAGTTTCTCAAATCCCATCATAACTAAAGTTAAATGCTTTGTTTTGTATTTGATCTTCTATGTGCTCTATGTGTGTGAATCACTACTTGCTTCTTAAACCGGCTTTCACTTCCTCCGACGGGACACAGAATCCATTACATTCATGATATTACAGTTCTCTGAATAATTAAAATACTGAGATGTATACGTGATATCATTTTCATGATGATAGGAGCTAAATCATGTTATTAAACATGGGAACACGGTGGCGCAGTGATTGTTAATGTCTCAGATGCTTGCTGCGCCATGCGCAATCTTTGATGAAATGCTTTAGTAAAGAAGTACTGTCTCTTTCAAACGTACTAACCTCCAATTCCTGTTCTTACTTTTCTTTCTCCAAATACCCAATCGCCACACAATCAGCTCTGTAATAGAGGTTAAGGTATCTGTAAGCTTAGAACGCTGATTCTTCAAAAGTTTTAAGGAACATTGAAATATCTTCGTAGTACGTGTTTAATTATTCTATCCATCTATCCTTCCAGTGTCACGCCAGTCCCAGTAAGAATACAGCTCAAGGCAGGAACAATCCGTGAATGGAGCACAAGCTAACAGCTAGTGCTGTGGCACCGTGTCCTGGCATGTTTAATTATTGACAATATAGATTATTTAATCAGATGCATTAAACTAATAAACAATATGCAGTGTGACAAATAGGGGACCCTGTCGTCCCCTTAAACCCTCGGATCAGACCCCAGACACCAGATAAAAGTCCAATAATTCTTTTTATCTATACTAATAAAAGGCAAAGCCCTCACTCACTCACTCACTCACTCACTCACTCACTCACTCACTCACTCACTGACTCATCACTAATTCTCCAACTTCCCGTGTAGGTAGAAGGCTGAAATTTGGCAGGCTCATTCCTTCCAGCTTACTTACAAAAGTTAAGCAGGTTTCATTTCGAAATTCTACACGTAACGGTCATAACGGTCGATAACGGTTGACAACGTCCGCCATGTTGAACTTTCTTATTTATGGCCCCATCTTCACCAAATTTTGTAGGCGGCTTCCCTGCGCTAACCGAAACCGATGTACTTATTTCGATGGTATGACGCCACTGTCGGCCGCCATATTGAACTTTCCAACGTCACCAATTTTCCAACTTCCCGTGTAGGTAGAAGAATGACCCCATCTTCACGAAATTTGGTAGGTGGCTTCCCTGCGCTAACCAAAACCGATGTACGTACTTATTTCGGTGGTATGATGCCACTGTCGGCCGCCATATTGAATTTTCCAAACGTCACAAATTCTCCAACTTCCCGTGTAGGTAGAAGGCTGAAATTTGGCAGGCCCATTCCTTACTGCTTACTTACAAAAGTTAAGCAGGTTTCATTTTGAAATTCTACGCGTAATGGTCATAACGGTCAACGACGTCCGCCATATTGAACTTTCTTATTCATGGCCCCATCTTCACGAAATTTGGTAGGCGGCTTCCCTGCGCTAACCGAAACCAATGTACATAGTTATTGCAGTGGTATGACACCACTGTCAGCCGCCATATTGAACTTTCCAACGTCACTAATTCTCCAACTTCCCATGTAGGTAGAAGGCTGAAATTTGGTACTTATTTCGGTGGTATGATGCCACTGTCGGCCGCCATATTAAACTTTTAACGGAAACCGATGTACGTACTTATTTCGTTGGTATGACACCACTGTTGGCCGCCATATTGAACTTTCCAACGTCACTAATTCTCAAACTTCCCGTGCAGGTAGAAGGCTGAAATTTTGCAGGCTCATTCCTTACAGCTTACTTACAAAAGTTTAGCAGGTTTCATTTCGAAATTCTACGCGTAATGGTCATAATGGTCAACAACGTCCGTCATGTTGAACTTTCTTATTTATGGCCCGATCTTCTCGAAATTTTATAGGCGGCTTCCCTGCACTAACCGAAACCAATGTACGTACTTATTTCGGTGGCATGATGCCACTGTCGGCCACCATATTGAACTTTTCAACAGTCTTTGTTACTTATGGGCCCATCTTCAAGAAATTTGGGTTCCCAACGCTAACTGAATCCTACTTACGTACATATATACGTCCATAGCCTGCAGCTCAGTCACTGTGTGAGGTGGCGTTGGGTCCCCCATCCCAAAGCCTCCCACGTTGTTGGCTGCCTGCCTATATAAGACCGTCCGTCGCTCCGGTCTCTACATTCCCTTCCTTGCTTCGCCACGGGATTCACGTCTCCCTGCTGATAACTACAGCCTTTTTGTTTAATCCACGGCTTCTTCGCTGTTTTATTGTTTGTTTATTACAATTATAGTTATTGTATAGGTATTTTAGACTTACTTTACATTGCTCAGGTACCCATTTCCTTTATCATTCCAACCCCCATTACCATGTCTATCGAGGTGATCACTATCGATCAAAGAACTGTCACTTACTGAGTGGTTTCCATGCCCGGAGAGGGCACCTACCTTTTCCATTCTGTTTGTTACATATTGCACGGCCATATCAGGCTCACTCTTGATATCCGGAGGAACATTGTGTCTTATGTATTGAATGACTGGGACAGGTTCAAGGTGTGGACTGATGATGGTACAGGAGATAATTATACTACACAGGAGCATTAGAAGAGTGAAATGCTTAAGTGAGTTGATGGCTGCCGCTGAATTGTTCGGTTGTCGCTTTCAAGTGTACCGAAATGGCGAAATATTTTACACCTTTCGACAACCGCCAATGCCTCTTAAACATCTTAGATTCACAGGTGACGATTTCAGTAGTGGACACTTTGATGTTTATGAGTGTTTAAACTCTCAAAAGCTGGATGTGATTTTATCGATGAAACCGGTTGTGTGCTTACAATGCTTGACAGATGCCGAATGTCACTTCAACACAACAAATCCTGCAAATACTATTGTAATTGAAACAAACCATGAAACTCAAACCGATTATGACAGCAGCAATCCAAGCTGTGAGATTTGAGACAAGATTACTGTTCACATGGCCAACTGTAAGTTACATGCTCAAGAGTAAGCTCAGCGCACAGCTTGGTCATGTTGGGCCGAAATGACAACATGGTATACAAAGAGATCCTTAACAAATAATTATTGGAATATTTTCCCTCAGTTTAAAAAGGTAAAATTTTCTTCTTAATAAAAATTTTAAGGCAGTACTTCGCCACTGCGAAGCGCGGGTATTTTGCTAGTTATAATAATAATGTGCATGAAGCACCCTCCACTCCACTATACTCATAAATCAATAACAATAATCAATACAATAATCAATCCTCCTACTGCCAGACGCGTTGTTCCCTTTCTCCCAACTCAGCTCGTCTGTGTGGGATTTCCCAGAGTCCTTTATAGTCCATGACCCGGAAGTGCTTCTGAGCCCTCAGTCCATGTGATTGTCCATCACTTCCGGTCAGGTAAAAACTCCTCTTCTTCAACCCGGAAACACGTCATTTCCTCTGTCCATGTGACTGGGATGTATTTCCAGGCTGTAGGAAAAATACAAGTCTCTGGGCCTCCCTGCAGCGTCCCCTGGTGGCCCTGACGTTATCTAGCAGGGCTGTACAGGAAAACTCCAATGTCTATGATGCCCTGCTGGAATTCGGGGCACCTCCATGCTGTAGGAAGGGCTCCATCTGGTGGCCTGGGGTTATTGGCCGGGATGAATGGCTGGCCATATATCACAGCAGTTAATTTCAGTGTATTTATAAAGCCGCTTCAGGGATGTTGATCTAAAAAAGAAAGGATAACCTCACAGGAACAGTAGCACTGCTTTGACGCTGGGTGCCGCCAGTCTGCAAAATCGAGCGCAGAACTTGCATACGACAGGGTATGAGGAACCGTGAAAATGTGTGTGGCCTTACGCCAAGTTTAGGTTTTATACATAGCGATTTGAACATGGAAACGTTTTTACACAACATTTCTGCGCGTATGCACCGTTTATACATGAGGCTCCTGGTTTTTTTTCTATTAGCAGTACAGCAGTTTTTCAAAACACAGAAAATGGTACTTAGTCATTATCATACAAAGTCAAGGTTACTTATCATGCAAAACAAAAACCTGTTTGAAACTGCAGACAGACTGGCTATGCAGAACATTGTAAGAGCCTGTTTCACTCTCTAGCTTTTTAAAATAGGCTTTGCCTTTCCTCATTCCTGGAATATTCTGCACTCCTGTTTAGCTTTAGAAGACATTTCAGTCTAAGGTCTATTACTGTAAATCTGTCAGCTGTAAAAATTTAAATATGTCCCATACAGAGGCACAGACAGGTCTGCCATATCACAATTTCTAAATATTGCTTTAATAATGAACATTTTTGTGCTATTCACAGGAAAATGTCATCTATCCATCTGTTTTTTCTGAACCAGCTTATTCCATCTCACAGCATTAAGACAATGACAGGAAATTACCCAGGGTGTTATTTCAGTCAATTACTGGAAGTAATTATACTCATACCCTCTTAATTAATGTAAAATACATGTCTTGGGGATGCAGTAGGAATGCAGAGTACCTAGAAACAAATTATATGTTACATGCACAGACAGAATATGTAAAGTTCACAGAGAGTGCATGAGTAGAGTGTCTACCCAGGGACCCTGAAATTAATAGATTCAATTTTTTTTATTATATACTACTATAGGGCATACTTTTTGGTGAGATTATGTGGGGCAAGTATACTTTTTATGTCTTCTTTTCACAGTGTCTAGCTCTTGATTAGGTTCTAGGCCAAGGGTGTCTTTTGTGTGGACATTTTAAATGAAAGGCGCTATATAAATAAAATGTATTATTATTATTTATTATTACATGTGTATCTGTTTTTTACACAAATTCCCTTCTTCCAATTTGGTTTTCTCCTTCAGTACAAAAGCAGTCAATTTCCATCTTGTGACCTTGTGAATCCTTGTGTAATTTTCTATATCTAAATGTCCCATGTGACTAAATTAACATCTCAGATGTTGAAGGATGTGCTCCACCATCCTGATAAGAATTATGCAGGAAATGAAAATAAATGAGTAAAGGAATAATTGGAATACTTGTATTTCCAGTACTTTATGACATACAGAAGCAAGTTTACTTCACTTAATCACTTCCTATATTTTATTTTGTTTTTTAAAACTACTGTGATTCTTCTTTTTCTTTTAAAAAAATCTCTAGGTTTTTCTTTTATACTTTGTTCTTCAGCAATCATTTCGTTAATTGACTTACTTTTCATTAATTTACCGAGTGCACTAATTCTACTTCAGGATCTATTGCCTACCACTGCTGTGCATGAATGTAAATCAAGAGGAAACTCTGGATGGAACACAAGCTGTATATATACTGTGTTTTTAACATCCAAACCTTCATCTTCACCTAATTACAAAAATATAGCTTGCAGTCTTACGAATCTCACATAGCTGACAACAACCACCAAGGTTCTAATAAGTGTAATGACAAACCTGAATGCGTAAATGACTGATTAAACCATACTCACTGACATATGTTCTGTGTTGATGGTATTTGGTACTGTAAGGATTTTCTTTGGTATGCTTTAGGGTAAATTTAACTGGATTTATATCCTCAATTAATTGAGATGTTTCTGTCACATACTGCACTTGAAGTTTTATGTAAAGATTGAAGGCATAGCAACTGAGATAAAATGAGAATCTCAGTGTCTGGGAGGAAGGCAATATATTCTTTTGTAGGCAATATTGTAATTTTATATTACAGTGATTTAGTTTTAGTAAATAGTACATGAATTTTGCACCTTTTGATAATGTACACCAGTTTAACTCTCTTATTTTATAAATGTGCTGTTTAAGCTGATTTGTGAATCTAAATTTGCTTAGTATGAATGTGTCCTGTGTGATGAACTAGCATCCCATCTGTAACTGTTCATACCTTACATCTTCACCTTCATACCTTCATACCTCTGTAAATTGATGGATGGATTTGGCATCTTTAATGTAATGTTCGTGTTTTCAATTTTTCTAAATGTTAATTTTATTTATGTTAAATTAATCAAAACTATAAAAGTTACTGAATTAATGAGGAGTCAAGTTTCAGAAAAATTGAAATGGTCTGCTCTTAGAGTATCCCAAGCTAGCTAGTAATTTCATATCAGTTACTAGTAAACATCTGGAAAGGGAATGCACAATTTTGAATTGTTAACTTTAGTAAGGTGCTAAAAATAAAGATGTATTGTTGTACATCCATAATAGAACTTCAAAATGGAACTAATTTGATTAATTTCCATTATCATTTTAAAATGTATCCTTAACAAGCAGTACATTCATCTGTTTATTTTGTTACTAGTTGTTTGGGGCATGTACTGGTGGTATTAAAGGGCAAAACAGGATTCAGCTCTTAATGGGGTTACCAGGCCATTGCTGAGTATACTCATAACCAGATTGGCTCATAACCGATGATAGTGACTGGACCAATTTGTCTGTAGCCTTACTCCTTTTTCTATTGTATTTAGCGACTGGGAATATCCAATAAAATTTTGTTACATATAATTTATCCACACAATACAAAATGTAGTGAAATGCTTAGAAGTTTTAGTACATTACTAGAAACAAAGACATAAGCTTCTCCAATCTACTTTTAAAAGTGTAGAAATTTGTGGCTATACCCTTTTAGTGTGGCATTCATTTTTTAATTTTATTGGCTGTCATTTCTAAAAACTGAAATGCATATGGAGGAATGGTTCAGGAAAAGACAGGTAAAACAATGTAGAGGACCTTGAATTTCTACATAGAGCATAAATAACAGAGAAGATGAAATCAATAATTACACTGGCATAAATCATGAAAAATGTACCAGACACTCCTGCTCTAAGCAACAATTTATAAGGCAAACATAATATGACAAAAAGCATACACATTCAAGTTAAAAAGACATTGATGGTAGATAATTGTTCTTTAGTTTCACCTGTACTTGAGATTAACCCACCTTTTCTCTGAGGCTATTTTTCTATGTCAATTTGACTGACTGAAGAATTTTTCTGTGTCATCATCCCGTGGATAGATAGCCATACATTTTTACCTTTAATATGTAGACTTCAAAATTTGTCTGGAAACTTGAAAGGCTAAAGCCTCCTCTTTAGATTTTTAAACTACAGAGAGTTATTTGTGATAATTATTAGCCTCTGACCTGGATATCCTGAGGAAAATCCAAGAGAATTAGACATATTAGCTTAACTAGAGTAACCACATTTTTTCCTTCTTAATTTTAATGTTAACTCTTTGGGTGAATTCTGTTAATCTTTAATCTCAACACTAGATGACAGAGTAATTTTGAAGTTAGTTTAATGCTTTGAGTATTTTAAGGCATAATATAACAGAAGAGAAATTTTGCATGTTTTTTCTGAAAGTGATAACAGAAGTCAACTAATTAGAAAACCTACACATGGTGTAACATTCAGGTATTTATAGTAACTGTGTTAGCTATTTTGAAATGTATAACATTTCAATGTTTTTTATATTTACTTCATCAAAAACAAAGTCATATTTCAAGTAATATGCTTATGGTGGTTGAAATAATTTTTATAGACACTTGAGTTTTAAACTGCTGCATTTAGGTTTTAATTGTTCCCTTTCTTGTTTACCAGCCATCGGTTAATAATGATGTACAAATGACAATAGAACCACAAGCTCTCAAGCTAACATATTTCCATTTAAATCTGTGTACATGCATCATGAATTATCTGTGTTAATAAAAGGTTGTAAAAGAAATGAGAAAGAGGAGAACCAAAAAACATAAGTATGAAGTTCTCAGAAAACCAAAAATATACAATTTTTTTTCTTGGAAGAATGCAAAGCACTAACGAACAATGTAATTAAATAAAGTTGAAATGACCCCCCCAAAGGTAAATTTGATAAATTAATTAGTAGTTGAGGCCGCATAGAATATTTCTCTGCTTTAAGATAAAAGATTTGAAAAAAATCACCAATGCTTTTTAATGAAAATTTTGAAATTTCAAAAATATGTACAGTGTGCTAAGTTCAAAATATCTCGGATAATGGATGGATGGACAAACTTCCTTGATGAATTTTACTGAACTTGGTCCAGTGGCAGCCAAGTTCTATCATATGGAAAAACTGATAACAACAATAGGTGATTTATCATTATATGTGAATGCAAATAAAATAATTTTAATACACAATTTAAGTTTTCAAGGAGACAAGCCCAATTTATAAAATTCTATATAAACATCAAGAGATGTGTGCAGTGTTTGCATCACACACATGACTGTGGCTATTCTACTTGAATCAGCTTCTGAGATGACAAGACCAGAGACGAAGCATTGGTCCATCACACCTTGACAGGTATGCATTAATTATGCATCCAGACAAGTTTGCAAGAGTAAAAGTAATGTATTATTTCATACCACAGTCCCAAGAGCATTGTAGAACACAACGTTTTCAAAGGTAATAATTAGGGAAGCATGCAACAGAAATCACCAAACAGAAGGAAAATTCAAAAAGTACAGTTAGATGGTCATAACTGCTAGGTGAAAAGGCACAAAAATAGCAAGGGATTACAATTTCACTAAACTGTTCTTGCAAAGGTGAAAGTAGAACAATACTGGAATGAAAAGCTCAACTGGGGCTTCCTTTATTATATCTCATGTGTGTCACATCATGAAATTTTTACACATGCACATTTACACAAACTGCACATGAGGAAGGGCTAAGGACAGAGCTCAGGCCCGATCCTAACAATTGAGTATACAATATGGAGTCACACACAGTGGTTTGGACATCTCCAGAAACTTGGGTTCATTTCCTTGGGTTTTAAATTTGTATATTGTACGTGTATGAGTATTTTCTCTAGATATAAGAGTGTTTTTCCATATCCCAAAGATTTACAGGAAAATTTGTTACTCTGGACCTCCCAAGTATGAGTGAGTATGGCTGTGTGCATGTGATTTTCCTGTACTTCACTGACAATCTGTGCAGGACTACACTGTTCTTATGAGGGAACCAAAAATAAAACAGAAAAGATTGCTTACTTTCTTTTAAAATGTATATATGTTTATAAATGACTCAGAGATTATTTTTTTGTTGTAAATGAAATTTTTTTCACGTCTAATGCAGCAAATCTGTTTCCAGCTACTGAGACTAACTTGGTAAACTTGTAGTGCTTTAGGCTTATTTATGGTTGTACAGTATGTAAGCATTTGTAGCCTGAGCTGGCACAATAGTCTTGGGGCTTGCCCATTATTCTCCTCATTAAATGAATATCTTTTTTTTTTTAAACTTGTTTGCAATTCTGGTTTAAGCTCTTCCCAGTCAAGGCTATGCAGTATAAGCCATGAAAAGTCCTGTACTATTTAATCCATTAAAGGTACTAACCAGTAGTTTTTTGGAGAAAAAAACAAAAAATCGCATCAAAATAAGAAATGCTTTGAGTATAAGATATTATGCTGATCAGAATGAGACTGAAGAGCACCTTTTGATCTTTATTCATCAACAGTACTATGAAGGATGGCCCTAAATAGTGGCGGTACATTTGTTCCTTTCACTTTCTGGATAGGAAGCCAGTAAATGATAAAACCTACCCTGTAAAGTGGCTTAGGAATGACACCCCTCTTTTAAAGAAATGTAGTGCCTTTTTCATTTTTTTCTTCACATGAGGTTCACTGATTGATGATTCAGTATGTTTCTGGTGTGGAAAGCGGCCTTGTCCTATCCATTAAAATCCAAACTGAATGGTGGTTAGTGCTGCTACCAGACATCCACTGAGTCTTTTCACGGAGTTTTGCAGTGTGTTATAGCAAAACTGTAGCTTGTGCTTTATCATCTCAAAGCCCTTTGACTCAAAACTGGAGACATTGCTTTTTCAATTGGGCATGTCTACCTAAATTCTTTGATCTTCCTTTTTCTCTGGACACCTTTTTTTCTTTTTTAAGGCTTTTCCTCAATTCATTCTGCATTGTGGCTGTTTATATGTCACTCAATATGTTTTTTAGTAAGCATTTCTGTCTGATGGTTCAGCTCTTTATAGATCATTTCAAAAACAGATTCTTTTGTGAAAGTGTGGCACTTAGTTTTAAGACTTAGTGTTGTCCTTTTCTTTATCTGCCACTCTGTGCAGTAAATAATTTGGTTTTACTGTAATGCCTGTATACCATTGGTGTATCAATGCAACTTTTTTAATTGTTATGACAATATGCCAAACAATATTGACATGATGATAATATGAACCATTTTGATACTGGTTTGACATAGTTATTCGAGCTGCTGCTTCACAATTCCAGGGGACTGGGATGAAATCTTACTTTCCAGGCTTTCTGAGTGTTTGCAAGTGTGTTTCTTCTGGGATTGTGGTTTTCCTCCCACCTACCAAAGACGGGTGTATTGGGGTAATGAGCAACTCTAAATCAGCTGAATGAAAATGAGTGAGAGCATCATGGACTTCAGTGTGCCCAGTATAGAACTGACACCTTTGCATGTTTGGTTTCTGGTTTGTACTGTGTTATCTGGATAGGATCTGCCCCTTAATAACTCTAAAAATATATTAAGCTGCTCTGGACAGTAGATCAATGGATAATAGAGCATGAGTTTTGAAATGATTTTCTTTTTGGAGAGAATGCTGATTCAAGAAGTTGGTAGGACCCAGCAACATCAGGTCATTGATGATATTGTTGCATATTGATGGCAACTTATGTTTTCTTTTCTTTTAAGGTTAAATCATTTTCTCTGAAGGTTGTACAACATGCTATGATGGTTGAATTCTCCCTCTGATATAGCCACAGAATGTTTTAAATCTGACAGATACTTGCTTACACAAAACATTTCTGACTTGTGGTGTGTCTATAGGTGGCAAAGGTGGTATAGAGGACAAAAACCTTACATGCAACTAGGGTTTTTAAAGATGGCTTTCCTGCAGTTTCAGCTTGGGCTTTTCCTTTTTGATGAAATGTATCTTGCTTGGCAGTCTCTGATAGTCCTCAAGTGTAGCTCATTGTACAGATACATTTGAATTCAGCTCCTCTTGCTTTGACCGTAAAGTTTGATGATCCCTTAAAATATGTACAATGTACTGCTTAATAAGGCCTTTGTACATATTGTGACTATATTTTTACAGGTAGTAATGTAACTGTAATACATTTAAATACGATAATTAGTAGAGATGCTAAAAAAAGATGGTGACCTGTAAATCGGCCAATTATAAAAAATTATCTTTTCATCCCCTGATGTTCTAGCTAATTTAGTTGTTGCGCTTCTTTACGCAAGGTATTATGATAATTGAGCCAGCGCATGTCTTTCTTTTTTTCCTGTAGTGTAAGCAAAGCAAGTCAAGGCTTGTTGTACAACAGAGCAAGAGATGATTGGAATATTAAATTTTACATTAAAGAAAGTGGACTAATGCTCTGAGAAAAAGGAATCTAAGAAGTCGTGCTGTACAGTTAAACAAGCCACAAGAAAATATACTTCAGACCAATTTTTGTCCATTAATTAAAACGGTTACCATCTGAGTTTGGACCGTAAGCTGTTTTAAGTGCCTCACCTTTTAAATTGGAAAAATATAAGATGACAACTTTGAAATTATTGCTTAGTTAACAACAGTATAAACCTGTTAAGAATGTTATTCATGTGGCTTCTTGATAAATAAGTTATGACATTTGATACTTGCAGCTTTTTCAAAGATTTGTACTGTGTTTATTTTTGTTGTTGTGTGTCATACCAGTTTTGGTAGAAAAAAGAACTGCACTGTTAAAATTCTAATCCATATTTATAATTACTCCTCAAGAATTAGGAATGTCTAGCTGATACACTGAAAGTAAAAAACACACCTGTATAAATATAGTAAATGTATTCAATAACAGTAAAAGAAGCTGTAGTGCAATTAATGATTAAAAATGACTAAAATCCATAAGTGCAGATATATTTACATAAAAAAACTTTATAGACAAGTTCACCAAAAGTCTCAGTTCGCGTACTGAACTGAGGAATGAACTGCAGACAAAAAATTTGCAGTACAATACACTGAGCTAGTTCCCTGAAAGAATCAGTTCATGCACTGAATGGAGGAATGAACTACAGAAAAAAGACTAGCAGTACATTGAATCACAGTTCAGCTTACTGATGGTATACATATGTGAGATTCCATCAGAAAGTGTTTTGATGTGTGCACTATTCTAAGGTTCTAATTGTATGTTTTTGTTTGTTTTTATTGATGAGAATATATTGATTGTCAGAATTTAATAAAGATGAGTATTATTATTATTATTATTATTATTATTATTATTATTATTATTATTATTATGTATAAATTACTTATTTTGCTGCTTGCTTTTTATATTGTTTATATTGTTTCATGGTTAAAGTTGTTACACTGTTATGATACTATTCTAGATTTTAAACTAGAATATAGCTTTTTTTTTTAAGTGAATGAATCAGTGATTCAAATATTCAAATAATTTTGGTGTACCGGACAAAATTAATTGAATTGCTAAAAAGAATAGTTTTGCACATCACTAGTGTCTGCAAAATGGCGATAACAGAGCTGCTTTTATGTCAGCTTCTCCAGGTAGTTCTGTCTTTCTCAGACAAATCTCGACCACCTGAGGAACATGTCTCTCTCAGGTCAGGACCCAGGGGCACTAAACTGTTATTTTCACTGCACAGCAGTTGAAAAACACTTGTGTAGAGTATAATCATCAAGCCTTTTAGGAAGGCTTGCAGATTCAGGTTGTACTTGCTTAAGTACTATTTTGTTAAAAGTTCAAGTTTAAGGTCATTGTTTGAGTTTAAACTACATCTACTATTTTTTTTAATTCCTTTGTGTTGATTCTACATTAAATTTGTGATTTACATCATAATATATGTATTAATTTTATAAGTACATAATTACATACATTTATGTGATTAATTCATTATTTTAATTGATTCCTAGCCCTAATATATACAGTATGTATCTTTTTTTATAAGAGAAATGGTGAAAACTAATTTTTTTTAATAAGCCTTGTTTTAGATGGGCACATTACACAAAGAATTTAACACAGACATAAGGCGTCTGTGCGTCAGGTTACGCAGGAGCTTAGTGCAAAATTTTTTTTAAAGGTTTAAAGGAAAAAAAAAATGCAATCAGTATCAGAATTGGCCAATCAAGAAACATGAAATCTGTAATCGTTACCGGCCTAAAATCCTGAGTGGAGCATCCGCAGTAGTTGGTGGCTTTAACCATAAACAAAAATGCCTGCTGCTCTGTCCTGTAGTGTATTAATCAATATATTACAAATGTTTTTTGTTCAGTTATCAGTCCGTGTGCTTGGATGTTTTTATATCTTTGTAAAACACACAATATTAATATTAAATTTAATGTTCTAACAAATTGAATACGTTTGTACATATGGCACATCTAAAGCAAATGGTATACCCTTTGTTTTCAGACTACTGAAGAAATTATGTTTTTTTGCTATTAACTTTTTGTGGATAAATGCAGCCTTTAATAGATTGTGCCATAGTACAAGAAACAGATGTTCCTAGCTGATTTATTTGTCATTCTTAAGGTACTTACACTAAAAGAAAATGTCAAGTAAAAGTTAAAGAAAATAAGTTTGCCTTTTGGCTGCAATGTGCCTAAACTGGTTTTGAGGAGTAAGAGACTAAACATATCTGGCACAAACCTATAGTATGTGCTGAATTTGAACAAAGGGTTTCTCCCTAACAGACTCGTAAATGCTTCAACACTTCTTTTTGTAAATGTATGTGTTGGAATAGATCTGATCTTTCTCTCTTCTGACACTGACAGCCAAATGAAGTTTTTGGGTTCAAGTCTGAGATCTGCTGAAATGAACAAACCAAGAAGCAACTGCCTTGAAAAATTAAGTGATATTCTGATAAGAAGAAAATCTGTCTTGTATTCATGATTGGTTTCATGGAGGTGGAACATGATAGCACGATAATGGAATATTTTGCCGTCTAAGCATTTTGGAACTTGGCCCAGTAATCATTTAGTACCATTAAGAATTGACAGGAGGATTTCTTCCCTCTTCTGAGCTCATTGCTATTGTATGAGATTATACTGTGAGCAACAATTTTTGTTAGCCCCGTGGGAAATTGCAGAGGATATTTCAAGCAAATTTAAAATTTTATAAATATTTTTTTATGAATGGACATAACTATTTTATGATTAAATTTCTTTAATGATGGATTTTCTATGGCTTGCATACTATACAGTCAGAAATAGTAATCTTTTAACACAAACTAGTATAATCTATGATGTAATTTAAGATTGATAGCTCTAAGATGATTAAACATTGTGTATATCATGCAAAATTTTTAATTTAGTATTTCTATGTCCGGTGCTTCTTCTTTATTACAGGTTGTCACTGTGCATCATTCTTTTAAGCTGTTATTTTTTGTCAGTCAAAAGCTTTAGCAATTTAATTAGATGAATTGTTTATAGTTTTGTATAGTTGTCTTTAGAATGGGAGGTTGTACCCATGGCCTTTGTTACTGTGAAGGAATCAGTTATTTACAAATGCAGTGGTATTGTTTACAGATATACAGTACTACAGTACTGTTTTCATATTGAGTATTTCTGTTAGGTAACCCATATATTATTGTGACTGGTAAGCAAACTGCAAATAGTTACAAAAGAGTGTTAGGGCACCAACCAGGTGACCCCATTTAATGTAAAAAGAATAGATTAAAGAGTGCATGGCTGTACAACAACAACGTCATCTTGAAATGACCCTAAGTCTCTCTCAGGAGAAAAGTTGAGCTTATGTAGGAACTCTGTCCTCTGATAAGTTCTGGTCAGAGAGAAACACCACCTCTCAGGAGCCATCTGCTTTTATGCCATCTGAACGTAAGGGGAGATGTCTGCCCTTTGCATCATGGGTGGGATTAGTTGACCTCCCTGGACTACTTGTCAAACTCACCAATGATAATGAATTTTTTTTAAAGGTATGGTTAAATTTATTTAAAAGTATAGCCAAGACACTAGTAATATTGCAAATGCCTATTACTGCTTGAAATTATTTAATTTATACTTTTTTATTTGAATTTGACTTTACATCTCCATTTTCAGCAGACAATACCCTAATGTTAATCTAACATCCAATGTTTGTGTTCTTTAGCCCATTTTAACTTTTTGTTTTCATTGTTGCAGATGACACTGGTATTTAGTGTGCGCTATTTAAGGAAGCAGGCAATTGAGAACATGTAAGCTGTCTGTTTTTCAAAGTACAGACTCTATAAAGTTTTTTACCTCTTGCATATCTGGGCATTCCTCTTGTTTTCTGAAGCTTTTTCTTGCCCTGAAAGAATTGTAGGTGTAATCACTTATCTTTTGCATATGTAAACTTTCCAAATACAGTGCTGGTAATATTTATACAGAGTGTATATTTTGCATTTTGCCTGCAACCGGTTTTGAGACATGAGATATTACATATCTTTGTCACAAACCTTCAATATGTGTAGATAGATAGATAGATAGATAGATAGATAGATAGATAGATAGAAAGCTTTATTTGTCCCCAGGGGGAAATAAGTAGGTAAATAAATACAAACATACATAAATAAATAAATAAATAAATAAATAAATAAATAAATAAATAAAAAGATAGATACACAAATAAACAAACACTTTAGAGTGAACACAGACGAGAGTGACTATACAGCAAGGAAATTCAAAAGAAAGAAAAGTTCTGACTTGTCATTCTCAGTGAGCCATTATGTAGATGTATTGCTGTTGGTATATAGGAGCCCCAGGAGTGTTTCATGACACAGTTTTGATGAATACTTCATTGGTTGAATGTACTCAGTGTTAGTGTGTCAGAGAGAGGATGTGCAGTATTGTTAATAATGGCACACATTATGTTTTATTTCTCTCTTTTGCTACTACCTCCTGGAAGTCCAGAGTGTGTCCTATTAATTTGTATTCAATTGCTGTACTGATTAGATTAGATTAGATTTTTTAATCCCAAGGGGAAATTTAGATGCATATAGCAGTTGAGCAGTATTTTTGTGTGTTTTGGGCTTTTCTGAATATTCATTCACGAATACTTAATTCTTAATTCTTAATTCTGACAATCAGTACCTTTAAATGAGCTTAACATTTTCATTACATTTATTCTTTTGCTTTAATTCAAAAGGAAGCATCATGGAAAAAAGTTTGCAGATTTTTGTTTCAAATTTTTGAGCAAGATTTTGCTCAGTAGCTTATCTAATAACAGTATCAGTTGCCACCTTTTGTGGCTCAGCTTCATGTAGTGCATATACTCTCAAATTCACAGTTCTTACCAAGGTTTAACAGAGTGATGACTCCGCTTATTTTTAATAATGTTCACAAAGAAGCAATAGTACTTAAATTATATAACACTAAAGAACAAAGAGTAGAAGTGTGCTTGTGAGCATGTTCAGTCTTCAGAAGAATGAAACCAGATGGAGCGAAACGGATAATCATTTCAGAACCGCATTCCTGCAAGTCTGCAGTGACTGCAAATGGAGACCCAGTATCATAATCAAAGCCAGAAAACTCTTTTAATTAGGACTGGGGCCCTGCTTTTTTAAGAATGCTTGTTGTTAATGAATCTGCTTTCTGTATCTACATACAGCAGTCTCATCACTGTGCTTTGAAGGTTTGGATTAAAGTGTACAATGGTTCCTTTGTTAGATTATGTAATTGAACCCTGCATTACCGCACCCAAAATGGCTGTAAAGAGTTTGTGGTTTTAGTTTAAGTAGCCTACTTGGAAGCATGACAGCTCCTCTGTACTGTGTAGGTTGTGCTTTGGTTGAGAAGATAGCATGCATGATTTGGACTCATGTCAACTAACATAATTTTCTTTGGAATGTAGCTTTACCTGACTAATTGAATAATACATATGGTAGCAGCAAAAGAAATTCAAAAAATGTTCAACATGATAGATTTGTTTTTCATTTATATTAATAAATAGCATCAAAAATGGTAAGATCTTTAGCCTTAGTGTGCTTGCTCACCAGCACTGACTTCTCTGTTCCCAATTTCTTCACCCACTGACAATTTTTCATTTAGAATATCTGGCTTTCGTAATTCATAGCTGTAGTGATTTTTTATTGTTCAATCCACATTTGTTTTACTGGTTAATTTCCAGCTTACTTTCTCCCAGTTCAGTGTTACGTTACAGTTAACTGTTTGAATAACTATCCGTTTTCAGTCTGAATTATTCCAACTCTGCCTGATGTATAGTTAAATGACTTTGGGCCTTTCCACTGAAGTTAAATAGTAGTCAAACGAAGTTATTGAAAAGCTGTAGGAAGACACAAAAGCTATATTGTGCCTCCTAAAGTATAACAATATTTGCCAAAATGTTATTAATATGTGATAGATAGATAGATAGATAGATAGATAGATAGATAGATAGATAGAT